>OY756427.1:18993265-19593265 GCA_963576905.1 Mystacides longicornis | reverse complement strand
TCTTAAGGCATATAAAGGTCTTCAAAAATTCAGGTACGACAAATTATTCATACAAACAAAATAATGATACCAAAAAAGTTTTCAATGAGAAGGAAGAATCAATGTTAGTTCACTATATTCAAAAAGCTGCCCATCTTCATTATGGACTAACACTAAAAGATGTTCGCATATTGGCCTATCAATTTGCCAAAGAGAACGGCAAAAAACATGATCAATCTTGGGAAACCCAAAAAATGGCTGGAAAAAGATGGCTGCAGTGTTTTCGGGCAAGATACCAGCAAGATATTGCGCTCAGGAAGCCGGAAGCGACGAGCTTAGCTCGATCAACATCCTTCAACCGAGTTACTGTTGGTTATTTTTTCGACAATTACAAAAGAGCTTTAACAAAAAATACAAATATAACACCGTTTAACATCTGGAACTGTGACGAGACTGGAGTGTCCACTGTTCATGTCCCTCCAAAAATTTTGGCCACCAAAGGCCTAAAACAAGTTGGCAGTATGACCAGCGGGGAAAGAGGGACGAACGTCACGATGATAGCTGCTGTGAATGCTGGTGGAGGATTTATGCCTCCAATGTTGGTTTTTCCCAGAAAAAATTATAAAAATTTCATGGTCAAAGGAGCTCCAACAGGAACCGTAGGTGGAGCTAATCCATCAGGTTGGTCCAACGAGGATTTGTTTTTCTTGTTTTTTCAACACTTTATAACATACAGCCGAGCAAGTTTGGAAAATCCGACAATTTTATTAATGGATAATCACGAAAGCCACATTTCGGTTCCTGTTATTAAACTAGCTAAAGAAAAAGGTGTACAATTAGTTACATTTCATCCACATACCAGCCACAAAATGCAGCCTTTGGATAGAGGAGTATTTGGACCTTTTAAAACTTATTACAATACAGCAATGAATGAATGGATGACTAGGCCAGGAAATGTAGGAAAACCAGCAACAATTTATGATGTACCTGAACTTATAGGCAAAGCTTTTCCACTGGCATTTACTCCTACAAATATTGCCAATGGGTTTCGGGTGTGCGGTATAGAACCACTAAATGAAAACATATTTTGTGATAATGAGTTTTTACAATCCCATGTTACGGATCGACCTATGCCAATCTTAAATGATACAGAACCTCAGGCTGGAGTAACAAATTCTGAGAGTGTAGAGTGCCATGAAATCATATCTTCTTCATCTTGTCCAACAATTCCCCAATCACCATGCCATATTGTTAGTCCTGAAGTCATCAGACCATACCCAAAGGCTCAACCCCGTAAACCAAACCGTCAAGGAAGACCCAAGGGAAAATCTTGCATTTTAACAGACACACCAGAAAAGAACCGAATTACAAAAGAGAAAGAAGCAAGGCTGTTGAAGAGGATCAAACCAAAGAAAACTACCAAGACTTCAACAAAAAAACAAACAAAAAGAAAATTGACTTATATCTCTGACACTGATTCAAACGAAGAAAATGAAGATGTATTAATATGTGAAGAGTCTGAATACGACTGTGAGTCAGTTGAACTGGAAGTGGAAGACTTGGAAGATAATATTGAAAAAGGATCTTTCGTGTTGGTGAAACTTTCTTCCAAGAAGACATCGAAATTTTATGTTGCTCATGTTATTTCCGTTAAAGATGACCGTTTGGAAGTAAAGTATCTTAAAAAAGTCCCAGAAACCCGTAAGTTTATTCGAGAGGACGAGACTATATATGAGTTAGATAAGAGTGATATAATTTTCAAGCTTCCACAACCAATTTTAGTCGAAGGATCGTCTCGACAACGTCAAAATTTATTCTTTGAAATCGAATTGACCCGCTATAATGTCGAATAACTTTTTCATTTTATGTTTAACTTTGGTTTATATTTTGTTTATGTTTATATACAGTATTTTGATTTACTTAAAACCACTCACATTTGTAATAAAACTTAAATAATAAATAAAAATATTTTGTTTTATATATAAACCATACATGTGGACCAAGGTACGGCACCCATAGGACCAAGGTACACTACTGGTGTTGTACCTCGGTCCTAATGCCACTTTTTTTTTGGTTCGCTTTTTTCAATAGAAGCATCAATGACAAAATCTCAATTCCAGTCTTACGTGATGAATAAAATGTGTAAATAACTATATTTACTAATAAAATCTTGTTTAAGTAAGTAAAAATTGGAATATCACTAAAAACATAAAAATAGGACCAAGGTAGGGGACCTTCCCCTATATATGTACCATTCATACGAAAATTCTCATCATACATTGTGTCATAATTGCGGTTACTGAAAGCTGAACTTTTGCATCAAACTAAAGTTTATTCCTTCTCAAACATATTTTTTACAAGTTTTTAATGGACGAAATAGTATAGACGACATGTAAATGTTTGTCAGTAAATATGCGTTGTGTCTAATGGCCTCTTGTGCAGTGCACAGTATACGTTAATGACAATTTAAATAACACTTCTAAGGTGGTCTTCAACATTTAAACTCCGGTTGTATTTACGCATACATTACTATCTACCTATCTAGTTACAATTTTATAACTGATCGCCATACACACCTGATGATTGGTTGGAATCGACCTAAAAATTATTCAATACTTATGCTGCTGGTAACTTCAGGAAAACGATGGATGGAAGACCAAAAAATGCCCAAAGAAGAGAAGGTCGACCGCCGTAGCGGGCGAGTGACAGCATTGTTCGATTTTTATGGACGAAATGGAATGGAAGAATTAAAGGGAGCTCAATATAAATGCACATAATTATATGAAACTAGCTTTCCCGACAGACGTTGTCCTGTGGAAACTATGAATATTGAATTCGAATTTGTATTGTGATGAATTAATTATCTTTTGACCAATGTAATTCCGATGGAAGCATCTGTTTTAAACCATGTATATTCCATCAGCATTCTGTCAATCGCACCAACTATCTAACTGTCCCGAAGACGAGGAAGACCCTCTCATATTTTTATTTCCGCTCCTTCGAAATAGAGCTGACCGACTTGAACATGGTGTGGGAGAAGGTCATAAACATTGCGCAGAATATTGAAAATATTACGGCATTTCAATGGGGGAGAAGTCCGATTTTCTAGAAAACCATTGCTTTACCCATTTTTTTCTATTAAATTTAAAGAATAAAAGTATTCAAAGTGCGCATTTTGTTTGACTCTGATCTGAATTCTTGTAAAATATCAAAGGCATGGTTCTGAAGGCGTGATATAACGTTCTCGTCCAGTAGATTATATGTATGTACGTGTGTAGGTAGGTATGTAGACACAAGTAACAGATCTATCTAATATAATTATTAGTGAAATGGATACTTGGATGTTGACCAGATGGTTATCTGTTCAGTTACATGATATACTTTGTACATACACACATCACTTATATTAACATGTACCATTACATTTAACACGGTAGGTACAACAAGTGGCTGTAGCTGGTAGACTGCGTGTCTCTGTGGACCATTATGAATAAATAGCATAACCCGACAGCTACCGATATCGTTTGGTTGCCATTATCAACAGAGATACAAACTCTTCAAGGTTTATTGTACCTATTTTAATTATTCGTCGTTTTATAGCGTCGTATCATGAACTGAAATTCAACAATATGAATCACCTAGACCTAGACGAATTCGAAATGCGGATGGAATCATGAAATACTGATGAACATGCACTATCGAAGCTGTGACTAGAACTAAAAGAGTGGAAATTTGAAAGAATAAGGGGTGTTAGCAGAAGATTGGCTGAATGTCAGGAAATATCAGAGATTGTACGCCGGGTGTCAGAGGATGAGAGACATTTTCGGCCTTGTATGAAACAGAACTAAGTGGTTGGTATTCTGGCGGTTCAGCCAATGACGTAACCAGTAAATAATTTCGGAGGGGGTTTAGTTCAATCGCATAGTGGAACAGTAAAACTTATAAAGAAATATCATCCTTTCGAGGGGGTTCAATCCACCCCCCCCCTCCCACTCCCGCCGTGGGTTCAGATCTCCAGTGCCGACCGTCTTCCTCTTTTACGACACAATCTTGTGAAAGATATCAAGAGTGTATCTGTGTTTACTGTTGGGTGAGCCCAGATTCATAATAAAAAAATGCTGATTAAATTGTTGATAGTTTCGGGGGAGGGTGCTTGGTAGTAGGTAATTTTCACAAATGAAAAAATAAAAAAGACTCTTTAATTTGTGCTACTACATGTTTATTTATAGAATCTTTGTCAATCTCAGGAAGCTCCCGAAAACTAATTTATGGTCATAAATAAGCATGTCAAATTGATGACTTGTTTTTATTTTTGCCAGATAAAGATAAAATTTTGAATTGACGTGCAATCTATTTTACAAACATCATACCTGCCCACTATTTGAATGTTTTAACTGTAGGTACCATTAGGGCTTTCGACCTTCTTCATTGATGGTTGGTGTAGTCGTGATCACTTTTACGGGAGTAAATGAAAATCACCATTAATTTAGTATTTTGATTCAATTTTTTTCCTCGTAGGTACTGCTGCAACGCTGAGCATTTGAACCTCAGACTCTCAAATACCGTGCGTTGAAAGGCGTCCCCGAGTGACCGGAAGGAAATTCATGTAGTCAACCCAACTCAAGTGGACGTATGCGACACCTACATATTGTTTTCAGAGTAACTCTGAACTATCCATAAAATACAGTAATAAAAATGTTGCTTGCAACATTGATTCAGTCTCGTCCACAATATGTGTGGTTTGATTCTTAGCCTGAAAATGCTGTAAAAGGACTTTATTTGTCATACATTTCGCTCACTCTTCGACGTCCCGAGATCAATGCTATTGTATATTATTACTCAGTGCATGCAAGTTCCACGGTCACTCTTGAAATATGTAAACTAGATTTTTATGTCCATATGTTATGCTCCATAGTTTGTGTAATTCCTGGTCACTGCATTTCCATTCTTACATTTGTAAAAGTCTCAAGGAGACAGCATACATCCCAGGGGTATTTTATTTTTATTTATTTTTTTATACTTTACTGTACATTGGTAGAGTAACACATAAAAACTTAGCACAACAAAGACATCACAGAATCAACATAGAGAGAGCGAGCTTACCACAAAGAAAACAAACTCAAACAAAAAAAAAAGGAAAGGGAGGTGTATGGGGTGGGAGAGAGGGAAGATAGATGGGGTTTTAGGACAAAGATACTGTATTTGAGGAGATCATCATCTCTTTGACTGCATGCTTGAACGACATCAAACTTTGGGTCAGTCTAAGGTTCGATGGGAGACTGTTCCAGCATTATTTTACATCATTTCTTTTTGGGTTATTTTATAGCAGAGAGTTCATATTAATTTTTGTAATGCCAGTTTTGAGGAAACTGCCGACGATGCGGTCAACTATTTTCTTCCTTTGTTCAAAATCTGCACTTTTTGTGTAAGAAGTATTGATTTATCAAAACAATCAAGTATTATAGTTATCAGATAGTTTATTAATAGTGATGTTTCAATAATTTAAACTAGAAGTTAACCCCTGGTTAAAACTTGTGTTTAATCGTCATTAACTGCTCTGTTATATCTAAGTTATAAGATAATTGTGTGTAATATTATAAGATACGAGACTAACTAGATTCATTACGAGTTTACCTACCTGAAATAGTATAATTACTTTACTGTACCTACTAAATAATTCACCGCGTCATGTAGCTAGGTATAACTTCTTACTAATTAAAATATAAACTGATTTACGAGCCTACTTACTTAGTAGGTATTTAATGTCTAATATAGCAGATACTTATCTTTCTGTTGCCAGCTTCAGGGAGTTAACAGCAGGAGGCTGAATGGGTAAATAAGTACCTACAACCAAAGGTGGTGGACCATTATTTCATAGCGTTCAGTTCTGAAGGTCGTGGGTTCAATTTCCGATGCCGATCATCTTCCTCTTACACCTCAAGTTTTGCTTTATGTGAAAGATGTTAAAAGTGTATTTGGGTTCACTGTGGGTGAGCTCAGATCCATTTTTTTTAAAAAGATTGATAAAAAATGTCTCCATAAAGAGGTTAGATAAATATGCTAGGGAGGCTTTTATACGCTAACACTTTTTAGATTTTTAACTACTTTCCTTCTATGGAATACTCAAAATAAATGCTAGTCAAAAGTCACTGAAATACTCCAGAATCAAGTTCAAAGATTTACGATCTGAAGGATCTCGTCCAAAATTAAGGATAGTATAAGATGAGGAAAGCGGAGAACAATTTTTTGAACAATTAAGAAAACATCAATGAAAAGCACAAAAGCCGCAAAGATAGTGCTACAGACCTACATTAACAGACGTAACATTTATGCTGGCGTGAAGTAACAAAATTTTGTATGAAAACGTGTATAGAATACTTCGGAGCCAATACAAAATTCCCGTGAGTTCCTTACTTGCGTTAGTGAATAAAATTCGAAATAGGGGTACAGAGCTCAACCTATTTCACCAACGTCGGTAGATAGTTGTCTTGGGACTTCTTGAATAAGAGGTCGCGGTCCTGATTGTTTGTGCTATTTTTTTTACGTCTTTCACACTAGTCAAAGATTTGTGTCGTGAAAGACGAAGATGGTCGGCAACGGGGATCGACGCCTCATCCAGAATGAAAGTCTCCGGCTGAACCGTTAGTGTTTCGATAATTTCAAAATTGTTTTACACAAAGTTATTTGCCTTAGAATCAATTCACAAAAGTGATATAAAAACCTTGATCCTATATAATATTGCATAATAACTAGATACTGTAAAATTCCGCGATGGCGATAAAACATTTTTTTCGCGAATTTTGAGATATTTGCGCAAATAACCCGAAGATTGGAGAAAAAATGATAAATTCGTGCCTAATTTACAGAATCGCTTACAGCCGGTTTCATAAAAAGCTTAAAGAACACTTTGGTTAAAGTTCCTTTTAAAATTTAGATTCCTTTAAGCTGACGCGTTTCAAAAAAAATATTCCAGCTAAAATTTGAAATGACAAAAAATAATTTAAAGTTTGTAGTGTTACCATGGAAATCTATGAAAAACATAGGAATTTCTGTTGATCTGTCAATTTCATTTCTCAATAGAGCATTAAAGTGTCGTTTTTTTGTGTTAATTTATTATTATGGTTTATGAATTAGTAAATGAAACCTGTAAACAATAATACATATTCTTCCCGTTTTACTATGTTTTCCGCCCTTTTTTAGTCATTTTTGTCCACAGTGTCACCGCATACAAAATGTTTATCTTTGTGACAGAGAAAGCGCCACGAAATTTTCTATGAATTTCTATGATATTTTCTACGACTTTAACTAAAAATAATAATCAATAACGGTACTTTAGCTAAAAGTCGGTTTTAAATGTCGTTTTTTGTTATGAAACCCGTTATTTTTTTAAAGGGAGTTTAAAGTCTCCTTTATTTTTTATGAAACCGGCCGTTAAAATGACAAAAAATAAGTATTTTGCACGTGATAGTTTGGAAACGATTTGGATACCTTGCATTATTGAATATTGAATTTGATTTTTTTTTTGTAAGTATATACCTATGGTGTATCTATAATTTTGTTGATTTTTCATTTATTTGGCAATGTATGTTTATGAAATATTGTTTATTATAGGTACTACAAATTCTAAATATTGCAATTATTATTTGTTTTACTATAACATCTACCGTCATTTTAATCAAATTTACGTTGGAAAAATAAAACGAATTTCCCTGTTTTAGAGCAAAAATAACACCGAATTTTTCCAAAAATAACACCGAAATTCACAAAAAATAACATCGCTATTTTCTAGCCTCTAATAATAACATGTAGGTACTTATATTATTCACCAAATAGATCTTGTTTAAAAAAATATTTGATTTTAAACCCTAGAATTACTGATGCAATATTTTAACTGCATTGTATGTAGGTAACTAACTAAAATATAGGTACAAATTATGTTTGTATGTGTGTGTGTGCTTTAATAATATTACCTGCCCCCGTAGACAAATTCAAACTGGCGTTCGACTACAAACGAAGATTTCGCCAATGTATAGTGCGACAAAATTATCTGTCCACTGCAACACGTAAACAATTATTTAAACCAAGCAATGACACTTACATAAAAATATAAAAAGTGGACAGCTAATTTTCTTCCTACTCTACATTGTCGAAGAATTCGTTTGTAGTCGATCGCCAACTGTATTTTGTCTAGGCCCACAGATGTCAATGGTTTGTGTTACCAAGGGTAGGCACCAACCACAACTAATAATTCTCAATGACCTTCTAAAATTATTCAAATACCTCAATAATTATTACCTTCCAATCGTTTAACTGCATTTTTTAAACATGCAATAAAACCCATAACTTGGGTAACCTGATGGAAATTCTGAGGCACTTTTACAGTACGAGTAGGTACGTACCTATTCGAATTTAAGCAGGTTCTTAATTTAAAAATTTTAAACGGTATCACCTACATAGGTTGTCATAGAAAAGAATTTGAATTTTTAATGTGAATGACGTTACGACCATAGATAATAATTATAATTAACTGAAACAAATCAATTATTATTGCATTCTTATTCTATGTACAACATTGTAACACTTATTATTAATGCTGAATAGAGAATTAAATAAATACACAAATGAGTAGGTATTTTTTCTGACGCAAATTGAAATATCGCATAGCAACTACATACACTTACTGAAAAGGATCTGTTAACAATAATAATTAATGGGTTTTTCAAAGCCATTTGTGGGATCTTTTTGCAGATATCTTCATACGATTCCCCTTCCCATAATGAGACGCTTTAGCTTTGTATTCAAATAAAAAATCTATACCTACCTATATGTTTTTTTTTTTTTTGAGAAACCAAAGCCTAGTTAGTAATGTGGAGTTAGAACTTTCTTTTGTTACTTAACAGTTTTTCGGTACCTTTTGTCAATGAATTTTTATATGCAAATATTAAATTCATAACACATTTTTTTTCACTTTCTAGGGCATAGTTTTATTAGGTTTTGTTTATATAAAATGTTGTAAGGTATAAACCGTAAAGAAGCCCCTTTACCGGCTCCTAATATGAACAGAAAGCAAGCTTCGTTATCGCCAAATGGACTATAACAAACATATTTTAGTGTACATAGATAAAAATATGATTCTATTACATATAGATTTTCAACTATATTTTTTTTTATAAATGACAAGCTTTCCCGACAGACGTTGTCCTGTAGTCTAACTATGAATATTGAATAAAAATTTCAAAGAATGATAAAAATGACTTTTTATGCATCTGTTTGAAACTACATAATTTCCATCCGAATTCTGTCAATCGCACCAACTATTAAACAACTGACAGTTTGTGTCAAACGACAATATGATTTCAAAATTAGATTTATTCACTTTTCGCGTTTTGATTTATAAAAAATGCGCTTCAATGTTAACAAATTAGAAAAAAGCTTGATTGAAAAATCTCTTTTTCGATGTTTTATTAGTTATTCTGTTATCCGGAGCGGAAGAGAATCCAATACACCAAGCATAACAAAAATCTGTTCAGCCGATCTCTAGTTATAAGTGCTCATAACACAAACATGGCCTTGAATTTTTGAAATTACCGGTAACAAAAAATTTCATGCATACCTATTGAAATGAAACATTGTTTTATATTTATGACCCTTCTTCATAAATGCTTTTTATTATGCAAGAGTGCAAGAGAAATGAAACTCTTTTTATAAAATAAAATTTTCTAAGCTTTACTTTTAACAGTACAATAATGCTGCTCTAAAGCGCTTTCAAAATTTAATGATTTGCTATTCATTCGAAATCACGAGTCCCAAACTTTTGGATTAAACTTTTACGTAGCTTTACTCAAAGAACGTTCTAGAAATCTTAGTATGGTTCTACAGAAGAAACCCACCATGCTTCCGAATGGCAGTGTTCCTCATGCAGCTGTTAAGTCGTGCACTGCCTCCGATCTCTGTTGGTAAATTTATCATTCTCTGCCTCTACAGCTTTCCTCTGACCAGGCAAGGTCAAATCATGTTCCGTGGATCACAACTGGCCCCATTAAATGTTTATTTTTATTAAAAAAACGTTCGATACAATATTTAAAATTTTTAATCTATTTTTAAAAGCACTCACCGAATCACTTTAGAAGTTCGTTTAGCGTTTTGTCTCATCAAGACGAAAACACCAATAAACATAGCTAACATGATGAATGAACTTGATTAAAAGAAAAACACTTCAGAAACTGATATTTTAAACAAACATTAACTCGGCGTTACCAGTTAAATTCTCGGATAATACTCCACTATTTTTCATCTGTTTTAACAGAAACACAGAATCATCAAAATAAAAATTAAAGTATTTTACTGTTTGGTTTTTGATGTTACATATTTACTTTCTATAACTTTCATTTTATTTTAAAAAAAGTCTAGAAACACAGCATTGGATAATAGATATTTATATAATTAAAGATTAAAAAGAGAAATTATATCGATAATATTTGTTTTTTATTTATTATCACATGAGTATTTGCTAAATTAATGTTAACATTGTTGTATTAATAAAATATCAATTTTTATTTTAAAAAAATATTAGTATTAATAGGTATATTATTACAAGTCGAATTATGTTTAAACACCTTATATGAGTAGAAAAGTGATAAAAAAATTTGGCCCTTCAATTAGAATTCTTTTCATATTATTTTTTTTGAACCAAGATGAGAATTCAGTTGGATACCCCTGCTCTATTCGATAGTACGGTTACTATTAAAGCAACTCTAAAAAGCTTCTATCAAAGCTGCGCAGTGTTGAAAACGTCGTGGTGTTAAAACGAACCTTTTGTTAAGCGACCGCGTTATTCCATGTATATTTCTGTCTCATTCGATTTGACAGTCGGATGTATAAAATGTCTTGTCTTAAAGCATTACCCACACATTACAGCCTTTAGCACCACGCGGTTATATAGTTATAGTTCGTGAGATCACTCTGTGAGAAAAATCCCGCCAAAGCCTTGCTGTGTGAAAGAAAAATCGTTCGTGATACCATTATTTTACAAAAAGAAAGTCATCTTAACAAATTCTTACTCATTTATTTTTTTCTATATTTTATTACGTCGTGTGTTTATCTACTTAAAATCGCAGTGTTGTGAATTTAATAATTGAGTTAACGTGATATTAATTTATTTTTTTAGTGAACACGTTGAAAAACCGTGTTGTCAATAATTTCAATAAAAAAAAAAATATATTTCTTCCATAGACAAAGTGACTGTGTTGAAGAGTATCATATTTTATTCTATAAACCGCACGAGAAGACAGAACGTCTCACTCAACTACTGAAAGAATCAGCTACAACATAAAATACATACCTAAAATTAATATAATACAGACAACACAAATTACTTAATACTATTTTATTGAACTTTGAAGAATTTTGGTTCAGTTTTGAGTTTGGCAGTTTGTGAATCCATCTCGTGCATCGATTGGTAGTTTTCCGTTATTTGGAAAACTATCGAGAAAAGAGATTCGACTACATAGCAGTCACCATAATGTGAGTATCGATAATCTTTTTCATTTTGTTATGATCTTTCAACGTTAAAGAAATATACGACAATGTATAAAAATAAAGTTGATTGTACAAAGATGGAAAATCTGAATCATTGCTTCGATACGATCGATAAATATTGATTTATGCTTGTATGCATACGTCCAAAAAAGGAGGTAAATATTGTATTTATTTTACAACGTCCCCTAATCATTGATATACCTAGGTACTGTTAATCATACGCATAATGTATGGGAACCAGTTCATCAGAAGGGATTTTGTATAATATATTATTTTATCGATGTTATAATATTTACACGATTTCTCTAGGGAAATAAACAACCCCCTTATTATATATAACTAAGTTTGATAAATATGTAAGACAAGACGTAATCGAAGTTTCTTTGTCAAGCTTAAAATCAGACATTCTCACCTTCTAAATTGAGAGAGAATAATTCGCTACGTGACTGACGTGAAAAAAGAGTGTAATTTGATTCAATCATCATGAAACTCAGTACTAATTTATCTTTATTTTGCGTACGAAATATTCAAACGTTTTTTTTTTAGTTTAATTATAAGTAATCGCTTGCTTTTTATACAGTTTGGTTTTTATTATGGGATTAACAATATTTTTAATCTAAATAAGTGTATCTTGGAGTGGATTAACGCAGCCGGTTTTAAATTGCATTGATTTCTAAATGGATGCAGGCGGAGAACGTTAATACCGATTCAATAACAAATTAATTAAAGTAGCATTGTTTTTATATAGGTGCAATATATAATTGTAGACTGAGGTTGATTAATTATTATCAAATGGTAAGGGATTTTTTCAATATTTCTTTTATCAAAACCCAATATTTGACCACGATTTATTTTTCCTTACGAAATAGATAAAATTTGGAAATTGATAAAGAAATCGTCTTTATAAGAACGATTTGCCGTATAATTTGAATATTTTTATGTCCAAAAAATCAACAGCGATAAATGCTATGTTATTACACACATACCTACTACAAAAATACGTAAATATCGCTTGCACGTTAGAAATTTCTTTAGAGAATTTTTAAGTTTTTTCGTTGGACATTTTTTTTATATCAGCAATTAAGAAAATATTCGAAAAACATTTTAATCTCGATTTTCAAATATCAAATTTAAAAAAAATATTGAATTAATAATGCTGAAAATACCTTCGCCTACGTACGACCTTTGAACATTTTTATTAAAAAGCGTTCAAAAAGGCAATTTTTCTTAAATGTTAAATTAAATAATAATCGAAAAACACTAAAATTCAACAGAAATTAAACATCGAGAAGTGAGCACAGTTTAAACAAAAAAAAATCGTTCATATTCTATTTACTTGCAAGTTTTTTGTTTCTATAAATAGACAATTCTTTGCGTTTTTTTTTTGTCAAATCAGTATTGAAACAGTCTACCTGCGTTGCATCAGCTAATGACTTTCTATTTTAAACCTCCTTGAATACCCAGGTAGATACTCATAAAAACGAATAGGTATCTATTAGATCTCGTTGTGTTCCTATATTCAAATCGATAGTAATTTTGACTGACGAACTTTTATGAATGAACTCGAATAAATAGTTCTGATTTTTTCTCATAATAAGTTGCATCATTTTGTTGGCAGGTAAAGTAGAATACTAGAGTTATCTCATACCTGTTTGGCATTCGTTCACACTGCCAATATGGAACTGATAAAAAATATTAACTGTAAGATTTTTATCAGTTACCTTCCGAAATCAATGGGTATAATATTTACTTAAACTACACAAAACAAGACGGGAATGAAGAATATTTTGTATAGGTATGTATGCATATATAACTGTCACATTTTCCTTGTGCGTAGGAAAAGGTTTGAAATATTTAAACATTAAAGTAACAAAAAGATGAAAAAAATATTTTTACTCTTTGATTTTTTTCCGTTTTTTTTTTTACATGTTTGTTACTTTGGACATGATCTGTATTAGCAACTAGGTTAGCGAGAACGTTTTATCAAATAACATTTATCTAGTTTGGGCACTTGATTTCGAACAAAGCTAATGATAATGAAACCAAAAAACAAGATGTATAGAGGTATTTGGAATAAAATAAAATTCCTTATGCAGTAGGTAGGTACCAATCAAAAATCACCTTCTGTCCTATGTTTATGTAGGTACATATGCTTCTATGATTGGACTCACCTTTTATGAATCTTAAAGTGTTATAAACTTATCGAAAAATGATCATTTAATTTCAAATATCAAGTTTCTTTATATTCCTATCTAGGGTCATTCCACGACCTTGCTATGCACCATGTCTCTAGGACGAGCCCACGTGGTAGGTAGGACACATTCACACACGCACAAACCGTACTTCCTAGTACCTACTCGGTTGTCTAATCAACTGGAGGCACATATGCCTGCCATGTGGTTAACATGCGACATCAAACCTCGGCAAATATCTAACAAAGTTTTTTTTTAGTAAACTGTACACTTCAAAAGAATTATCAACATTATTTTATAATCGTATGTACTAATCGAGTTGAACAAAAAACAAATTAAAGAAATATGTAGAATATATTTATAGTGTATATTCTTCGCTGGTTTCTTAGATTTTGTCTTATTTTAATTGTACCTATATTGATTTATTTATACAAATAATACCCCTATAATATAACACACACCATAGATAATTTCGCTACTAATGTACCTTTTACATTTGCACAACGTTTGATTCAAATCATCAATATTATGAGTCCAAATTTAAACCAATAATCAACCATATTGAGTCTACAGAATCGCATTCTGAACAACTTGATGTATCCCACCTGAATTTGTTAAATTTTGCACTTGGATCTTATTTTGCGTTAGTTCATATTTACACATAAGTCATATCATATTTATCTTGTTTGTAAAGATGACTTACTCTTTCCTTTTTGGCTTTCTCGATATTTTAAGTCGTGACTTTAGTCCTATATGCCTTCCGCATTATGCACTGCAGAATAAAGATACCGCTATTTCAGGCGATATGTCACTAAGTAGGTACTTGTCCTCTTTTTCCCACAACAATGCTTTCTCGAATTCTTTTGGTAACTGGACGACAATACAAACGGTACGACAATAAAAGGAAACGGACAGACAATATGAACCAATATACGACAATGTAGAGCAATAGTTCGGAAATACAAAAAAAAAACAGACAATACGAAGCAAGAGTTCGACAATATGTAGCAACAGTTCGACAATATGTAGCAACAGTTCGACAAAATTTGACAACAGTACGTCACTGCAAAAGAAACAGAATGATAATATTATAAATGATCAGTTTTCCAATTTGTATTCAGTACTTACAAAACTATAACAGAATAGTATGACAATTACATACAATATAAATCAAACAGTACCACAACATCAAGCAACAGATCGACGATTCAAAGCAACAGAAAGACAACAATAATAATATTATAATTCCAATATTCAAAGTAAATAATCGATTGATTTTCGGCAATGCTTCATCCTTATTGGAACCAACAAAATTAGAATAACTAAGATCAATATGGGACGTGTCAAAGTTTGTGCGCCATTCAAGTAATAAAAACAAAAATAATAATAGTAATTAAGACCCGACATTTTACGGTTATTTACATAACACATTATATTCTCTTCCTGAACAAACCCCCCAAACTGTACGGGTGGTAGATTGGAACATTTTTTTTTTCAAACAATATCTACGACCGTCTTTTTAAAAATGGAATAATAATAATTAAAGAGCTCTTCTACACGTAGCTACCAATTACCGATTCAAGAGGCGACTACAAACAAGTTGCTTGTTTAAAATGAATAATAATTATGTATTTAATTTTTAAAAACTGAAGGAAAGTTTTTTTTTTAAAGTATCAGGTGTCAAAAAATATATATGTTTTAATTGTTTGTGCATATATTATTATTTATTTTGAACAGTTATGCACGCCAGCCAGTGGGCATATAAAATAAATATATACCTATTACATTTCATCGAAACGACCTTGCATGAAACGAGTTTTAACGCTTACTTTATAAAAAATTTGAATAATTTTCCCGAAAATAAAAAATATACTCTTTTATTGGGCAGTATTAATAATTATTATTAAAAAGATGTTTGGGGCCTGAGTAATTTAAACGTCAAACTAATTATGTGTAGGTTTGGTTTAATTCTTGAATAAATTATTAAACATACACACCTATGCGTACAATTTTTCTTTATACGAAAACTCTTCGTAAATGTTTTAAAACTAGGTTTAAAGTTTACTCATTATCTCGCTGTAGTCAAAACTTCCAAATGCGTTGACGGTCCAAATTAATTTTATTTAATAATTATTATAATGATAAGTTAATATTTCGAAAATTGCAAACTTAAAACTATCTTAACAATTCAACACTTGGAAAAATGCCACAAGCCCGTTTGCTGGTGTAGCAACAATTTTACAACATTAATTATTAGTAATGAATTGTTAGATTTGTTGTTACATTTTCGTCAAGATCTAGTCCTGAAAAATGGTCACAAGAATCTAGACATAATTAGAACGTTGTGCACCAACAAAGCCAATAGGCAATAGAGATGAGACATTAACAAAAAGGGATATATTCATATCCTGGCGCCAAATACATGACAGCAGTCTAAGTCTTTAAATTTGGTTGCTCTCTTGTTCTCAATAATTTCCAATTTTTATCTTTATATTTCATAAATCATTAAATATCTACTTGTTGTATACATGGGATTTTTCGACATGTTGAGCATGTCGAGAATTGTCATGGTTAGGATTTTCCAACTAATGGCGAACGTTGTTAACGTAAAGTGATCTCACTAAGCCAGCCTTCGAAATAACAGCAGAAGACGATCGTAAGCCCGTAGTGGTTTGTTCCATTTAAAAATGGAACATCAATAATGAATTGTTACATTTGCGTACAACATTAATACCTACAGCTCAATGGCTGGAAGAAGTAAGGTAATGAAAGTAAATAAAAATAAATATCTAAATAAAAAATAAAACAGAGTACGTAAGAAAAAAAATCAAATAAGTATTAATAGTATTGCAAATGTAAACAAAATAAATAGTTGCAAGGAATACAAATAATTACCCTCCAACCAAACACAGTAGGTACACAACCATGTAATGAGTAATGACCAATCGACCAGAGGATACCAAAAACAGAATTTAGAAGAACGGTGCATTCTTATGCAGTGATGTCAAGTTTCTGCAGCCATAGCTTGATATCTTTGCTCCTTAGACAAAGACGAGCATGACGACCCTAGCATATTATGTTTGATTTTCACAGGACTCAAGGAGCTTAGTTCTGTTATTTGCACAGTTTCTCAAATTGCGCAAGATCGAGCGTAAGTGGTCGTCCGTATTATTTGTCTCCTTCTGCATCTAAGTGGGGCCGTAGAGGTTTTGTTTTTTTTAAAGGATCTTGAAAGCATCAAAATTCTTATCTTGAATCGCTTACTTCAGGTCAACGTGGCTTGAAAAATAATAGATGTATTTGTTTCCATAATACGTTAGAAATACTTTTTTATGAAGCAACTTCGTCGTTTGATTGTTTACTCTGCATTATGCAGGTGGCTTTAAATAGCTCAGTTTTTAACATATTATTTATAAATATTTGCACGTCTATCAATGGTTTGGTGATTCACAGGAAAAGTAAACATTGTTGTAACGAACGAGGTTACTATTTTGTATGAAAATATCTATGGTCGATACTTGAGTCATAGACAAATAAATTATCATTTAGGAACACGTGTATGCATGCAAATGCTGTCTTTCATCTGTGTTCTCTATGCAAATCAGGTACCTTCGTTGCAAGACAAACCATCGCGATACTTCTTGATATTGGCACAAAAACATGAATACAGCGAATCGAATGAATGCGTGCTTTGACCAGCTAGCTATAGACGTTTATAATAAAACTGTATGTAGCTGTGATTCATACGAGTTTCTATTTATAAAATATCTCATATATGGTGCTAAAATGTGTTACTCACCTCTCAACTTATAGTTTTACACCGTTTCAAAAGTTATGAAACCAATGACAAACAGATCTCATTTTTTTTCAAGACCTTAGAAAACGCTCATATAGAAGGAATATTATATTATTAAAAGCAGAGCTGAGATATGGATGTATATGGTTTGGAAAGAGCCCATTGACAATGCACAAGATCGTAAACGAGCGCAGTGGAAAGCTCTTGTTGCCTCCCTATGCCCCTGTGAGGTCTCAGACGGAGTACGTATGAAGTGCGAACACTGAACTATTGCGCAATACTGTGCTCGTACTGTGTTTAAGGAGTTGATGATTCTACGTATAGAGATGGCTGATCATTGTCTGCCTTGAAATTCAAACGCTGTATCGAGTATGTTGGATAATGTTGGAGTACGTTAACCCAAATAAGCAAATTGAACATAGAAGGATATCTATAAATAGCTCGAAAGCCGGTCAAATCATAAGTACTCTTGTTCGGAGAAAATTTCTTAGAAAATATATTTTATATACTACCTACAATGCTATGCAGTAGGTACATTTTGTTAATACGTTTTTTGGAGACAATGCTATATTACTCAGATTCGTATAGTTCATTCATAAATTTGTATTATTCAACGAAAATTTCACTGTCGTCATCTCAGAGATATTTTTGTTCCTTATATGTGTATTGTTTCATTTATACATAGGTATCTTAAAACACAGACTCTCTCATAAAATGCACCACGTAATCGTTGGTTAGACATAATAATATTACTCCCAGTTCCGAGATCTGGACCACGTCATCCATTCATCATCTCAAATCGTTGGTCACGGCTAAATAAATTTTATCCCCAAGTTGTAAATCATAATATTATTATATGCGCGGTCATAAAATCGACTGTTTGCTCATTCCGTCTAATTAACCGAAGCTGGTAGGTTTCGAACGGGTCAACTGGTGAATAATTAATTATGAAAGATTTTAAGATTAAGTGTTTTTTTTTTCAAATGATCATAAATTATCTTTTTTTCTACTCAAAGGTATCATTTTGGTTGGCGAAATATATTGCTTTTTTTATTTTTTTACATGTACCTATTGATTTTTATTTACATTTTTTTCTAGTCAACTGATATTTTATATGAAGCAAGCCCTGGGAAAAAATTGAACGTCTAAACTCATATAAAATCTGGTAATCATTAATTTGACGTCTACTAGATTACAGAGATCGAATATTAATGTTACTTAGACTGTTATTTATAGGTATATTTACTTAAGTTAAAAAAAAACCGAGAGCTTTTGAAGTATTTGGGCCTCCTAGACATGAGGGATCCATTTCCATTAGTGCTACTATGCCACAAAATTTTGAAGCCAAATCCTAGTTTGTAGGTACCTACTTGTTTGACGTATAATAGTTCCTTTGAAAAAAATTACACGATTTTTTGTATACATATACACATGCACATGTACATATTATTTCTAATTTTCTACTCGTGTGTTACAAAACCATAAAGTTTTATTGTCTCAGAACCGCTCTTTAACATGCCTTTAACTAAAAGGGTAAACTTTATTCAATTTGAATCATTATGTTGAAATATTAATTTCCTTGCGTCTCTTCGATAAATTCGATAGTAAGTAGACTTTTGCCAGACTTTTTTCGAATCAATTTGACTTGGCAACACGATGAGCCAAACCAATAACGTTGTAAATTTATTATTGAAATTGTCGACATATTGAGTGACTGTAGGTACTTATCAACTTAAACATTAATAGGTAGGTACATAAGAATTTTAGTTTATGGATCAATTTTTTGTCTGCTTTACTGAAACAACATATTTTTAGTAGCAAATTCGGCATATTATGTTCATCCAGCATGTATCATTTACTAACTGCTCTCGAAATGATGAAATTTAACAAATTTTTAAGACATCTACCTATAAAATATTCAGATAGAAATGATTTTTAGTACCAAGTAACCTCGTATGACATATTAAAATTCCATTAAAGAAATATTTTGTAGGTAGGTACCTTCCAAATTCAAATTTTTTATATGAAAATGAATCTGTGCGCACTCAACCTGAACACCAATACACTTTTTTGACACTTTCACAGTATGTTATGCCCTGTACACATCTGAACACAGACCTTAAGCTTCTAAAGCTTGTGTCGTGAAAGAGGAAGACGGTCGGCACCTGGGCTGGGATCGAACCCACTACATCCAATACGAAGGCCGGCGTCGTTGCCGCTAAGCTGTCAACAACTTATACATACCTACTCTATTATTTAAAAAAAAATATAACTTGAAGCTTTGTTACATAGATCGTATGAATGGTAGAATAAGTTTATCGCTTAAAACTGAAAATGGAAATTTTATTTTCTAAAGAAATGTAAGTAGGTAGGTACTTAAGTAAATAAATAAATTCAGCCATTTTGATTTTTTTAGAGACATTAACGCTTCCTGTAGACTTAATAAATAAACAAAAACTGATTTGACTAATTTATTTATTAATATTTTTTATGAAATAATTTCAATATGAAAACACGTCATAAATTTGATTCCGCTTGTATGCGTGTTCAAAGATTTTCAAACTTTAAAATAAATGTTTTTTTTGTAATATTTGTATATTTTATTTCAAAACTGCAAATTACGGCCAGTAAACAAATTAATCCATTTGCAGCTATTTTTGAAATAACAGGGATTTGAAATTATTATTTTGATTTTGAATGAAAACAAAGGAAGAATCATGTCGTGTTTTCATCGCAATCTAAGGACCAAAAAAAAAACTCGAAAATAGAGTTCCAAAACAATTGAGTAGGTAGGTACCTAATTTATAAGTAGATGAAAACGTTAGGTAATGTAAAAAAAAAACATAATTTGTACAAAATACTTAAGTGTTGTCTATTGCTCATTTTTTATACTTCTGATTTATGTCGACTTATTTGAATGAATGAAAAATGGTTTTCTATGACCATATTAAATGCACGAATCGAAAAAAATCAGGATTTGTAAAATAAATCATATCTTGTTTATTCAAATGTGTCAGTATAGGTATACTACATACATATTGCAAATATAACATTTGTACTACCATACACCCTCAATCGAAACTATCAACACATGCAATTTGTTGTTATTTCCTAGTAAACCGACATAAAAAATAACGCTAAAAACAGACAAAATATCGTAGTTTTTAATAATATTAATAATATTATTCGTCTTATTGAATAAGTTTTGAAAGTTGCGATTTTTGGTAATTTGGCTGCAAAAGCGACTGATTTCTTGGAAGTGGCATTCGAAAGAGAGAGAGAGGGTGGTCTTGGAGAGACCAACTCTTCATCTTCATCAATCTACCATCGGTCCATCATAATCTTCCACCGTCATTGGCCTGAACAGTCAGACTCTCATATACTACATAATATACGATCCTTGTCTCAAAGTCAAGCCAATGTCATCAACATAACTTTACTACATATGTATATGTAGGTATTATATAGCCGTTGTACTGCGTTCATGTAGGTATTCGAAATAATGATCTTAGATTTTCCATCATTATGTATGGAATAAGATTTCAAAATATCATTGCAAAAATACAAATCTACAGATATGTTATAACCTAGTATTATTAACAAAGCCAATAGGCAATAAATATGAGACATTAACAAAAATGGATATAGTCATAACCTGGCGCCAAATACATGACAGCAGTCGCAGTCTTTAAATTTGGTTGCTCTCTTGTTCTCAATAATTTCCAGCTTTTATCTCTATTTTTCATTATTTTTTTAATTAAATTTCTACTTGTTGCATACATGGGATTTTTTGACATGTTGAACATGTTGAGAATTCTCATGATTAGGAGTTTCGGAGACAAACATTACCACCTAATGGCGAACGTTGTTAACGTAAAGTGGCCACAAATAACAGTAGAAGACGGTCGAAAAAATTACGTGAAAAAAAAACAAATATGATTCCTTAAATCCAATTTTTTTTTGGTCTTATTGATCCTTCCTTTTTTGGCGACGGTTTTATTATGAAAATTTCACACCTGTGAACACTTTAAGTATTGTCATTTTTCCTGCAACTGACGAAAAATACAATAAATTAAAAAAAAATCGTGAGAGTATCGCACTCAGTATAAAAATGAATAACTATGACCAACTGGCCCGCGTATCTGTATATATAAAACACATCAGTAACATTCGCTACGACATATTTAGTGTTTATTAAAACCAGACCATTCACACGGAGTATACCCAGACCATGAGGCGTCAAAACGCATTAAATATAGTCCAACGTAATATTATGTACATACTCATTATTATTATTATGATCAAATAATAAGAATAATGTGTTCACCGGAGTACTGAAGAATATTAGGAGAATCAAAACAGTCTCGCAGTGTGTGTATGGGTAATTGTGTCTGTCTTGATATAACCAAATGATAAATTTAATACTTGATGGTGTGAAAAACATAATTTTCCTGTGTGTGATGACAATTTGACGATTCAAAAGTCCTCCAATAAGTTTTCCTAATGTTTGTGCGAAGTTCGTACGACAAAGAATATCTTTATGCTGTGAAATATTTAGAAAACGTCACAATATCGTTTGATTCAAAATTTTATCCCAACTTTCGCAAAGTCGGTAGATCTTTTCTGATCATTTTCTTGCAATTTTCAATTTCTAGATCAACCAAATTACAAGTATGTACATATTTTTGTAGATAATCGTCATGCAATAAGAGTATTTTGTCTACAAATAAAACTAAGGTTAATAAAGATTCGTCCAACGCAGTTGTTATAAAATATTCTGCATTTTTTTAACAGATTCATAACAATTTGACAAAGTATCTCATTCATAATATGATTGAGATACTGTCATTTTTCAAGAAAGAATGGCTCAGAAAACTTGCCATGTTGACTGATGGGCGGTATCAGTTAAGCTTATTTAACCCATAATATTCTAGGGCATATATTTTGCTTTTATTATAAGTATATCAGTTTGTTATTATGTATCATAAATCAAAAGCTTTGGGGGTGAAAAATATGTAAGTGACACGATTGCAAATATGCAAGAAATACATTTGAAAACAAAGTAAATTTAATAAACTTTCTCTTATTACCTTATGTTATGACATTTGATTGACAAAACAAAAGCATTCCAATTTTTATTCTGAATTTAAACTACATTCGAAAGTTGAATGTTAATTGATGTACCATTTGTTACATATCATCATTATATAGATAAGCAGGAATAGTTGTAGATGTGCGTGTACATACAAATTTATCGATTAGACCCATATTATATTGGAATGGGAGAGATGAGCTAGAACGGAATTAATGGTGTTTCTATTTTAGATTCAAATCCCAAAGGTTTGTAAATAAACTTGAACTCAAACGTGAAATAAGAAAAGTTCTATTTTCATATAGTTTTAACATGTGTGTTTTATATAGGTTTCCAAATCACGTAGAACCTTAATTTCTGAAATTTAAGGAAAAAGACGTTTATAATGCTGAAATAATTACCTTATATTTAAGAATAAACATAGCGGTTTTTCCATTTAATAATCGAACATCAGTAATGAATTGTTAGAGTCATTAGTTCTGTTAGTTGTTACTTATTCATGAAGAATATGTTTAGAATCGGTTTTGGAATGCTCCGATTTCGTTATAATATGCCTAGTTTTATTACCTTTTTAACGTGTTAATTTTCGATCACTCAATGATGATAGATTGCTTACAGGTGCTGGCCATCTTCTTCTGATACAAGCTTTAAGTAGCTTATTGTGAAAAAGTCAATGAATGTATTTGTGTTCACTTTGAGTGGCAACTGGTATTACATAGCTTACTCTATCTATACCACCTGTTGCTCAGTCTTCTTTTGTGTACATATTTGTACAATAAACACATTACACATATAAATATTATTCAACGGGTGAATGAATTTAGGTAGATACTCTTTAATTTTGAAGTTTCAGACGAAAATGAAAATAAATGAAATATAATATTTAGACAAGATCCAGTCTGCTTGGTAAGTCTATTGTCTAACGTCTGGGTGGTGTGTTTTGATTGTGCTCAATCAATTTTATTATCGACTACTCAATAAAATATCTTGTTTTAAATAACGTAAAAAGTCTTAAATGATAATATCCTTGATTGTTATTGCACAGCTATGATAGTGAACGAGCAAGTATTCAACGACTCCAATGAAAATTTCATTAAAACATTTATGAATTTATTAGACCGATGTGTGTGGCATTTTGTTCGTAGATTTGAAATCAACACAATTAACATTTTACAACATACAATATATACCATGTCCTTTGACTCGCAATATTGACTTGTTTTGTGACAATTTAATAAACAATATTTATCTGGTCCCTGACATATATATGAATAAAAATCTGTTTGCACTATAAAATATAAAAAACAGGATATCTATGTACCTATATTAAGTCTTACATATTATATTGTAAAGTCAGTATACACGGAACAAAACAATTTTTGAAGAAAATCTTTTCTCACATTGAATCAATATGTTAACACGGTAGTTCCTGTATATCATGTTTTGGGAGGAGCACATGCGCTAGATCGAGCGCGCAATGGGTAGCTCTTGTTGGCTCCCTATGCCCCTAAGTGGGGTAAAAAGGAGTAGGTATTGAATGTTTATGCTCGATATATGACCTAATTTTGTAGGAATCGCTAAAAAGGGAAAGAATCGATATCACTCGTTTATCAGTTAAGCGAATTTTATGGTTTTATGTCACTTTCACTAGCCGTTTCCTCCGTACTTTCTCATACCAACTGTCCAAAGACGGAATTTGTCAGAGAAGAGAATTAATACTACAGTATTTGACGGCGAAGTTTGATACAGTAAAAACTACTAATTATTGTGTTATCGCATAATGAGACACACAGATGTGTTATGCCAATATTTCGTCACGTTTTCATTCAGATCGCAGCGTACGCGTCGTCTTGCAACTAAATAACCTTTTTAATTCAACTAAATAAACCGACGCAATTATTTAATGACGCTTTCACATGAGTGACGCGAATATTTTACACAGCAAAGTGTTACACTCATGTTTATATCATAGATAGGTACCTAGTTTTGGTACAAAAAAACAACATTAATATTTTACCAGCTCGATTTCTTTTACCCGTATCATTTCATTAAATTACACTTAACTGTTTTGTTGACAAAATAAAATAATAAATTTTACCGTATTTTAAATTTTCAACAGTCAATATTTCAATTAGATATACTAGATGCAAAACCTGTCGTCAAAAGGCATATAAAAGTGATTAGTTATTCTTTGATTGTCCTATAAATCAGATATCGTTCCTTAATTAAAGGATTCCAATATTACTTTACAATATTGGGGACTGTTGAAAATTTGACATTTCTTTCAACAGTTGTATGTATAAACTTCTGAACTATCACATATTTCGTCGATGTTATTAGAGATAGGTATTATTATTTTCATAGAAACTCATTTCGAAATACAGGCGAATAATAGGTATATGAGTGGAAAATATCACCTTAAGTATTGGTTTATGGTCATATTGGTTTTGTCATACATATGTATGAAAAATATTTAGTGTTTCAACGAAAATACTCAGCTACGGTCGAACTTCCAAATTATAAAATAGGATAGACGTTGACTCTCATCAATTTGAAAATACAAAGTGTAGACCTTGATAAAGCCTTTTTTCAAAAGGCCAATTATCGTCAAATTCAGTTGGGTACCTTATCTACAATATGTTTTATAAAAGACGCATTTCTCTCCTACAGTATAATGAAAACTGACACGTAGGCCTGTACTTACATAGAAAAGCCCAGGTTTATAGAGATTTTCATTTCATCGGTTCAAATATTGACATTACGCAAGAATACATCGTAAGATAACCTATATTTGCAATATTGACGAGAATGCAAGTCATCGACCCTACGAACAAGATATTATATATAAAAGAATTGTCATTTAAAGAGATGACGAGAAGAATATATTGTGACTGTCAGCATAGATCTAAAGAACCGCCGTAGAAGTCAATGAAGCAGGGAGTACATGATATAATATCCAGACTTATAATGAGGGTGCAGTGCGAGTGCCAAGTACGGAGTATCTCATACGAGACGACCTCACAGAAGGGCTTGTTACCGATGCTCTCTGCTGAACCACACGACGTGCGACCACAGAGCAACGGCATCTCGTCCACGCCGATATTAATTGCGCCAAGGAACTGAAAATAATACTCGTTAACCCAATTTTATCGCTCACATCTTAAGAATTATTATCGTTATATATATAGATATGGATCTCTAGTTCCCATGGTCGCGGCACCATCCATCGATGGCTTCGGTTATTCTATTTTCTTGATTTCTCATTGTCAAGGAAGAATGTTACGAAACATTAGAAAATTTAAGCTTTTGGATATTTAAACTCTTTTTTTATTTTGAATTTAAATTGTCGTTTGTCATAAATACCGGTTGTTTGATAGTTGGTGCGTGCGATTGTCAGAATGTGCACTTAAAAACAACGTTTAAAACAGACACCTAAATCGGTCTTAATTAGGTATATTGGTTAAATAGGTAATCAATTTATAATTAGGTATACGAATTCGAATTAAATTTTCATAGTTGATAGGAAAGCTGCGTGAACGTCTGTCGGGAAAGCTATAGTTAAATGATAAAAATGACTTGTTAGGACGTTTTTACGGCGTTTGACTTAGTGTCGCAATATATTATGTTCTACAATTTTGCAATTAATATTATTTTTATTACACAGTGTTTTGGATATAGGATCAGTGGTTTCTGTGATGGGGTTTATATATATATATATATATATATATATTTTTAAACCAACAAGCTTCCTTTAATGTATAAATAGATAGAAAATGTAATTAAATTCATCTTCTTGTTAAACATTAGTATAATTTTAATAAATGTGTTAATGAATCTAGCCTTCAAGTAGGCACTTTATATACAATGTAACGTTCTGAAACCTACAATATATATCCGTGAATTATTCCGAAGTGATATTGATATTGCGACTAGGATATTTATAGATATTAGGACATTCATAGTGATTGATCGGGATAGGTATGCATAAAACGATTTCTACTTCTCGGTCTATTAAATTTATTATTTGCTATATCATAAAATAATATACTAGCTATTAAAGAGAGTTCATAGAGAGGTGCTGAATTAGAAATTCTGCAGTTGATAAATACTTAATGCATTGGAATACTGCCAATTTTTGTGTCTGTTTGAATTGTCTGATGTCAGTATGGGACAAGTAGTGGAATAATAATTAAAACGGCAATAATTATTTTTAACATCTAAGTATAAAAACATCCAAAACAGGACTGAACTCGATAATTTCAATTATAATAATTATACTTATAATTTAGCTTTTTCAGAATTGCAGAATTTGAATTCGCATCTCTAGTTATTATGGTAAGGTGGATTTTTTGTAATGAATCTGTGCTCACTCAAAGTAAGCACAAATACACTATTTGACTCTTTCATAGTAAGCTTCTAAAAGCTTGTGTCGTGAAAGAGGAAGATGATCGGCATCTGGTATCGATTCACCTTAATTGCATTTGCAAAAAAGAATTTGTGCTAACACATTGAAATAAGTGACGTAGCTTGAAGGAAATGAATTTGCTTCAACAGCCTTCTTAAAATGCAAGAAAATCCTCAGATATATGGGTTGAGTGGTGATAAAAGCAACGAATATATGATAGAGAATTTGGGGGCCCACAATTGGTTATAATTTCATGGATTGATTAACAAATAAACCAATGCATATTATGTAACCATTTATTTTTTTGCGAGTTGGAAGATGCGAATAGTCAACGGTGAGTTTTTGTACCCAAACAATATACGGTTCAAAAAAATGCATCCAGTCAAACTCTGCAAATATCTTTCATTTGTGTTACTCTGTTCTATGAACAACGGATATGACAAGTAAACTATTCACATCATGCGCGAAATTATCCAGCGAATGAATCTGGTATGTAACATTATATTATATTGTCTAGCCTAATGTGAGCAATGTTCATCGGCGTAGGTATAAGGTAACATATTCTTGTTGACTTTGGCAAAGATCCAAGGACTTGACGTATGCAAATTACTCGAGTAGGTACCACCTGGCGATGGTCTCTTGACAGACCAGACAGAGTGGCGTCCTACTGAACACACGCACCCATAGCTGTTCTACTAGTAAGTGTTCAAATACAGGTGCGCACTACTTCAGGTGAGCTATACAATTCTTCTAACAAAGTATTGTCCATTGACGAAAATCAAAACTGAAATGACTGTATATTCCCAGATTTATATGAAACAGCCGACTCAATATTCTTAAATTTCACAATTAATAAAACATCAAACATGTAAATAATTATTATAGTTTGAATCGCGTTTTTGAGTATGCTTAGATTTTTCTTCCAAAGAATTGTCCATTGACGAAAATTAAAACTGAACTGACAGTATATTCCCAGATTTATATGAAACAGTTTACATATTCTCACATTTCAATATCCTTTTAATTCATTCAAAGTATGTATAAAATTTTGAATCAAGAATTTTAATTTAATTTGGTTCTTCAAGTAAGCAAAGATTCTTGTATCAAATCAATGAACATACGATATATTTACATACAATTAAAACTGAATTGACTGTACATTCCCAGATTTATATGAAACAGTCTAAGAATATTTTAACAAAGCATTGTCCTTTTACGAACATTTAAAACTGAACCGACTGTAAATTCTCAGATTTATGCGAAACTTCCGACTGAACATTCTAACATTGGAATATAATATTATATTTAAGCGATTGAAGATGTACGTGATTGTTCCAAAATACAAAATTACCTTTTTTGTCTTTACCAAAAACATTATTTTCCAGTTTCTCGACATTTATGTTAGCAATGAAATAATTTGGACCTTGAAACAACTGCGTTTCATTATTAAAACACACAAAAGACAAAATATGTTGGAGAATAGTTAACAGATGTGAAACATGTTTGATACGTAATTTTCTGAATTGTTGTTTCTCAAACAAACTATTGAAGACGATGACGAAACTTTGTAGTGGCATTAAGTACGACAAAATGTGTTGTTTTAATAAAATTACGAAACGAAATTCTGTGCGTGTTTCCACATTTTGTATTGTAATTGTTACGGGCACTTGTATCAACATGAAAATATTTAACTAAGGCAGAGCCGTTTATACTAGACTGCTTGGCGCACGGGTTCATTAACTCTTTCATTTATATATCACAATCTATTAAACAGCTTTATACCACTACACACCAACTGTTGCCATACTATTTTATACTTAACGTATTCCCACCACATAATTCAAACACCAAGCGAACTAACCGCCTTTTGTAAGTCCTTCAGATAGATGTTTAGTTCAACTGATTCTTTCCATATTTTCGATATGTTCTTCCTGTACCATGTCAATTCTTTAAAAAAACCTCTCTGTCTCTTGCCACCTGGAACAGCTCTTAAACTCACCTTATTCCGGGCAACTATGCGCACATTGCAAAAGCATCAAGATTTTTTCCACATTGTGAGGTAACCTTTGAATGGTTTTCATAGTAATGAAATATATATCTTCAATCTCATTGATACAAAATAATTTTTGATACACTTTATTAGTAGATAGGATGCAAGAGGTTTGAAGATGAGAGGTTTAATACTGTAGAAATCAGTCAGGTATTTGATTCAACTGACACAAACCATAAAATATTTTTTTTTTCAGTTATAATGAAGTTTTTTTTTTTTTTTTTTTTTTTTTTTTTTTTTTTTTTTTTTTTTTTTTTTTTTTTTTTTTTTTTTTTTTTTTTTTTTTTGAAAGAGGGTTAAGGGACCAGGTTACCCTTTATGTCACTGCGACCAGGATAGGAATATTGTGACTTCCCTCAATGTTACAGCTCGTTGTCCAGGCCTATGTGAGTCATGTAGCTCACAATTTGCCTAGGTGCGAGCAGTCTTACCTTCTCAGCGTTCAGTAGTGGCCCACCGAGGGTGTGACTTCTTTTGTGAGCGAGTGCTTCACAGCTGCAGAGGATGTGAATTGGTGTTTCGTAGTCCTCTGAGCAGAATCTGCAGATTGGAGTGTCTGAGAGTCCTATTATGGACATATGCTTGCGCAGTCTGCAGTGTCCTGTTAAGGTCCTCGTCAGGATCCTTATTTGTTTTTTGGAAAGCTTGAGTGCTTCAAAGGTGAACTTCTGCGAGTACCCTGTGATTAGTTCCTTCGCATGTTTCATCCCTGGGTTGTTTGCCCAAATTTCGTAACTTTTGTCTTTGACCCAGTTCTTTAGGCTGGTTCTGAGAGCGTTACGTGGTAGTCCGCAGATGGGCTCTGGACCAAATGCGGGTTTTTCTGCGCCAGCTCTGGCAAGTTCATCGGCCTTTTCATTGCCCATGACTCCACAGTGCCCGGGCACCCAGACTAGTCTCACCGTGTTTTTTGCACCAAGGTGATTCAGGGCCTGTATACATTCCATCGTTAGTTTGGATCTCACCTCTACTGACTCAAGGGCTTTAAGAGCCGCTTGACTGTCTGAGAGGATGTAGATTTTTTTATTATAATATGATCGTTGCAGGTTTATGTGAGCGCAGTCAATGATAGCACTCATTTCTGCCTGGAAGACAGTGGCATATTCTCCCAGGCTGGTTGATATCTCCATCCTAGGGCGCACGCCATATACTCCAGACCCTGCTCGGTCATCTTTTTTGGAGCCATCTGTGTACCATACAATGTCTCCATCTCGAAAGGAGTAGGGATCGTTTTCTCGCCATGTCTCTCTTTCAAGTATTTCTATTTTGTAATGTTTAACAAAGCTGTATACCACATTCATGGTGTCCGAAGGCATGCCCATGATGGGGGCTTTGTAGAGGTCCCCATATAGTCCTCTGAATACATTGGAGCGCCACCTGTCCCCGCCCCCCGCCGCCGCCCGAAGCAGCGCCATCCGAGCCTCCAACTGCACATGTATATGCAGTGGGCCCAGGCACAGCACCGCCTCCAGCGCGGCCGTGGGCGTTGAGCACATGGCGCCCGTTATGAGGAGACATGCAAGTCTCTGAACTTTGTTTAGCGTGTCAGTACACGTTTTCTGTTGGGTTTTTTTCTGCCAGGCTACACAGCCATAGGTGACAATCGGTCTTACCATGGCTGTATATAGCCAAAGGGTTTGCCTTGGCTGAAGGCCCCATTTCAGTCCAGCTATTCTGCAGCTGGTACCTAAAGCTATTTTAGCTTTCTTGGCAATGTATTCCAAGTGAGGGTTCCATGTCAGTCGTTGGTCCAGGATTAGGCCCAGGTACTTGACTTCCTTGGAAAAAGTTAGAGTTTTACCAAAGAAAGTTGGTGCTTTAAGCTCATCCAGCTTTCTTTTATTGGTAAAAGGGATTATTACAGTTTTATTGGCGTTCACTGAGAGACCATAGTCTTTGCACCATGTTTCCACCAATTTCAGGGCCTTTTGCATTTGACTGGATACGGTGCCTTGGAACTTTCCTACAACCGTGATAACCAAGTCGTCTGCATAGCCCTGTGTATTAAAGTAGGCATTGTTTAGCCTCCATAAAAGGCTGTCGACTACGATGGACCATTCTAGGGGTGATAAAACACCACCTTGAGGACATCCTCTCGCTACCCGTACAGCTAACGTTTTGTCGAGTAGTGTGGTTTTGGCCACCCTATTCGACAGCATCGCTTCAATCCAATTTAGTGTTGTTTGGTCGATGCTTCTTTCATTCATGCTTTTGAGTATGACGTCCGTTGATGTATTGTCAAAGGCGCCCTCAATGTCGAGAAAGGCGCATAGGGCAATTTCTTTGTCCTCTATGGCCTTTTCCAGTCTGTCGGTTAATTCGATCAGAGCAGATTCCGTAGACTTGCCAGTTTGATAGGCATGTTGTCTAATATGTAGGGGTTTTATCTTAAGATATTTTTCCCTTATGTATTGATTTAGCACTTTCTCCATTGCTTTGAGCAAAAATGAGGTAAGGCTAATTGGTCTGTAGGATTTAGGCTGTGACTTGTCTTTGTCGCCAGCTTTGGGTATGTATGTTACCCTAACCCTGGTCCAATCTGACGGTATGTATCCCCATGCATAGCTTGCTCTGAAGATTTTGATTACTGTAGGTAGGATAATTTTTCCTCCTTGCTGCAGTAGGGCGGGGAAAATGCCATCTTCCCCTTCAGATTTATATGGTTGGAAGCTGTCTATAGCCCATAGAATCTGATTGGGTCTGAAAATCTCCGACGCTCTTCTCCAATCCTCAATATCGGGTTTGGGTTTTTTGGTGACCTGTGCCCTAAGAGCGTCAGATTCAGATATAATATTTGAGCCTGGGAAGTGCACCTGTGCCAGAAGCTCCAGGGTCTTCTCATCATAATGAAGTTTAATAAAGTTATTGAAAAATCCATTAACGACAAAATATATACCGTAAATGGTCTTAGTAAATCTGAACTTAAATTTAAAAAATCTCATTCATAAAGTTATTTAAGAAATCTTCAAACAATTAAAGAGATAAGAGATCACAGCCAACAATGATGATACTACTCATGTAATAAATTCTTTTCTCAATAAGATAAAATTGCCGACTGTAGAGTAGAGTAGAACTATAATTATCGTTATAGAATCAGCTTTATTACAAACATTCACATACAATCAGAGCCTTATTATTCTGCAAACAGTATTTTTATCTCTGAAGGCCTTCTCGTCTCTGCAATTCTCATAGTTGCAGTCAGTTAACTGTTCGTGTTGATAAAAAAAAATCAAGAATTATAATGAATATTATAAAAAAAACTGCATAGAACAACTTTTATTCTCGTTGATAAAGATTTTATTGATATAATGACGTTGAAAATTAACGATGTATTATACTAATCAGGATTTTGTGCAATTTATAATTGTTTAAACAAGCACCATCTTACGAGTTTGCAGCGTCTTTTAAAACTTGGAAAAGTTTTTGCAAACTGTTCCTTTGTCCTTTTGAAGGTTTATTAAAAAACTTTACCATTTACGCGCTCACACCTTTTAGTTCCGTTTGGTTTGTTTGACTTGAAAACTACTTAACTGCGATGTTCAGTTCAGTACAGCTCAGTGAAATTCAGTTACGAGAATTCAACCAAACTATTTGTCATATTATTTTCATTTGCAAAAGGGTTATATTTTCTCATTGATCCTTAATATATCTGTTTTATATGAAAAGAAAAGGAAATACGAGATCAAGAAGTATAATGATATCTCGCTCCTGTTCTAGCGAAACCGGTTTCGGTAAGTCTATCGTGTCCGCTTCATCCTGAGTTAATCGCAACTTATTTTAAATCATATCGCGGATGTTGTATAGAAATACGAGTAGGTACTTGTCTTTATTTATTAATCGTACGATATATGTTTAATAATTTGGAGTTAGTGTCTGTACATGGCGTTAATATTGAAGAGGTTGTTCGAAATTCTTGACAACGAACACTCTACCTAATCTTTTGTTCAAACTGTTGTTTTTCGGCAGAATATTTCCACCCTCTAGATACCTTTTTGACTTATTTTTAACCATGCACGACCAGCTGAAGACGGATATTATTTTCCATAAAGTACATCAATCAAATACCTACGCCACATTTGACAATTTAAGTATTCCTAATACGTGCAAGAAGCGGCATACCCCAAAACGAAAAGGAAGCCGTTTGAAGCACCCTCGCGTTTAGAATGCAACGGTATGTTTTCAAAAGTCTATAGAAAATACAAGTTTGTTATTTGCTATCCTGCTTGCCATAATAATTTAAATCAATGAGATGAAAAGACATAAGAAGTTTTAGAATAAAAATAGCTCCGCCTTATTATATTATTTTTATATTTTTGACCTCTTATAAAATTATTCTTTTTGAGTGCTTAACCTATAACAAAAAGCGTTGCTAAATAGTCCAGAGTTGGTCATTCAGTGGCAACAACCAAACTGTAAGAGAATAACGCCGAACAAATAATGGGCAAAGAGTGGAGGTTTTAAGAACTTGTTGTAGAAATCCAGTTAGGCCAAAACTTAGATGGTTTGATGACAATTAGGCTAATGATAATTTAAAAAATAAAATAGGATACCTACATTAGTGTACTAGTTAATGATAGAGGCATTATACTAACTATGTGTGTCCATACTATTAACTAAGATACAGATCGCGCCACTAAGTCTACTAGGAGTTAATATCGCCGATGACTACAGATTACTTACATACTTCTACAGTACACTAACCATGTAGTATCAAATGTAGTTACGATAAAACATGTTTGAACGTAAGTCTTACACGATTGTCGAAGAGACCGGTACACGGCTCTAATCATTATATACCAGTTACATGCAGTTGTACCCTTACGGCAACTTTTTATCACTAATAAATGGTATATAAGTTAATCTCAACTGGTAGATACAACCAGGTATATAAACTTATATTCTAGAGAAAACTGGCTAACTGAGAGGCGGTTTCTCAACGTTTTGATTAAAATATCAAAAATAAACATGATAGTAGGCTAGTTGGCAGTAAGTTTGGTTGAAACTCTATACATTCATAGTGTGAGCTAAAAGGGTTTTTAATTTTCGTTTTTTTTGATCAGTGTTGTTTTCTGTAACTCGATTTTTCTCATCAGGAATGCACCTCTCCATCAAGTTGTTGGATTTAGTTGTGAATACCAGAAAACACGCGGTACACAACGATTCCTTTTAAATCTATAATATCGCGATTGATCTCCACGCTGTCCGATTTGTCGCCCTTTATTTATTGCCTTTATGTTTTTCTATACATCATGCATTGTTAAATTTTAAAGAATTTAAATATAACATCAATCAGCTTTTGCCTTTGCACTGATGATGTTCAAATCCAACATAACAAACATGAAACCAACGGCGGATCCAGGGGGGGGGTCACGGGGGACATGACTCCCCCCCTAGGCTATGTAATCTGAAGTAGGGCAGTGATATTTATTAATAAAATCGTTATTTTGCTAGCATAATTATAATTTCCGTGGGCCATGACCCCCCCCTGGAGCAAAAGTACCATATAACAAATTTAGGAAATGACCTTTTTTTTTTTTTTAGGAAAAGTGCAGTTTCCAGATACCAAATTTTGAAAATGACCTTTTTTTTTTTTTTTTTAGGAAAAGTGTAATTTCCAGATACCAAATTTTTTACTTTGTGACCCCCCCCTGGTGCCAAGGCTGGATCCGCCCTTGCATGAAACATATTCATAAATAAGATATAGGGGGTGATTGTGTGAAAAGCTCTATAAAATTAATGTTTCGAGGGTTTATGTGTGAATAGCGTTGTTAAAGTTATGTTATGTATTTTTTTCCAGATGGTTGTGAGGTGGTGGGGTGGCGTGTGGGCGGCTGCGCTGTTGGTCCTGGTAGCTGCTGGACCTCCCTTCCAGCATCACCTCACCAAGAGGTCCTTCTTTGAGATCCAGTGCAAGGGAGTCTACGATAAGAGTATATTCGCACGCGTTGACCGAATCTGTGAAGATTGCTACAACTTGTTCAGAGAACCACAACTCCACGCACTATGCAGGTAATAGCACCAATATTCCGAATATTAAGAGCTACTTGAACCCTTAACGAGATCTTTATTATTTTGTATAGGAAAGTATTGATTCGACTCCTTTTCTCCAGCTTATCCCAAATATTTGTTCGTTCATAGTATCCAGTACAATTCTTCAAAGACTAGGGAAATTTCCTCTTTCTCCCCGAAGCTATTGGCGTGAAAGAGGAACGAGTGCGCTACTGATTCAGTATGTTGTCAAACCGAAAGTCGGCGAGTGAACCTTTAAACTATCCACTAATTCCAAAACAGAAGCAGTAAAAATGGATTCTAACCATTACAATTGGAGAGTATGGCATAAGTTTTAGATATTGCCCATCGTTTTATATAAAACTAATCCCAGATTTGTTGTTTTTAGTATCCTTCCGATTAAAATTATTTAGTGGAGTATTCAAAATGATACTAAATCCAAATATTTGTATTCCAGGAAAGATTGTTTCACCTCAGATTACTTCCTAGGCTGCTTAGAAGCTTTACAAATGAAAGATGAGATGGACCAAGTAAAAGTTTGGATAAAACAAATCCACGGGGCTGAACCCGGGGTTTAGGTACATTTTTATTTTTGTTTTTTTTTATTTTTTTTTTTTTATTTTCTCGATTTCTTTCTTCATTATTTTATTTTCGCTCTTCAGATTGATACTAAAATTTCTATACTCATGAATTTTTTTAAATACATTTTATGTTTTCATTTTTTCTTATTACTTCAGTAATAGTTTTATTTATTTTTTCTCATTAGTGTGGTTTATTGGAAGACTGGATAAGCTTGTCAAGAAGTTTACTCCAAGATATTTTATATCTTAATCATTGTTTTTTTAAAGTAATTATTATAAAGTACCTACATGATGCAGACATGTTCCGAAGGCAAACGCCATACATGTAAGGCGGTTAACCTAGGAAACATGTCAGCAAAAATAAAGAAAATTTCTAAAAAAAAAATTCCACCTACAAAAATTTCATTTTTTGAACCACAAAAAAATTAAAAAACACTAAAACAAATTTTATTTTGGTTTTAATTAATTTTATTTCTTCTTTATTTTGTTTTTGGGGTATTTCAGGACTTTCTCACATTTCCATCTCTCTATCTATCTCTATCTCTCTTTCCTGTTTCTATTTTCTCTCTATAGCTTCTTCGTTAATCAAAATTGTGTATGAAAATGACTAATCTATACATATTTCACACTTCTTATTTCACATTCTATCTTTACAACTTATAATCTTTCTTTCGAAGAAAGTCTGTACAAAAAAGGCAATAATTTCATTCACAGATGAAGATATCACAAAACCTCATTCACTTATTCGTTCATTGATTTTATAACGCGGTTTGTATATCTATGCTAGAACCATTTTTTTTATATCGTGTTTCATAGTATAATCAAAAGATGTCGATAGTGTGTTCACGATTATAGTAAAAACCCATACTATTCATTCATAAAAATAATTTCCAATTAGTAAAAATATAGTTACCTACTTTGATTACTTTGTTTTTTTAAATAAAACCTTTATCTGTCAATTAAACGAATTTTTCAGAAGGATTTATACCAACTAGTGTATGTATAGGTATACATTTTATTAACCATTTGCACTTAGTGTATGTTATTCTTCTTTGAATGAAATTATTTTGATCAGCACGAGTGAAAGACATCATAATTTAATAGATAGAGCATTCGTTTATTAATATTATTTTTTTTTCTTTCAGGGCTAAATGTTTTTCCACCGAATATTTTGTAGGATGTATGCAAGCTCTCAAGTTGAATGATGAAATAGAGGAACACAGCGAGATGGTGGAGTATCTAGGAAGAAAGAAATAGAAAATTGACAAGAAACCGCATTCACAGATTTGGACGACCGTTGATTATGGAACACATTAATATACTACAATTTAACTTTAATCTATGATAAATATCATTAAACCGTAACCAAAATTATTATATGATTTTGTACAATATCAACATTTTTCAGAATATACATATAAAATAAATACAGAATAAAAAAAATAAAGCAAATTACTCAGTATTTCTGTGAAACAAGTGCCTAAACTATTTTATAATCTTTTTCAATTGCCAAAATATTTTTATAACATGTATGATTTCTAAATTAAATATTTTTTTCCGTTTTGTGGTCTATAAATTAAAAAAAATCGATCCTCAATTGATTGGATTTCTAATTGTTATCTAGAAATTGCCGGTTGGTATGAATGAGTAATGATATTTTTAAAATGTTTTGTATGTTTGTAAATAGATAAAAATAATTAGAAAATATATTTTTGTATTGTTGTGTACCAAATCTATTATATCTACCATCAGATGGGAAATCCTCAGAAATTCTAGTCTTTTGTATAATTTTAACATTAAGTTTAATTTAATTTTAAATAGATAGATTTATAATTTGTACATTGAAATATTTTTTATACAAAATTTGGCCATAATGATCTTATTTTTTATATTAATATAAACTATTTGTTAATGTACTCACAAGAAATAGTTTTTTTTTTTTATTATTAAATACTTTATAGTTAACATAATTATTACTAACTGAGTTTCATTTTTGTTTACTATGTTTTATATTATAAAACAAAATCCTAAATAATTAGTGATGAGAGGTTAAAACTAAATCTTCTCAAAATGGCTGGTTGAGAAGAAATTAGTTTATCTTATTAATTTCTTCTTAATTTTATCTATTTATATCTTTACAATTAAATTTGTGTAAATGAAAAAAGTATTTTTAATAATACCACATTCAACACAACCTATGTATATATTATATAATATAATTATATTTAAATAACAGATTATTTTTTAAATTATTTAAACGTAACTTGTTCCTATATTTATTCTGTAATGAAAAATTATATAGGTGCAACTATTTTGAATTCAAAAGCAGCTATTTTTAAATGAATTTATACAACCATTTTAAAATATAAATAAGATAAATAAATTAATAAGTATATTTTTGATCTATTTCAAAGTGCTGATTTTAAATAAAACCTTTTTTATTGCATTTAATAACTTAATTTGGTAATAATTCTCAGAAATATTTATTACTGAAGATATGCGTATTATAAATCTGTCCGAAAATAAATTAAAGTCTGTCCCAAAATAAATTAAAATCAATATGAAAATTAAGTATTTCAGATATGAAAACACTTTACACCGTAATATACTTTATATACAATCAAGAAGATAATGAAATATAGTATACTGTGTTATATAACTTATATTCATACTTATGTAAGTGATTACTGTATAATCATAGCTATACATGAAAGTGTACATTACTTGAACTAAGTTTTCTATTATAGAGACAGACCTATTGATATTTATTGTGCTAAAACTGAATATTGTGGTCCGTGTATTTATTATTTAATAAAGGGCTTTTGCAATGATTTGTTTATTTTACTTAAATAAAATATTCCTGATAATAAATGAACTATCAAAATTAAATCTATAAAAGAAGTCGTGCAAAAAGATAGTATAACTTTCTTAAAAATCAAGCATATTTGACTGAAAGATAAGGTCAACAACAGCCAGAGTAAAAATAAATAAATAATTGTTCTACAAAGCAAGGGTCTGAATGCAATAAAGATAAGATCGCCTTACTTTCTAATTGCTACAATTTCCAACAATTATTGTACAAACTATGTTAGGCTCAAAATTATTAAAGAAAAAAAAAACAAACTGATTTCACGATGTAGAAAACTTCCAACAAATATAATACCTGCCATGCAAAATTCAGTTTATAAAACACTCCTTTGTGGCAGTCAATCGGTTTGAATATCTGCGTCCTTACTTGACAGAGACCAAATTAATCAAATCAAGTCCTTACTTGACAGAGACCAAATTAATCAAATCAAGTCCTTATTTGACAGAGACCAATGAAAATCGAGCTCAAATTAATCAAATCAAGTCCTTACTTGACAGAGACCAATGAAAATCAAAAGGAGAAATACCCTTAATAAAACCATTTTTAGGCATATGAATGTGAGACGCTAACCATAATGGAATGTTGGTCATGCCAGATGGATTTGTGAACCCGTCAAAGATCCATGAAAAAACTGGTGCATCCGATACAATGTCACTTTTCACATTATGTTTCAGTCTTACAAAGCTTCTGAGATTGAGTTGGCCGCTCACGGGTGGCTAAAACAATCCTGACAGACCATCCATGGGGAAGAAATGGATGACCAGACGACGTGAAAAGAAAAGAGATGCAATGCAAGTCTTGGAGGTGAATAATTGGAGAAAGGCGGCTGGGGAAAGGGAGATTTGGGCAGTAGCCCTATTGAACAATATATATATATAAAACCTGGTGGCTAAATCCTTAACGCGTGAAATTTAGAGGCAAATTCTAAAAAGCAACAGGAATCTGTAGCCCTAGTATAAGTTTTCGATGATCGAATATCGAAACGATCATCGAAAGAGTTTCGAAAAAATTTCATACTAAAATGATCGAACTCTTTTTCGAAACTCTTTCGATGATCGTTTCGATATTCGATCATCGAAAGAGTTTCGAAAAAATTTCATACTAAAATGATCGAACGATTCGATCGTTTGATTTTCGAACACTATTTGCACGCTAATAAGCGCTCATTTGCGTGAGTGCAATTAGCTTTCGATAAAACTCGTACTAGCTCCACAGGCTTTGGAAATTGTCGAATATAATATTTACGTAGCGTAGGGGTTATGAAATAATCAAACTGTCGATTTGTTGAAGAGAAATTATTTCTCGAGACAGATCGGCAGTATCAAGCCAAGATACGGGAGATTTGTATGGCCAGGTCTAGATTTTAAACGGTTTTTCAAACTTTGACGACAAAAAACACCAACTTAGAGGCTTCGCAGCATATATTATGTTCCACATATTATGGCTTTACTCAGAATTCGGAGGAGAACATTTAGTGTGTCTGTGTGTGCATGTCCGTTGATTCGCTTTATGCACAGATCCTAAAATTTCAGAAAATATTGAATACTTTAGGCCTACAAATTTTGTATACTCAGAGTTTTTAAATTTTCTTTCAGTCAGGGGTAATCAACCTTTGAATTTTTACTTAATTTTTTCATATATCTCGAACACTATAAAAGCTAGAACCCTAAAAATGTGTATGTGTATAGAAAAATACAATATCTCAAATTAAATTACATGAAAATGTTCCAGGATTCCTCAAACTCTTTTTATAAAGAAAAATATTTTTTTATGTCAAATTTACGAGTTTCAATGTCTATATTTCAGAATTTTATAAAACAAGTTGCATGTAAACATGAGATCCAACTGAAATGGCCTGAGTCGGTATTTTTTCATATATCTCGAACACTATAAAAGTTAGAACCCTAAAAATGTGTATGTATATAGAAAAATACAATATCTCAAATTAAATTTAATGGAATAGTTCCAGGATTTCTCAAACTTTTTTTATAAAGAAAAATATTTTTTTCTGACAAATTTACGAGTATCAATGCCTCTATTTCAGAATTTTATGAAAATATCGTAAAACGCCGAAACACGCCAACTAGATAATTTAATTTTCTATAAAAAATATTTACATTATACCAGTAAATTTTTAACTTTTCTTAACAATTTTTGTAAAAAAATAATTTATTGACGACATCGTTTCATACAATAAACATACCGACTAAGGCCATCTTAGAAGGTTGTGATTGTAGGTACTAAGTCAACATGTGGAAAAGTCCTCTCCGATGGCAGCTACACTTCTTTCTTTGTTTTTTTTTTTAGAATTTAGATGTTCACTCCTGGACATAGGCCTCCTCCATGTCTCTGAGTTCTATGTATTTTGCATCCATTTTGAATCGTTCGTTTCAGGGTAATTGGAGATGGCAGTTGATTGTAATCCTCAATCAACCACACAAAATATGAATAAATTACCAAAAAAGTAAAAAAAAAAAAAATTAACGAATATTTTTTATCAAAATTAATCAACTGTTCGATTTTTAAACGATATGATAAAAAAATTGTTCTTGCAATTTGAAAATAGAACAGTATTAGTGAGTCATTAGTTTGTTGTTGATACATATTCGTTGAGATATAAAGCTTAGAAATAAAAAAATCTTTAAATTTCCGTTATATCTGCTCCATTTATTTGTTTGACATATACTTTTATTTGTTTTCTTCATTGGAAATACGTAAAGCGTCTAAACATCCTTTATACTCGTTATTTCTGTAACAGTTTTTTCTAAAAACAAAGGAAAACAGTTAATATTATTATTATGTAAATATTCGATGAACAATGAAACAATATAGGTGTTACTATTAGATTTTGACCCAAGAATGAAAGATAAAAGATCTTAAGCTCATAAAAATTTATTGTAAGAAATAAAAAAATGGAGATTCCCACGACTTTCAAGAAATTTAAAGTTTCGCTCAATCAACTTTCAAACGACGAGTCAAAGCAACGAAAAAGGGAAGCAAATAGCAATTTGTTGATTATATGAATGAAAATTAAAATGAGAATTAAAATTAGCAAATAAGTTAATGATTCATTAATGCAACACAGTTGAAAAATTGAAAGGAGATATCTAGCAACCTAGTCTTGAATAAGACCCAAAGCCAGATCCCCAATGCGGTCTGATCAAATAAAGCAGAACATCACTCCATCGCGCCGTACATCTGGATGCGGACAGCCAAGGCTGGAGAACAACGCTCTACGACAGAGTCCACCAAGCATGATGACCACGTTTGAAGGTCATGAATTGGAATCCCGGTGCCTCCCATTTCCACTTTCACAGAGTTTGTCGATGATTTTAAAATGTATTTGTGTTCATTTCGAGGGAGCCAAGGTTCATTAAAAAAAACTTTTCTTTACAACCGTGTCAGTATAGCCGGCGGAACTTAAAAAATGCTATATAAATAACTAAAAAAAAGTTATATAATGTAGATTTTGGAAAATACTTGATTTAGAAAGAGGTTAATAGTAAGAAAGAAATTAGTTCACATATACAATATTTTTACTAACGAAAAATACAGCTGGTTATATTTGGTAGAACACGAAGACAAAAGTGGTATTCACTAGATACACTATAGTCAAATTAAAAATTTATATTTTCTACATTAAATTATTACTTTTATCAACTTATAACGCTAAATATTAATTTATGACTGTTAGTATTTTTATTACCTTCATAGTGAAGCCGATTACATACAAATGACGATGTCTTAAAGAGCTAACATGTAAGTGCTGTAAATATTTTTTTTTAAATCGTATCAAATCTGAGTTTTAATCAAACATGCATATATTATTACCGAATAAAACGGTTAAAATAATCGAAGGTTTAATTAAAATGGAAGGTCTTGGCCGGCAGGGCATCGATGTGAATTTTATTGGAACTTCAGAGTGTCAAAGGCGAAATTCAGTAAATCTGTTTAAAAAAAGGACGTATTTTTTGTTCAGGAATTCTCTTATGGGGTTTAAAACTGCACTGCATCGTTTAGGGTGTGTAAAGCTTAATTTTGCAGGGACCAGGGAGCAAATGGTCTGGAGAAAACTACTGTAAAAAGATATTCAGGTAACATATTGTTACCTTATGTGGTTAAGCGACGGTGCCTTATCTTACGGCGTTTCCAAGCACGTTGTTGGACCACTCTTTTTAAGAGTTGCCTTATTTCCTTGGTAAATATAGAAAACTAAAAGTCACTCTAGACAAGAGTTTTGATCAATTCAAATATTTTTGATCTTTTGTTAAAAGCGACTTTTGATTGTTGGACTCTACTTTTAATATACTTTGAGCGCCAATATAGAGATATGCTGCTGCCCAAATAACTAAATCCCTTCACCTGCCCGATAGATACGTCATCCAGAAACACGTTTGCGGAAACCTTGTCCCTTCGAGAAATCACGGATTTTTTGTATTTTCTTTATTAATTTTCTTTCAACATACTGCAGTTAGCTGTCAAGATAATATAAGTGTCGAAAATGTTCTTAAAAGGGTGTGTCAGAAAATCAATTAAACGAAATTTGGATTTTCTGAGGGATGGATTATATTCAATGTATGAAGATTGCATATTTTTAACAAGAAACGATAGGTCATTCCGGATTCGAATACAAGCATGTAACGGAAAACTTTCAGTAGGAATTATTTCTATATATAGCTATATAGGATTCAATGAGAATTATTTGATATGAATCTTTAAATAGCACCATGCATTAACTACAGATTTTTCACGATATATATTCTTAGAAGTCACTTTTGAATTCTTCTTCTTCTTCTTCTAGATTTTGCAACTATTCTGGTCAGGTAAACCTTTCGTGGACGTCGACCGTTAGCTATTCTTCCACCTCTTGGGCGGTCTTCTGCCTTGTGGTATATCGTCAGCTGCCACCTTGGCTATGCGGCCATTTCCCATTCCGCTGGCATGATCCTTTCAGTGTCGCCTGCTTCTTCCACTCTCTCACGATGTCGTCTACATTGTTCGTTTCCATAATGGTGCTGTTTCTGACTCTGTATGATGGATCAAAATTAATATATATAATTCTAATAATCGATTAATGTCGCAGATGTCGCAGAAAATCAATAAAAAAATTTATTGAAGTTCAGGGAATTGTGTTAATAAGTACGAGTATGTTATATTAACTTATCATATTAACACTTACAATCGAACTCATAAACGCTTGCGTCATTTTAACTGTATTAAAATTGTTGAATATTATAGGTACCTAATATCTAGATTGTAGTTTTGGTTCGGTATGATTGTAGGTAAATTCAAACCAAAACGGGATAGGGAATAAATAAAAAAAATAGTTAAATTATTCAATGAAATAATTTCAAATAAGATGAATCAAAACTTTATTCATTTAATATGGATTTAGCATAAAATACCAGAAATATTTAATTAATTTGTATAATTTAATCCTAAAAATATGTATCAAATCTAGTTTTTTTTAACAGTTTCGGGATAATTAGTACAATATAATATGTATACGAAACTGGTTAATATTTTGCTACAGATCCTGACTGATTTGATATAAGTATATGTGAGTATAAATATTTATATTATAGCCTCCATAAACAATACAAAGGAATGTCTTAGATATATTCGAGTATAGGGTATCTGCGATTAAGAAAGAAACAATTGCCCCTTTGTCAGCTTAATCGGCCGTAGTCAAGTCAAGATAAAGTAAAGAAATCATAAGTCAATATAAATGAACTCATGCTCGTCAAATCTGTTTAAAAATAAAATTATGAAAAAAGGCAATCAAAATAAATAATACAATCAGGCAAACCTATGAGACCAATGATATAATTCGATAGGAAAAAGATAGAGAAAGACAATAATAATTGACGGATTCAGAATAAAATAAAAAGGCGCAATTCAGCAGAGCATCGCCCTTCTGAAAGATCACTTATAAATCGGAGAGGCTAATTCCAGGAAAAAGAAAATAAAGAAAGACAGATTTATGTTTAAAAGAAGTAGAATGAAAATACCATTTTGGTTTCTTTTTGGTTCATTAGGTAGGTACATATTATTATTTCAAAATATATTTATGAAACACTAATTATTGTCCTTTTCTACCTTGTGATAAAATAGAACATGTTTTTTTTTAAATCCTTAATGCCTACATAAAGAAATTAACAATTAATATTTATTAGATTTTTTAAACTGATTATCTGTAAGAAAATATCACCTCGCCAGTTGCAATAAAATAATAATATTAAGTTCCTACTTATTATCTATAATAATTATGTCATTTTCATGAGTATACAATTTTTCTTAACAAAGATATGTACTTATGATGTTCAAAAGAGTAAGTATCTGTATGGGTTCTTACTTAGCTAATAATTCCTTATTTTTCCAAAATTATTGATATTATAAGTACCTAGTTTATACCTGCATATATATACGTTTAAAGTCATATCTGAAATTTCAATTCCATTTCAAAATATTATGTAGATGCAACAATTCCTCTACTGATATATTTTTACGGAAGTTATGTAGGTACTTAAATATTTAACCCTAATTATTTACTTCATTACAAAATCACTCGAGCCCGGCTGGAGGATTATAAATAAATCTTTTACTTCATACAACTGACGTCTTCGCCATTGCTGTCTCTTTAGCATATGCGAACGAGAGAGATGGCAATTACAATGGTCTCGATACAACACAGAAACTCATCCATAATAGATGAAAAAACTTAAAGTAAAAATAAGTAGGTACCTACTACTTATTTTAAAAGTATGCAAGTAAATTGTCTTACTTTTATTCTTTCAATACCCAACATTCAAAATAGGTATTTTATCATCTGCAGCATTTTAAGCTCTTGTCATATTCGACATTTGAAACATTACTTATAATCATAGGTATACGTCATTTTTGTAGTTTTATAATTATTTTTGACGTTTTAAAGAATAAAAATGAGTATACGACGTTTTACCATCCTTTTCAATAACCCATATCTACTTCCTATCTTTTGTTAAAATTCTATCTGTCTTCCCGTTTTAATGTTAGATAGGCACTTATTTATTGTCTATGTATTGAAACGAGGGTAAAGGTAGAATAGTAACCATGGTTAATTGTCGGAGAGCTATGAACATATTATAACCACGGATCGGATACGTTATTGAAAACGGCTGTTAGAAAGTTTTTAAACCATAAACAGTATTTTTAAGTTATTAGGAGTAAAATAACATACGACGTTTTTAGTCTAAACTGCTGTATTGAATCTTTGGAATTTTTAATTTTTCAGATAATTCGTCGCACGACATTATTTGATTCTTGTGATATGTTATGACGCCAGTAGCGTCAGTCCTTTTGCAGTTAGCAGCAGCCTTGTCCCCTGGAACTATGACGCGTTCTGAAGAATCGGTCTGGAAGAAAGAAAATTCTTAAGCAAACAGCAACATGTTAACTATTTATTATAAAGGGTTTCAAAATGATCAGACTTAACTAACGATATGAATCGTATATATGTCAAGTGTCAACAAATCTATGAAGAGCGAGCTTACATAGTCACGAAAATTATTACCAGCCCCCGTAGGACGGGTATATAGACAATTTGAAATTGGCGTTCGACTACAAACGAAGATTTCGTCAATGTATAATATAGAGTGCGAAAAAATGAACTGTCCACTGGAACATATAAACAATTATTTATTATTTAAACCAAACAAAGACTCTTATATTATTTAAAAATACCTATAAAAAGTGGACAGTTAATTTTTTTACTACTCTACATTGTCGAAATATACGTTTGTATAGTCGATCGCCTAATGCAATTTGGACTGCTGTGCCAATTTTTCTTAATTATTCTGTTAGGGGCATTATATCGCTCTAAAGAACTCGTGTTAAGGTAAATGAGACAAATTCCAATTATGCCTTTTTTGTAACTCGAGCCTTAAATTAATCATATTCGGATTTACAAACGACTAGGTAGGTACATAGACGGATCTTAAAGTTAAAAATAAATATGGAGGGAAGACCCTTTTAAAATGTTGATGATCCAGAGAGCTCAAGCCAGAGCGGCTTGGTAAGAGATGAAGGTGGACTTTGATAAGTAAAAGACGAGAAACCCTCTTCCATTAAATGGTTCACACAAAATGAACCGACACTTACTTCGTTTTATCAATGCAAGGCTGAAGGCACCTACTTAAACCGAAATATTCTATTGATACAATCAATTAGGATCATATTTCAATACTTCAAAATTGAAATGGTTAATTTATTTTCTTTATTTTTTACACCAGGACTGAACGACAAGCAGTATTTGAATAATTTTTGCCAATAGCGATTTGAAGAACATTTCTAAATGATTGATATTGATTATTATTTGACTATATTTAAAAAAAAAAAACTCACTGTTTCTAAGTTTCGAAAACCAGACAACAAATCTGACATTCTAGTTCTAAATCCAGGGGCGAACATTTCGGGGTTCACGGCGATGAAGCATTGGCCTAAGTTTGCTTCGCCACCCACACCCTGATGAGACCAACTGCGGATATTCGTACCATATAGAGACCCTAAAGTAACAAAAACAACCATTAAAAATAGTAAAAGTGGCATAGGTAAATAATTCTGCAATTACAAACATTAAAGAAACTATATATTATACCCGCAGATATTCCGCATAAAATTTCTACCATCGCACCCAGGCCGTATCCTTTATAACCCGACGTTGTTTCTGCTCCTCCAACTGGCATTAGGCATGAGGTTTTGAAAGCCAAATCTGCATCTGTTGTTATTTTTCCGTCAGGCCCCTTAATTCAAAGAAAAAGAACAAAAATTAAATTAAATTTGAATAGAAAGTATCTACGCAAGTATTGAAATAAAACACACCAAAATAACTAAAAGCACATCTATTGATAAAAAGTAAAACCTAAGCTTATGCTATTCTTCGATAGGGTTGGGAAAAATAAAAACCACTTCCTATTAAGCACCTTCTGCTTTGATGACTACAGCTAACTGTTCCTAATAATTAATACTATTATTCACGAGGTTTATTGGTAATTTAATTCTGCCTTGCCAAATCACACGAAAACGAGTACACAGCAAAAAAAATCTGCCTTTTCCTTTTTGTTTATAATTTTTATCCATAGGTGCCTCACACGTTTCACAAAACGACATAATGATATTTTTTTAAATACATACTTGGGCCCATCCTTCTGGTATTGGCTCTCCTTTCCGTCTTTGGATTTCAATCTGAAAAACACAAAGTTGGTGTAATTTTGCACTAAAAAAATAATCTTAATTGGCGTCATAGTTTGGCACCTCTATTGAGGAATAACAAAACCTCTACTGTATAATGTGATACATAAAGCTTGCGATTTTATTCAATAGAGCACATCAAATGTTTTATTTTGTATTTTTTTTAGTTTTCTTTACTACCTTTCCAACTGCTACCGCCGTTGTTGCCATGTCAAGCAAGAATCGATCTCCTTTTTCAGCTGGGGCTCCGAAAGCAATTGGGTTTGTTCCCAAAGCAGCTTGTTTGCTTCTCGTTGGTGCCATCAAGGGGGACGTATTTGTGAAGGACAAGCCAATCATACCGGCATCCATGGCTTGCATGGAATACCATCCGGCAATACCATAATGGTTGGAATCTGAGAAAGAACCACCAAATAATCTTATTTACTTATGGGTTAAAGAAACAAATTCAAGTTATTCGTGGTTTTACTTACGTTTAGCAACGACCCATCCGACCCCAGATTTCTTGGCTTTCTTTATGGCTAAATCCATACAGAACCCCCCAACAGTAGCACCAAGGGCTCCACTTCCATCAACCCAAGCTGTGGCGTCTGATTCTTTGAGAACCACTGGTTCAGCTGCAGGATGACAGGCACCGGTCAATATATCATTCACGTACATAGCTGAAACAAAGGAAGGTGTAGATATTAGATATTTATTTTGTAAACCTTTTTTTATACGGAGATCTGTTGACTGAAAACAGAAATTTGGAGTTTAGACCAGTGTTTCGCAAACTTTTTGAGTTCGAGGTACACCTACCAAATCAACAAATTTCAGAGGTACACCATCGATTTTTTAAGACCCCCCACCCCCCAACTAAGCGCACCATAACATTCCCCCCTCCCCCATCCCTAAACACCCATGTGGCTATTGTATATACCTACCGCAATTTGCATAAGTATCTAGGTTGTGGCAGATCGTAATGGAATTGCAAAAACATACCTACTTTGAACGCAGGGATAGGTACTTAGGCTTAGGCTCTTCTTCGGAATTATTGTTTTATTTTAATGTCCGATCAGTGTCCAAGAGAAATGATATCCAAACTGCATTTCGTACTCAGTCCATAGGTTGCAGGTCTCACGTAGGAAATTTAACAGTTTTCTGCTAATAGCTCCAAGGGTTTCATTATCAATCTTCTTCTTCTCTGTCAGCCGTCCCTCCACTGCTGGATGTATGTAGGCCTCTTCCAAAGTTTTCCACATCTTTCTGACCAGTTTTTAGCCAGTTTTACCCCGCGACAGGAACCACATCATCCACCCATCTCTTTTGCGGTCTTCCAATTGGTCTTTTATTTTCATATGGGCGCCATTTTGTAATTCTGGGTGCCCATCTTTCATTTCCCTGTCTCGCCACATGTCCTACCCATTGCCATTTCTGTCTTGCTACACGGTCAACCTATAGTATGCCTGCGACTTTTGTTCGTCGTCTTATCTCTTCGTTTCTTATTTTGTCTCTAAGACTTACTCCTAACATTTGTCGCTCCAAAGCTCTTTGTGGATTATCTATTATCAATACCGGCACCTTTTTCTGAATTGCTAGACATACGCGTGGAAACATTTTATAAGGAACCTACCTACCATTGACAGCGTGCCTGATCTACACCAACTTGGCGAGAAAGTTTTCAATTTTATCTAGATCATTTTCCGTTGAGTTCATTTAAATGAGCGAATATGTCCGGGAGTTATCTGCGAACTGTTTATAATAATATACAAGTTTTACTACCCATCATTCAGAACCATGAGCCTTCAAAAACACCTGGTTCTCATTTTTTGCGGCTCACCAACTGATGACCACGGCACACGCTTTGATGATCACTGGTTTAGACGATGATTCCCAGTAGTCTCAGAAGTGAGGATTTTCAAGCAGACAAAATTGCGCCAAATTTCATAAGATAGGATTGCGAGTGCGAACATAAATTACAACATTTTTGATGCTAGCATTATAGGTACCAGTCTTATTAAGTACAATATTTTAATGTTTAGTTGGGACCACAGTAAATGAGACTTATGGGCATTTCCTACTATTGTTTCGAAGGCTGGCTCAGTGATAGTTTTTTTAAGCCGTTTTTTCAAAACGTAAGAAGAAAAACGTACCTACGTGTTCGTAGTATTACGAAATCAAAGAAGCATTATAAATTAGGTAGGTACTAAATTAACAAACAGGAGTTTATTGTACAATTTCCATACCTCATAGACGTTTCGGACAAAACATTCTGGGTTTTAAATGTTTGGAAACTGGGAAGGAGATTTTATTTAGTCCGACTTAAAATGATTACCTAATACTCGTATGTGCATTGCCAAATTATTAAATGGGGCGTTTCTTAAATTTGCCCACGCTGTCATCTGATGTGGCTAAATAATAAACTGAGTAATTTTACTTTATAATTAAAGAAATAATAGTGTTTGAAAATTGTTTAAAGAGTGAATGTCAGTATATTCTCTGCATTTGTTTTGAATATTATCAGTCATTTTATTTTTTCTTTCTGATGTCTATATTTGAACTTTTATTTCAATGTCTTCTTGTGCTTTCCTTTTCGGGAATACGCTTTTTCAGAACAGAAAAATTAACGATGTTACAACCAAGACATACGACATATGAAGTTGAAATTTATAGATGAGATCATAGATAGGTCACTGAAATGTGCAATGGTCCCCAAGAATAATACGACAAATCAAAAAGTAACATCAATTGAATCAAATGGCTGATTTGATCCATATCATTCAGAAAAGTAGATTTCACTAGGTAAATACTAAAATTGAGTGGATGATCGGAATTGGGTGTTAAATAGGGAAGAATGCTTATAGAGAATTCATGTTTTTAAAATAACAAATATAAAATTTGTGTGGCCTTCAAGTTGAGTACCTACCATAAACTGGTTGTAGGCCTAAATTATAGCTCCATCGAAGTATGTTCGTTCGAGGTCATGTGGTTAGAGTAGAAAACATAGGTACAAGATGTTGTTCTACAATGTACATAAAGTTATAATTCTACAAAGATCTCATATTTGACTAACTCTTCGTGAAAAGAAATACATCTTTTAACACCGCATTTCACAAACTTTCTCGGCCCGACAACATCAGAATTTTTACGGTGGTGTCCAAATTAAACAGGTTGGCTAAGGCTGGTTTTTACTGAAGGATTATCTTAACTGATGTAGAGCGTTGTAATAAGTTAGATGATTTGGTGGAAAAACATCAATTGCAACTGTTGGAAAAAGTAAGAGATAAACAAGAAAAAAGAGGATTGACTTGACAAGTATTGATCTATCTTTCACATTGTCATGCATTTGCATAAAATATACAAATTGCCTCAATTGTAAAATAATAATACATACATAAGCAGAATTCAACGACTTAAAAGAGAGAAAGAGTGACAGAGGTAATGTGAAAGCCAGTCATGACTGACAATACTATCATGAACTGTGGATAAACACAAATTTCATTCAAACTAAACTTTTTTCATTGATTAATGTTGCTTAAGTGTAGTCAATTTTTCCCGTCATTTCTCGAAAACAAACATGTTCACGATGAAGCCGACACGTCTAGTGATCTCAAAGGGCTCACCGGCGGATAGTGGACCAAGAGCTTGAAACGGACAAACCCAACGCGTCCTCAAAGTGCTATCCAGTAAGCCACGAGTCATTTTGCAATTCTCTTGAAATACCTATATTGGATTTATTGCAATTCCGTTTAGGTTTGGAATATGTCACAAAACAGATGTAATGAGGTTAATTACCTGTAAACGTAACAAATAAATTTAAATTTGATAGTTAATCATAGGGATAAGTAATAAATAATTAGGCGTTTCGCCGGTAATCTAGAAAAAAAAATTTGGTAATAATATCCAAGAGTTTAGATTATATTTATCAACAATAATGATAAAACTTATCGATATTTCCACGGTTGGTTATTAATCTTAAGTATACTAAAAGTGAATTGATTGAATTGATACTTAAGTACCTACCTTATATTGATAAACATAATTTTTGTAGTAGCACAAAGTGAAGATTTGTTGTGAATTATTCGAGATTAAAATGTACGTTTCTGAATTGTTTCCCGATCGGCGATAATGAGCTAGTTTTTCTAATTAACCACAAGATGATTAATTTCGGAGTTCTAGAAATTAAGAAAGAAAGGTGGTCTCAATCAGCACAAGAGGGTCTAGGAAGCCTACGGTACATTTTGATAACTTTTTCTAGTCTGACTTGTTTCTATTAATTATTATTAAATAATTCCAGTGGATGATTGTGGATACTTAAAATCAACATTGATGCTATAATTTTTGGGTTATAATTTACCTTTGACGGATATGGTCAGCATATCGGAGGACGAATATTTTTTTCTTATAAAATGAACCTGCAGTGCCCACTCAAAGTGAACACAAATACACTCTATGACTCTTTCACAGTAAGCTACTGAAAGCTTGTATCGTGAATATGGAAGAAGGTCGGCACCTGGAATCGAACCCACGACCTCCGCACGAAACAGCACGAAAGCCGGCGTCGTAACCACTAGGCTACCAACTACTTTATTGCTAGAGTAATGTCGACAAACATTAAGATTCGTAAGATCTTATGGCATGGCCATGTTCTTAGAAGCGATAAGTACCTACTTACTCTCTTCCGAGTTAATTCGAGGGAAGATATAATGTGGGTATAGAAAACAGGTGCAATAGCCCCGCAACACAAGAGTGTGGGCTGAATCCAAGCCGCTTAGAAATTGATTCATTCAGCTAAAGACACAGGGAGACATTTGTCCAAGTGATAGCGAACGCTGGAGGGACTTGACAGGCGCTTCAAGAAGAAAAAAAAATAATCAAAACAAATTCTGTCAATAAACTCAACTCACCTAATCTGTTCATCCCATGACTGTAGTGTCCTTGTCTGTCAGCCTCCAACATAACGGCAGCTTGTCGTGCCGCGGCTTCAGCAGGCGCCCCTGCCGTTTTAAGGCAGTCTTCCATGAATTTCCGCGCTTCCGTTTGTTTCACTTCCGCCATATCTGTATACAAAACACAATAATCAGATTAAGAGATATAAACAGGCCTCAATATAATACGTTTAAATTAAGAAAATTAGTTCGTTCAATTGTAATAATTCAATGAGTGTAAGCCTCTTATATATGATTTTTATAAATGCAATTGTTTGCCTGGAAATATTTTTAAAAGAAAATAATTGTTTACATGTTTACAAGAATTCTTATCTTTATTTGAAGAGCCCTTTTCAACATTGCTGTAAGAAATATACAGTTTGTATAATTAAATTTAATCAAACGGTTTTTTTTCTACAACTTTTAAAAAGTCTGGTGATTTAGACTGGTGATTTTTTAAATTTATTTATTTTAAAGATGAACCCTGCTCACCATTACAGTGTTTGACCTTTTCGGTGAGCAGTGGGAGAGAGATATTACATACATGTCATATACAATACAAATAGTACCGTACGTAGATGTAATAAAAACAATTTAAAAAAAACATACATAATTCTTATATAACCGTACTTATACAGAACAAAAAAAGATGAATTTGAATTTTTAATACAAAATAATATACAGCCGTCAAGTGCGGATAAATTGCACCGGAAAAGATATTTTTTTAAGTATGTTTAGTTAGTACTTACATGGTAAGTTTTGACCATTTAAATCTAATAACTAGTGTATCAGTATCTTGACTGATATGTTTCTAAAAAAAATTGCCTACTCTTTAATTTTATTTACTGTGCAAAGTATCACGGGGTGCAGTACAACTTTTTGCCCCATGATATTTTCTCTACGCTCTTGGTAGTAAAATTCAAAATGGCGAAAAGTTAAGGTGATAATACTAGTTATACACAGAAATCCATACGTTCTGCTTTATAAAATATTATGTCTTAGCAATGACAACCGATTAAGAAAATGTCTTATCACAATATTTACGGTAATCACTCGTTGTGTTGAAATGTGTTGGTTTGGTTGTTTAGATAACAACATTTAATACACTGTTTACTGTTTTAACATTGTTGACGTCAACGGAATTCGAACGTTTCTAAAACCCATAATAAAGTCACATATCAAACTTAGTATATCAAATTAACACGAAAAAATATCATTATCACTTTATTAACATTATTTTTTTTCGGATTTTACTGTTCAATAATTTTTGACCACACTTTTTGTTGACAATCCAATCCAATCCAAACTCCCTTTATACCCCGCTTAGGGGCATAGGGAGGCAACAAGAGCTCTCAATTGCGCTCGATCTTGCGCAATGTTTATGAACTCCTCCCACACCATGTCCAGATTCCTCAGCTCTGCTTCGAAGGAGCGGAACACAGTATCAGAGGGTCTTCCTCGTCTTCGGGACCCTGATGGGAGGAAGAACAGCGCTCTCCTCGGCCAACTGTCATTTGACATCCTTAACACATGATCCAACCAAGTCCATCTCATCTCCATTATGGTAGAAGTGATGGGCTCACGCTGGGTGCGCTGGCGTATAGCGTCGTTCGTGATGCGGTGGTACCATCTTACACTCAAAATTCTCCTATTTTGTCATTTGAAAGACCACACTTTTAAGCACTATTTCAGATGAAACAAATTGTGGATGAATATTTTTTTATCATATTCAACTCTCCCTTGGGACATGTTCTAAAAGTTAAAATAAAAACGGGAGTACGAACTTTGTCAAATGACATTTCTACAAACTTTTTTTTTAATCAGGACATTTTAAACCTTATGCTGCCTCACAGCTGGTTAAACAGATTCAAATGTCATAAAGGAGAATAAATTTTTAACTTATCTGGTAATAAAATAATAGGTACCTACTTACTTTCGACTGTTGCTTTAGTAGAATATCTAAATCTCCCGACTTCAATTTGCCTGGAAGCTCTAGGTCTCGTCCTGTGTCTGAAGGAGCTGTAGGGCCTATCGACATCCACTTCTATGACTTCCACAAGAGTGGTTACTGCCGGACGCATGGCTCGGTCGCACACTCGCACACAACTACTAACCAGTTTTCCATTCATCGTGAACATTTTATTTTCAGAATATTTCACTATTTTTTTTTAAATCAAGTAGGTAGGTACTATCAATTTACAACTGCTGCAGAAATATTTTATTTTTAAATAAGAAATAAGGTAAGCTAATTACAAAGTGCACATGTTCGAGGAAAATAGAATCAATCAGAATTCTCTTTTACATAGAAGACGTCTCCCAGATAGAACACTAACGAGATGGAAGGACAGCTCAGAGTTGAACTCAAAGGAGGCTAAATCTACCTCATGAATTGCAAGCCACAAGACACAAATTAAAAACGAAATGAAGGTAGTTAGCTCAATTCAATCAAAACATATCCGGCAACAAATTTAACTGCGTATAGCTTTGCAAATGAACGAATATTATGTTTCAATTTTATTTAAAGCTTTTCTGATACAGAGTTCGATTATGAGGGAATTGACGTACATAGCCCACCCATAGCCATGCTTTTAATGAGGGGGGTTGATAATATTAATTATTTTCATGAAGAAATCAAACATTTTAGCAAAATACGGGCACATGCGGGTTTGTATACGATAACATGAATAACAAAACCTTAAATAGAGTTTAAGATTTAAACTGGTAAACGTTAGATGGGTAGATAGGAGCTAGGAGAAGTTATCACTAAGGGTTTTTGCGGTAACTTTGTAACACTTCATTTTAACTGAGTAAAATTTATATTTATTGTAACTTTGTAAAAGTGTTAAAAATTGAGTGTAAAATAAAGCACGACCGGTTTCGGGAGGATCAGACCTCTCATCATCAGTTGCACCTGGGAGAAGTTCTTTATTACTTCATCCAGGTAAAAATACAATCAAAATTTATGGGGAAAGGGTTCAATATGTCCATTTCCTAATATTTGTAAAAGATAAAAACAAAAATGTATAATTATATATACAAAAAAATAATAATATAAAGAATGAAGGTATTAACCAACATCGAATCGTCTCCTAAGCGTATCGATTATGTACCCTTGTAATGTGATCACACCGTGTAAATCAGAGGAAATAACAAGAGGATGAATAGAAAATTCCTGGCGTATCCACGCCATGACCAACGAGCTAAGATAAGGCAGCCTTTTCAGATCAATCCATCAGAGAAACATTCTGGTAAGTAAACGTTTTATAAGGAAATCTTGGTATTTTCTAATCCTGATTTGAACCGACGCGTTTCATTATTTTCAGAATCCCAATCAACTTTTTTATTACAACTATTAGTTATGCAAGGTCTTTGATTATTTAATCAACTAACTAATATAGTAGATTACTTATTATTAATGTCAGTTTGTCTATTGCCAAGAAGTTTACTGATGTCTTCGCCAATGGGGAAACAACATATATCACAACATACAATATTGTTTTTATCATATTTTTTACGTCAAAAGACCAATTTATTACTATTTATATTATATTCCTGGTTTCATCAAATCTCTTGGCGAAATACCTTGATAATTTTATGAACTAATAATAGATTTTCATTCAAATTTCAATGGAGTTTTAAAGGTGGAGTGGCCAAATTAAATCTAGGAACATCACGTGGTTGGTACCTACTGTTGGTAGCCCAGCTGTTTCGATGCCGACTTTCGTATTGTTTCGTACCTACTGGAGGTCGTGGGTTCGATCCCAGGTGCCGACCATCTTCATCTTTCACTAGTCAAAGAGTGTATTTTTGTTCACTTTGAGTGAGGACATCAGATTCATTAAAAAATTAAAGGTATATCAGTATAGATGTCGAAATTTTGCCGTTACATTCTCCCAGTCAAACTGTCTATATGATACTGCGGAGCTAGTACGAGTTTTAATGAAAGCTAATTGCACGCTAATAATAGCTAAGTAGCGTGCAAATATTGTACTAACATCAACCGATCGAATCGTTCGATCATTTTCGATGATCATTTCGATATTCGATTACCGAAAACTTATACTAGGAGGACTGGATTCTAAACCAGGAATTTCAAGTTAAAAACACTGGAAATCGAACACGGAGCATCTGGCATAGAAGTTTGTAATTACACTATCTGATGTATGGTGACATTATTTTTGTTGTACGGATTAGACCAGTTAACAAATTAATATTGACTAGGTATTTTGTTTTTATATTTTCCGTCTAAAATTTACAGATTCGTAACTGAAAAAGTTTGCGTATAACTGTTCTAGACTTAAAGATACCTAATTAACTTCTATTCTTCTTATCCGAGACATTTTAGTAATAAAATAATAATATATTATTATTTCATTGAACCAATATGTCATTGTAATGTTTTATTAAAATATTTTAGTTTCATCAACCGTCAGTTTTTTACTCATTCCTTTATAATAATAATTATTATCGCATATTATTTATCATACACGGTTAAAACTGTTATTGTAAAATGAATTGAAAGTACCTTGATACCTATTAATTTATCAACAAACAAATATGGAGGAAATTTGAACAGCTGATTCGATTTCTATTATTTACATTCAAAATATTTAAAAATGTTCTATTTTAAATACACCAATAATTTGTAATAACACTTAAAAACTTTAAAATCGGTACCTATAATAGTTTTATTAAAGAAATCGCTATTAAATTAATTTTCCGTCAAAACAAGCACTATAATCGAACTTTATAACTGATAAACACAATGTTCACTCACTCACTGACCTTTGGATGATATATTCGATTGAACTTATATTTTTATCAAAACAATTAAGTAATTAAAATTTAGTTTATTGACGCTCAATATAATGAAACATCACTACACCCAACTCGTGCCAAGTTAGCTTAGGTAATGTCATAACGTAGGTAAAGTAAGTGCGCATGCGTAAGACCTTTTCGCGGTTATTATGTAATCTGACAGATACTGAAAACTCGTGAAAATAAATTGTCTATGCTCTAACTTGCCATAGACTGAAAGCGGTTAAGAGTAAAATAATTTTCAAGTTCACGATCGTATACCTACTCTATGACGTGCTCCCGTTAAACTACGTTACGAACAGACTAAACGTTTTGTTTGTATCAGTCATTAGATTACATATAACCGGTTGTCTTATAGATAAACGCTCCCTGTCTACCGAAGTATGTTTGTGGACTGCAGTTAAACACTTACCTAACCAGTTAAATAATGGAGCAGTAAGAATGCCTTATTATTACTTTTTTATAGAGACATTTTGAGGTGATTCGTCAGAGGAAGTATAACCGTGATTTTTGTATACCTGCTTTTGAATAATCGGAATTCTCTAATTATTGTCAGTTGACTATGGATACGTAAATGACAATAGGTTCCTTTCAGTCACCATAAAATGTAACAAAAAAAAGGCGAATTTATACAAAAAAAAATATCAACAAAGCCTCATCGCACTAAGACCATTACAAATTGGTTATATTATTCTCGAAAAAATTATCGATTCATATCTTATGAAATTTGCTAGAAGTGAATTATTACATAATATTTCGTGTTTTTTTTTTAAGGGACTAGAGCTCGTTCTATATAGACAGTTTTATTTTTTTATTAACCTTCTTAAATTATTCGTTTATTAAAGTTTTAAGTAAGACTAACTAAGATACTGTGTTGATTTTCAGATTTTGTAAAGCCTTCCAAGAGGGTGAATGAAAATTTTCTATTTCCGCTAGAGATTTTTGCCACAGATTAATATTATTCTTATTTTCAAGCCATTTATAATCAAGCAATGTACTTATTTTTTTTGTTTTTCTTTCCTTTCTCATTCCATATTATCTTATAAGAAGATGGGTATCTACATAATATACCTACCTACACCATGTCATGTCAACCACGCGCCACTATCGTTTATGATGCGGTTGGGAGAGTGTGCATTAATTAGTTTGCGGCTATTGCCTACTATATTTTTATGTAATATTTTTTACCGTAGGTAATGAAGGCCTGATGATACCTAAACGTAGATATGTTCAGTCAGGTGAAAAAGTTTAGAAGAGAATAAAAATCTGTCCTCGGGTGTTTCGAAACATATTTCATCTTCTTCGGTATACTTCTAAAATTTTAAAGTATGTACTGAATTAAGTGTTTGTAATCTAGGTGTATTATAATCTTGGAGGAATTATTATATATAGAGAGATTGACAGCTGAGTTTTGTATGAGAGCAAGTGATGCCACTAGAGGGGGTGTGAAGAAATATTGGCGGCCGTCTTGGTTGAACCATATTTCAACAATTTGTATGGAATCATAGAAAATATATATCAGAACTTCGAGTAGATTGAAAAATTTTGTGTATTTGACTTAAATTAATCATCTCTTCAGTTTAAGGAAAGATTTGAAATAAAGTTCAGCAAATAAAACCAACATTTAACATAAAATCATCATTGTGGTATATGAAAAAAACCCGTTTTTAAACTTTAAAAGAGCAATAATATACTTACTCGTAAATGTAGTTATTACCAACAAAACACTTAAAAAGAGATCCAGAACACAGACGTCAAAACACAGAATAAATTCCCATAAATTCCAATCGATTTCTCCCCCCGACCCCGAGGCTTCAAAGGATTTGCCAATGAATCCATCCATAACCATAGATTCATCCCACATTATAATAGCTCAGAACACTCACTGATTGAGTGACCGACTAAACCGCGTCAGTTTGTTGTCAATTTTGTGTAGACAATAATTTAAGATGCCTACACACAGCCATACCTAAGTAGATGGAGCTGGCAACGACCCTGGTAACGAGATAATGTTATAACAATGCATGCTAAATATAATATGCAACTTAAGTTCCAGGGGGTAGAAAAGAGAACTAATATTTACAGGAAATTTGAATTACGAATTCTTTACATATAATTTGTGTAGACAAGAACTTTAGATAACTACATCCATCATTTACGCGTTGAAAATTTATAATTGCGTGAAATGGAGAAACATACAGGTGGACAACTATTTTTTTTTCGTTTTTTTATACATTATGGAAAAGGGGGGAGAGGGGGGGGTCACCAAATTTATATCCCGCCCCAGGTGGCGAAAACCGCCACTACTGAATAGTTGTCAAACACGCGGAACCTTCTATTATTATTTCAAATCATTTATTCATTAAATCACAATATATCATATGAAGTATACATCATTGTAAAAAAAAATTAATAAAAATAAATTAAAATTAAATACAATGCTATATACTAAATATAAAAATATCGGTATTATCTCTCATGATACATCACGATGTAATGTAATCATGAGAGATCTTCGAACTATAGAGAAAGGAACCTTCTTAACATCCTACATGAGGACAACAGAACTGCCTTTTGGATGGCATATCTGAGACCACAACAGATGCCAAGTTTCCCTAGATTGTCTTTAAGAGACTTAGGAATAACTCCATTCGTCGATATCACTATAGGTATTATGTGGGTGGTTGGTGTATGCCACATATCCTTGATTTCGTGAGCAAGATCAAGATATTTAATTATCTTATCCTGCTCGGCTTTTTTCAAATTTTCGTCATACGGTATAGTGATATCCACGAGATACGTTATCCCGTTCCTACGATCAACCAATACAATGTCCGGACGATTTGCGTTAATCGTTCGGTCAGTTTGTATTGGTATATCCCAATACAACTTTGTATTACTGTTTTGCATTACCGAAATTGGGGTGTACCTATAATAAGGTACTTCAAGATCGAGCAAACCATATTTCAAGGCAAGTTTTTGATGAACTATTTTAGCCACATCGTTATGTCTGTGCAGATACTCAGAACCACACAGGAGAGAACACCCAGACAAAATATGTCTGAGTGTTTCTCCTGTTTGGCCACATGCACGACATTTATCAATTATATCAGGTGTTTTAATAATATATTTTTTATAATTATTAGTGACGATGATCTGATGATCTATTATTATTATTATTATATTCTCAAATGGAATCTTCGACATGAGGCATACAGAAGGACAAAACAAAACATTAAAGTTTAATAAAATTACTTAAAACGAATAGTTTCGCATACTTGGTGGAATAATTTTAAAAAACAAATTAATTAAAACGTAGTTGATTTATTATTCCACAATTAAGTACCCAGGTACAAATTGTTTCGGCTTTTATTTTTAAGAAAGAATTTATCGTCCCTATTAATAAATTTTGATTTTGTTAAATTTTGAGAGACTTTGCGGAAGGTGTCTGAAAAATGAAAAATTTGAAAATTTAACTTCAACATATTGGCTCCGTAAAATAATAATTTTATTTGTAGCATCTGTTGAATAATAGTAGAAGCTTTACGTATAGCGCCATCTGTGTACTGATAGCATAGTTAGCAATTGTCATGACTTCCTGACTCGGGAGACAAATCAATCGCAAAGTCTGCATTTTCCGTATCAAGTTGTTGAATGTTGAGAAAAAAATCATTTAGTTCAAGTTTGACGTTTGATCCTACGGAGTGTTTTCTCGCGAGCCGTCAAATTTATCTCGCGTTTCTAACCTTACTTCTTACAATTTATTTCTGTAACGAAATGTAAATAATGTTAAATTGTGCGATATATTGAAATGCGTTTTTAGTTATTTTTGTGTTACTAATTGTGATTTGTAACCCTAATGTTTGTTATTCTTTTGTAATCGAAACATTTGCTATTTATTTATATACCTTAGTATTATTATACAATACATTGCCGTAGGTGTTATATTTTAAGATGAGATGATTGCCGAAATATTGTGTCAGTTCTGTTCTTAATTATTGTGAGAATATTGTTTTGGATTACATACTTATCAACGATCTTATCTTGTTTTTTGTATCATCTTTGATAATAAAAAAAACATATGAAAACGTAAGTGTTTTTTGTTTATTATTATTTTTTCAATGTGAATAAAAAACTATGTTACATAGTTATTTTACGTGTTTATTTTGAGGATAACATAATATATTTATATCTTTAAACGTTTTACTCATAGTATATGGAATATACACGAGTCTAGTGATCGGAATGCAAATAAAAACATTGATTTCGCTGAAATTAATTTTCTCGACGTTTTCGAGGGTGTAGATTCCAAAAATGAAAAATTTTTTTTTTCAAAAATTTCCCCGTACGCGTACACCAAAAATGTGTGCGCACCCATAACTCATAGTAATTCTTATCCATAAAATTTGGTAGAACGGTTAGCCCCTCGATGTAGACGAGTCAGTAAAATGTTGAGATCTGTACCTTCAGGGGAACCCTCTTAAAGTATCCAAAGAAAATTTCACTTGTTCTAGAAAAAGGGCTAAAAAAGGGGGAAAAATGTCTTCGATTTTCATAAAATTTGGTATACGGATTGGTCTTATGCTCCTACACAAGCACGTAAAATTTGAGGTCCGTAACTTCAGTGGGTCCCCCTTGAAGTACCGATTAATATTGAATATGTAGTTCTAAAGCAGGCGTCGGCAACCTATGGCACGCGATGGGGTTCTGAATGGCACTCTATAAAGATAAATTTGGTATAAAATTCTTAATTTGGTATAAAATTCTGAATTAAGGCGGCACCCTGAATCATATTGGTAGAGTGGCTTGGCACACCACAGCTAAAAGGTTGCCGACCCCTGTTCTAAAGCATATAATAATTGTCTTCTGGCTGTTATAATATACCTACTATGAGTTCTGGGCTACCCTAGGTTAGCAGCTTTTTTTTTAATGTTTTTGTATGGGAGTACATATTAATTGCAACATAAAAGTTGCGTTAAAAACTTTTAACTTTGCTAGTGTGAATAAATAAATTTGCGTTTACAAAAAATAATGTTAATTAATTGTTAGTGTTCAAAAAAAACTTAATATACTTAATCTTCGTTTAACCATTTTTTTATTATTGTGATGAACGATCATGTTCTAGAAGGATATAAATAGCAACATGGCCAAATTTTATAAAATTGAGTTTAGAGATTTCTTTTTTAAATAAACAGTGTAGGTACCTTTTATTATTTTTTGGTAATCTGTACTTACTCATGTTAGTAAACAATAAATCTTCCAGCAATGTTTTTTTGGGGCCAATATAAATGAGAAAAATAGTATAAATAATAATAATAATAACAAACACTTTATTGGTAAAATAATAAACCAAAATTGGCGGGCTTATTGCCTGGGGCAATTTCTTCCAACCAACCTATAAATACATTGATTATTAAGTATGAAATTGTATTTTGTTATTAAAGTACTTGACATTAATTTGTCGTGCTAGTATGTCCGTATTTAGACACCTATGGGTCAAGGAATTTATAAAAATATTAACTTTAACCCTAGATATACCTAAATAACCTTGTTTACAGTGACTTCTTAGGGCTTATGCCACGTATACGTAAATGTCTTTTTGTTTTTGTAGCATGACAGGTGGATGACCAAAACCCACTTAGGACACTTAGGTAGGTATCTATTTTCTTATTCTAATACGTTTTGTGGATTATCTGATTTGTTCTTTACATTTAAACCTTTGCCTGTCTGCCAGATGTCTTTCAAACTTGTGAGCGGTTTTCTGTAGTCTTTTGGTATATTATCTTACAATGCTGATTGCACGATATTATATTTAATCCCTAATATATAAAATTGGAGCTCTGATGTTTCCATGGGTCAACGCATCACGTTTGAACGGCTGAACCAATTTTGCTAATCATTTTTTTGTTGCGTTTGCTATTGTCAGCAGAAGGATTTTATCAAACAAAATAATAAAGTAGGTAGCGCGGAACAATATTTAAAAAACATAAATAGGTAACCTTCTTAGTGCATTTGAAAATATAAAAATTTCTGTTTTTTTTTTAATTTGAGTTGGCGTTTGACATTTGTCAAAAAAAGTTGATTGATAGTTGGTGCGATTGTGAGAATGTGGGCTGTAAACATCGTTTAAAACAGATGCACCGATCGGATTAATATTGGTTAAATAAGAAATTAGTTTATCATTACGTATACAAATTCGAATTCAATTATCATAGTAAAGACAGGGCAACGTCTTGTCTGTCGGGAAGGCTAGTATTAAATACATATTTTTTAAGGGCTTAAACGCAAGATTATTCATATCTGCTGATATTTACTAGAAAATGTAATCTTTCTATATGATAGCTGAATTTAGCCACTGCCCTGATAGCTTTATCTATGATTTTTTTTTTATATAAAAAATAATATTTAATTTGGTCTTGGGCGTTACATACTTTTTTAAAAATGTATCCATGTTCCGAAGGCAAAAAACGCTTTGCATGATTGTATCAAATTTCGGAATATTAAAGTACCTACCATAGTTATAACTTACGGCCGGTTTCATAAAAAATAAAGGAAACTTTAAATTCCCTTTAAAAAATAACGGGTTTCATAACAACAAAACGACATTTTAAAACCGACATTTAGCTAAAGTACCGTTATTGATTATTATTTTTAGTTAAAGTCGACTTTAATGTAGTATTTCAAATTTTTACCACCGGAGTTCATAGAAAATTTCGTGGCGCTTTCTCTGTCACAAAGATAAACATTTTGTATGCGGTGACACTGTGGACAAAAATGACTAAAATAGGGCGGAAAACATAGAAAAACGGGAAGAATAATATTATTTACAGATTTCGTTTACTAATTCATAAACCATAATAATAAATTAACACAAAAAACGGCACTTTGATGCTCTACTGAGAAATGAAATAATTGACAGATCAACAGAAATTCCGCGAAAATATTAGTAAACAACCTATGTTTTCCATAGATTTCCATGGTAACACTACCAACTGCTACCAACTTTAAAAAAAATTTTTAACATTTCAAATTTTACCTGGAATATTTTTTATGAAACGCGTCAGCTTAAAGGAGTCTTTAAATTTTAAAAGGAACTTTAACTATAGTGTTTGAAGCTTTTTATGAAACCTGCTGTAAGTATTTTGCAATGCCATAAACAAAAAAAAACAAAGTATTTCGAAGTATTCTTTAGAAATAAATGTCTAAATCTTTAGTCAACATTCAATCTGCATGCTTAATATTATTATAATATCAAGGAAATAATGAATCTTGAAATATTAAATCGTCAGTTTCATGCAAGGTGCTCATAGGTACATATGTTCTTATCTACCCTTGAAAATAATCGTCATCAACTTTCCGCATTTTCCTGTTATTGTTATTTTGCGTGTATTTTAATGTAGACCTAGTCTATAAAATATTTGAATCACCTAACATCAACATCCAAGTAAGGAAAAATTTGGTGGAGACACTTGTCTGGAGTGTGCTGCTGTATGGCTGCGAAACTTGGACAATCAACCAGAGCGATTTGGGACATCTAATGGTGTATGAGATGTGGTGCTACAGACGCATGGCGCGGATCCACTGGACAGAGGATTGGACAGGGTCGGAGAAACAAGACAGCTCCTAACTAGGATTGCCCAACAAAGAGCCAATTGGATAGGCCACAACATCAGGCACCCGGTCCTGCTCATTACCATCGTCGAGGGCATGGTAGAAGGCGCAAACCACAGCGGTCGCCCTAGGAAGAGCTACATAGAACAGGTGATCGGCGACATGCGATGTAGCGGCTATCAGGATATGTAGAGGATGGCGTGTGACAGAGATGAGTGGAGAGAAGGAATCAAAATGCTTGGGACAGACCAATCTTTGGATTGAAACCCAAAGAAGTAGTCTATTCTGTAAAACACCCATACATATTACGTCAGTAACTCGAGAACCCCAGAACCGATTTTTATATGTTTACTTATTTATTTTTATTTTATTCATAATATCCACGGCTTAGGCATTTTATGAATAATAACAACAGTATGTTTGTGTGAAATACGAGTACCTACTTTCTGCTCAATAATACACTACCGTTCCTCTTAATATTAGTAGGTACTTACAATAAACTTGTTTTGTTGCCATCATGAATCTGTTTGAAGTTCGTCGGAAAATCAAAGTTCAAATTCAAGGCATTGGCATACATTTTATATGGAATCAATAAACTTACACCTTAACCTTGCTCAAAATTTATTAGTATGGCGTTTCATTTTTTTTTTTTTCAATTATTTTCTTCTTTCATTTTCCATTATTTTCAGTTTGTTGCTTCGCCTATATAGATACGTGTTCAGAATGATTCAATCAAATACTAGCTAGGTACTCTTATTCTCTTAATATATTTCATTCATATTTCTCCACAATCGTCTTCCCTTGTTTAAGTCGCAATAACAATACTTGTAGGATCATCGAATGAGAGGAAGACTGATAAAACGCCAGGTTCAGGAAGCGAAAAACAATGAAACCAAAATAAACAGCCCCTCATCTCGATTCTCTAACATATCCTCTAAAATAATATATGAAAAACGGAGTCGCTATTTCTACCCCTTGGTTTCCCGCGCTTTTTCAAATTAAAAATTTTCCCGCCATAAAAGTGGTTATTCCTACCAATTTTCTGCGACTTCTATAGTATACAAAGTAAATAAGCGTGTGTCACTTGTTATATACTAAAAAGTGGTTTATATACTGTCATTTGACGTCTGTGAAGTTTTGATCGATATTTTTAGCTACATTTGTGTGCAAACTTTATTTTTATTATACTAGTTATCTATTTTTTTATTGCAATTAATTTCCTTACATATTTTCTACAAATTAAGTGTTTTTATTTCGCTTTTAGGTTAAATTTCTGAATATCTTGGATATTTCGTTCTGTGCAACTACTATGAAGTGTGTCATGATTATTTTAAGTGTAATTTAATAATGTGTTGTTATCCAGTATTTCTGACGAACTTTGTATTAAAACAATTGATTTATAGAATAAAATAGATTAATTATTACAATTCGTTTTTGTTATTTTTTCTTTGATTCATGAAGAAGACAGGCAGAGCTGGGCCCTAAAAAAACAGAAGAATTGATTACATATTCATATATCCATTCATGCCTTGTCCCCCAAAGGAATAGCAATAGTGCTTGCCAACAAATTTTATTACTATACACTGCACAATGAAAATTAATGATTTTTTATATTAAATTATTGATTGCAGATCACAAAAACTACAAATTATGTTTGTTATCCATTAATGAAGGTTAATTTTTCTATGATTCTATGGTAATTGTGACAGCCCGTTATATAATTCCGTTATTTACCTTTTGATTGTTTTACATAGTTTTTGTTTCATTTAGAAAGAGAAAAAAATAAAAAATAAATTTATTTTCCTTTGTTGTTTATGGTAAATTGATAAAAAAAAAATAAAAAATTTGACACTAATGACGGTTGAAGTGTAGAAATAACCACGGTCTATGAAAAAAGTGTCTATATTATATTTTAACTGACTATTCCACATTAATTATCATAATTCCTCTCAAATGACCCGATATTCGATCAATTTAAGTGGCACCTTAGAAAAAACCGTCAAATTTTAGAGGAACAGCTTTTATGTCAAAACCACTCGTGTTGTTTTTTCTGAGATACCTCTCTTAAAACAGCAATCAGAACCATTTTTTTTTTATTTTCAGTAAGAATATTATTGTGCTCTTGTTTTCATCATGAAAGATAGGTTAGTATAGTGTTTTATTTCTTGATCAAGATGAATTTCTTTGAGGAAAAGCAAATTACGGCCTTTATGAGAATTTTGACATTTGAAAATCATTCGCTTGAAACCACTTGCAGCTTTAGTCACTTCGATCTTTTTTTTAATATCACTCGGGTTGGTTAAAATTTACCCGCAAAATTCTAGTTGATGCAAAATTTTAGCGTGACAGATACATAAGTGGTCTATCGCCTGTTAAAAAAGGGCCTTAAGAAACTCTTTGGTATCTACAGCCTTTTGAAAGGCTAAAAAGTTTATGTATTATGTACTTTTAAACACCACAATTTGTTGTGTAAAATAGTTTTTCATGCATCAACATCTCTGATTTATGAAATCTTATTAATGAAAGTCGGATTAGTGCGAACACTTTTAATTTGAGATCGGCTGAACAGATTCTTCCGATTATTCCGATTTGAGTGCGAAAAAAGTAAACCGTTAACTGGAAAATATAAAAAAATATTCAAACCAAACAAAGACACTTATATAAAAGAAGTCGGGTTAATGCGCACACTTCTTATAACTCGAGATCGGCTGAACAGATTCTTCCGATGTTTGATTTATCTTCTCCGCTCCAGATAACAGTATAACTATTAAAAAAAACTGAAAAATGCATAAGAAATAATATACAATATAATATTAAAGTTAGTATGGAACGGATTTCCTGCGACACCAACGCCATCTATGAAAAATTATATAACAACAAAATTATTGTTAATATTATTGGCAATAAAAATATTCGTACGTAGATGTTTGATGGATTTTTGTTCGAGCTTTCAGAAATCATTTTTTAACATTCAAACATATTTTTGTATAAATTACAACTTTGAAATCAATATTCATAGTTAGGACTACTTACAGGACAACGTCTGTCGGGAAAGCTAGTACTTTGTAGTAATACAATAAAGTTTTCTTTATAATATTACGTGTATCTGTCATATCAGTAAATATTGTTTAATACCGTAATCTTGAAATTCATCTTATTTCTTAGACACCACGACAACCAATTATGTAATAATTATAATTTGCTATCTACATAGCTCATCATCATTAGGTACTACTGTACCTTGTGTCTTATCTGCACATCGCTGAACCTTGACAAAGATTTTGTTGTAAGCGTAATCGGAATAATATACTTGTCAGTAATTACAGTTTTTTTAATACCTACTGTAAGTAATTACATTATTATTTTTAATGTATTCAACTTATGAGGTAGGTATTTAAAATTCAATAATCTCTAATATAAATTAAAGTCGGGTTAGTGCGAACATAACTCAAGATTGGCTCAACAGATTCTTCTGATGTTTGATTTATTGGATTTTTCTCCGATCCGGATAACAGAATAACCAATAAAAAGTAAAAAAATGGATAAAAAATGATGTAAAATACAATATTTAAGTTTGTATGGAACGGTTACCTGGGACGCGCCCACGCCATCGCGGTTAGTTCCCTCTCATTCTCGCATACGCTCTTACAGTAGCCCGGGCACATTCGTATTGGTAATAGGCGAGGTAGGGTGTGTCCCGGTGTGTGCGCGAGCGCATTAATCTCAAATTGTTCCCACCAGGGTAGTGAGTACGTAACTTTTGCTATAGCACGACTAACCACACATCAATCTAACTACTCATAACCACGACTTAACTACATAATAACCACGCTGAAACGCACAACTAACTACATTTGTAACGTTACGTACTCGCGCTAACTACACTAGGAAGTAGTTAGTCGTGCTATAGCCCTTACGTACTCACCCCCCAGAGCTTTGAACATGTTTCAGAAATAGTTTAATGTATTATTTTATTAGCTTAACTCAATCGAATTAATTTTGTATTGTTTTACGGGGGCGCATTGCACATTATGTACATATTAACGGGCCACTTTGGGCTGGAACCACAGGACAACGTCTGTCGGGAAAGATAGTATTATGTGATTTCTAGTAAATAAAATAAATAAATAAAAATAATAACTTTGGCGTATTATAGACGTGATAGAAGAGTTAAACCCCTCATTCATGGTCTCTCCAAATGGATTTCATCCATTTTTGACAATAATTCTGCAACTTGAGTTTTTTTATTGAATAATTATAACGAAATTTTACTAGGTACGTCTTTTGCTATTACAATATTAAATTTTAAACAGCAACACGTGTACTCTGCTGGAAGCATGGTGACAAAATGATACGAAGTTGAACCACGTTTTTAACACTGACAATCAAGTGACGTAACGACATTGGACCATGTGAAGTTATTTGTAAGAATCCATTTTCCTTACATGAGAATATCAAAATCTTCTTATTTCCTTCCCTTTTCGCATTTATATCTTTGAGGGTCTCCCCAGCAATTCTCAACCTTGAGTCTTCATTTCTGAGTCTCCTAGAACTTTTCCACTGTGCTGATTTCTATATGTGCGGGTTTTTATATCCGAATTTCTCGGTCTCAAATGACATTCGTATAACCCTACTTTTGAACTCTTGCACCACCGTTAGATTTTTTTTTACCAAAGTGTATAGGGATGCAATTGGTGTTTTTGTGCTATTTCGGGCAGATGACAACATTCAATCAATACCTACAAATTAGGCGGAAGTATTACATAATATGTTGCAATACTGTAAAAAAGGGGCTTGATTAACCCAAAAATTCTATATGTGGGACACATAATATGGAACACGTGAAAAAAAAAACAATGTTTTAGAAAATAATAGAGACATTAATAAGTAATTATTAAGTTCCATAGCACATAACGCAAATTACTTTCTCGTAATAATAATTTCATTAAAACGAGTCGATTGCGTTTCACGAATTGTTACGATTGTTACATTCATTAGTAGACCGATTAATTATTTCATATGCTTTTTTCGATTCCCCGCTACTGTGCCAGACGGACGTGTACGCCGCTTCGCGCTGGGTCCGAGGAATTATTATTTTGTTTACGTGGTTAAGTGTTGTTGCAAGGCTGATCTATTATTTAAGTATAAATTTTATTTTTGTTATTTATTAAGTTCTATGCACCAAGACTCAGGTCCGTATTAAGTTTTATTCTTACTTTCTATTTTTTTTTTCTATTATTTTTTTCAATTTACTTTTCTTTTGTTGTTGGTATAAAAACTGCGGTTCGTACTTCTATCTTAAAAAAGATGGAGGTTCCTCCGGTACCTCCCATCCCTCCGGATCCTCCGGACATGAATAAGAGGAAAAGAAGAAATAACGAAACAATAATGAAAGAGTCAGAGTGTCATCTTATTCAATCAGTTAACTCTGCCTGTCCATTGAATCAGTCATCTTCTTCCTCACCCCCTGTCATAACTTCGAACCCAAAAGAGACTCCCTTACGGGAACATTTTTATTCCTCCAAATCGTTAGGACCGTTTGTAGTCTTTGTACAAAGTACCGAGTCTGGCAAGAGGATTCATCCGATGGACTTCGGAAGATTCCTTTTTTCAAAAAGGTTAGGCAACGTTATTAATGGATCTATCAAGTCGGAGGGAAAATTTCGACTATCCATTGAGTTTTTCACTGCGAACTCTGCTAACTCGTTTATTAAAAACATTTATATTCAATCCAATGCTGCGTACAAAGCGTACATTCCCACCCACAATGTGACTCGTATGGGTCTCATAAGGGGGATTTCTACAAATATCACCGACGAAGAAATCAAAGCCGCAATCTCTGAATGTAATCCTGATGTTGGGGAGGTATTAAAAATTCGCCGTCTTAACTACAAAGACAGAACATCCGGTAGTGTTGTTTGGAAGCCTTCTGGCTCAATTGTAGTGACCTTTGAAGGTCAAGGCCTGCCAAGCAACATATATATTTTTTACAACAGTTTCACAGTGGAAACGTACTTTTACCCCACTGTTCAGTGTTTCCGGTGCCTTCGCTTCGGCCACACCAAATCAGTGTGCAGATCGGTGGAGAAGTGTTTCAAATGTGGAGATAACCATCCTGCACAAGATTGCACATTAGAATCAAAATGTTTTCATTGTGGGGGACCCCACAATGCTACTAGTTTAACATGTCCAGAGTTTGAGAGACAAAGAGAAATAAAACAGTCTATGGCCTTTCATAACATTTCATACTTGCAAGCCTCCAAACTCCATCCTCAACGCAAACTATCTTATGCAAATATAGTTAGGAATGAAAAAACGAAATCCCCTCCCATCCCCCAGCGCAATATAACCTTTGATAATTCTCAACAAAATAACCCTCGCAGTACAGATAGAACGATTCCTGCAAGAGGCAAATTTGTATATAAGACACCAAGAAAGTCTACCCCCTTGTCGTATGACCGAGCAGAGCTTAACGCCCTCTTGATTTCCCCAAATGGGGACATTTTATCATCCGCACCAAATGGATGTGCCCTTCAAAACAAAGATCCATCTTTACAAAATATCGAAAGACTAACCAATGATTTTAACTATGACAACAAAAACTTCCTGAAAACATTAATCTCTATAGTTTTGGAAGTACTTTCATCAAAAAATTCAGACATTTCATACGCTGCTCTAATTCAAACTCTTAATAAATTTGTTTCCGAAAATGACTCCAAAGATCCAGAAAATAAACAGCCTGTCTATCCTTCAGTGGAATAGTCGCAGTGCAGTAAGCAACAGAGATGACATAATTTACCTTTTGAAAAAGCATCAAGTAGACGTAGCTGCTATTTCTGAATCGTGGTTTTCCACTGATTCCGTTGTATCTTTTCCTGGCTATGTATGCCTAAGGGACGATCGCTCCGATGGTAGAGGCGGGGCCGCCCTTCTTATCAAAAACAATCTCCAATTTTCACCTTTACAAATTCCCCCCTGCCTGGGATCTCAAATAGTAGCTGCAGAGATCCTTGGTATTGCTATTTTTTCAGCCTACTCTTCCCCAAGAACCCACTTTGATTCTGATTTTTGGAGGAGAGTTGTTTCTAACCTCTCATCCTCATATATCTTACTAGCCGATTTCAACGCACATTCCCCTGCTTGGGGTAGTCACAACACGGATCCCGCAGGAAGGGCACTATTGGAATTTGCTGATGATCAGAACTTGGTAATCCTTAATGATGGTCAACCTACCAGACTCTCCCTACCTAACCAAAATCCGAGTGCGGTAGATGTATCTCTTTGCTCTGCCGATCTAGCCCCTTCGCTGTCTTGGGAAATTTCAAGTGATCCCTACTCAAGTGATCACTTTCCGATTCATTTGGCTATCCAAAATAACAGAACTCAGTGTCAAAAAACCCAACTAAGACAGGGTTATAAAACAAAAAAAGCAGATTGGTCACAGTTTTCTGAGCTTCTCACTAATTGTAACTTCTCCAAACGATGTATAGACGGTGATGAATTTTTGGTGGATACCTACGCGAATGAATTATCTAAGAGTGTAATTGAAGCAGCAGATGCCTCAATTCCAAAACAAAAAACCCATAAAAGGAAAAAGCCATCTCCTCCCTGGTGGGACGAGGAGTGCACAGTCATGGTGAAGTTGAGATCTGATTCCATTAAGAGGTACAAAAGATGTGCCTCGCAGCAAAACTTCTTATCTTTCCGAAACATTCAGGCCCAAACCAAAAAACTCCTAAGGAAAAAGAAACGACGGGGATGGCAGGATTATTGTTCATCTCTCTCTCCTGACACACCGATTTCGGAAGTCTGGTCTTCTATTCAGAAGTTCAGAGGTTCATTGTCTCCCAAGCCCAACCCATACAAATGTTCGGATTGGATCGATAGCTTCGTGGAGAGACTGGCGCCGCCTTATGTGCCAAATGATTCTGAAACAGTTCAAGTAGACTCGGCTCCCCAACAAGAAAACTGCTTACTCTCGTCTCACTTTTCTCTAGAGGAACTGACACACGCAATCGAATCGTCGGGTGACTCATCTCCTGGCCCAGATATGATACCATACTCTTTCTTCAGACACTTCCCAACTCCCTTCCTTCAGAAACTTTTGAATTTATTCAATCACATTTTAGAATCTGGCGCTGTTCCCACATCATGGAAGCGACAAATTATTATACCCATAATTAAACCTGGTAAGGATCCATCCTTAGGAAAGTCTTACAGACCAATTGCTTTGTCTTGTTGCTTTCTAAAAATATTGGAAAAAATGATAAAGTCAAGACTTGAATGGTATTTGGAGACTAAAAACTTACTTCCCCAGTGGCAGCTCGGTTTCCGAAAGGGTAAATCATGTTTGGATAACCTGAGTATTTTAATTACAGACGCTCATGTAGCCAAATCCAAAAAGGAAGTTATGGTGGCTTGTTTCATGGACGTTTCTAGTGCCTATGACAATGTGCTGTTACCAATTCTTAATAAAAAAATGACTACCCTGGGGATGCCAGACTCCATCTGCCTATTGATCTCTAACATACTGTGCGAACGTCGGCTTATAATCGAGACTCCCGGAGAGACTATTGAAAGAACGGTGTGTAAAGGCTTGCCTCAAGGTTCTTCTCTCAGTCCCATTTTATTTAACATATACACTCAGGATCTTCAACACCGCATTCCAACCTACTGCAGCGTACTGCAATATGCGGACGATTTTGTAGTTTACTGTAGGGATAAACTTATGACACGAGCTGTGAATAGAATGGAGGACGCGCTAGACCTTATACAGCCTTGGTTTTCGGAGGCCGGGCTGTCCCTGTCCCCTTCTAAAAGTCAAATGGTAATTTTCTCCAACAAACACAAGATTCCAGATATTTCCATCAAATGTAACAGCGTGCCAATCCCCATCAGGGATTCTATTAAATTCCTCGGCATGACCATTCACCGAAAGTTAAATTGGAATATGCATATAGAACAAACAATAGTTAAGTGTGAAAAAAATATTAACGTCATGAGAGCGGTATCTAGGGTCTGGTGGGGAGCACATCCCGCTTCTATGAGAACAATGTACTGCGCTCTTGTTCGTAGTCACTTGGACTACGGTAGTTTTCTCATGGATCCCCTTCCGAAATATCTATCAACCAAATTGGAAAGAGTTCAGTCCAAGTGCCTCCGACTCATTTTAGGAGCCATGAAGTCATCTCCTTTGATCGCTCTCCAGGCAGAATGCGTGGAAAGACCTCTTTACCTACGCAGAAAATTCCTTGGTTTTGGGTTCCTTCTCAAGAGAGTTCTATCTGATCATCCTATCATACCAAAATTAAGTGGCCTCTTAGATAGTTGTCAGAATGATTCCTTCTGGCACTCAAGAGTTCCACCTTTGCTTTGTTCAATTTTTGAAGAAATCTCAAAAGAATTCCCAGACTTGTTGGCTCCCTCACTTCCTATATTCTGCATTCCATTTGAAGCAACCGTATACCATCCTGACATTGTTGAATCTATTGATATAAATAAGTCATTTTCATCTTTGCCTCCTCACGTAGTCAACTCTTTATTCAGCCAAAAGGTAGAGGAGAAATGGAGCTCCTTTGTCAGAATATTCACTGATGGATCGAAGGCTTCTGATGGAGAGTGTGGTGCAGCCTTCTGCATCCCTTCTCTTGACATAAACTGTATGTTTCAACTCCCTCGAATTGCGTCCGTCTTCACAGCTGAATGTGTGGCTTTGAGAGAGGCCCTGTTAAATATTTTGCAGCTTGCTTTGCCTCGTACTGTAATATTCACTGACTCTCTGAGTCTTGTAAAGTGTTTGAACTCCAATTCAAGGTCTGCTTTGAGTTGCCATGTTCTGGGTGACATAAAAAATTCTTTGTACTTGGCGTCCGTGAGAGGTCTTATCGTAACAATCGTTTGGATTCCCTCCCACATCGGAATAAGTGGCAATGAAAGAGTGGACTCGCTTGCCAAAGAAGCTTGCTCTTGCGGAGTGTTGCCCCACTCCTTCGTTTTGCCTATTACGGATTGCATGAGCGCTGTGGATCGTTTTATTAGGAAGGAATGGAATGAAGTTTATAGGAATGCCTCGGCTGGTGGCCATTACAGGACAGTGCAGGGTGATATTCCGCATAGTCCATGGTTTCAAAATTGTAAAATGCCTAAGCTTAACGTTTCTCTTATATGCCGTCTCCGATTAGGACATGTCGTTTTAGCTTCTCATTTGGCCAGAATTGGCATAGTGAACGATGCTATTTGTGAATGTGGGAAGGAGGAAGAAACTATCGACCATGTATTCTTTAACTGTCCGCTTTTACCTAACCAGGATTTTATAAAGGACATCTCAAAGTTCTGTTTCACTTTCCCCATTAAAATAATATCCCTTTTAGCCCTAAACGATTTAAAAATTAATGTGATTTTAGTTAACCATCTTAAAAAGTATGATAAAAAACTATGATGCGAGTGGGAGTATGTATATATAGATATATACGTTAAATAAAAAAATAATAAAATTAAAAAAAAAAAAAAAAACAATAAAATAATTAAAAAGGAAAAAAAAAGCACAAAAACTTAATAAAAAAATAAAAAAAATATATTTATATAAAGGTCGAAGTATTTTATAGTAGATAAATTGCGGCCCTGCTCCTTTCCCCGTGTAACTGTATTAATAATTTGTTTATACTTGCAACTATAATGATGGTGATGGAATGTATTTAGTGGTGACTACAATATTATTTTGTGATTTCAATATTATAATAATTATGTTTGTAGGTGGGTAGCCTGAATGGCATTTTTGGGCTAGGTATTTTTTCTCTGTCTCCCGCCTGTTTTCGGTTGATTTTTTGTTTGTGTTCTTTTGGTTTGCTTTCCCTTTTTTGTTGAGTTGTACTTGTACGCGGCTTAACAGACACATGTATAAATATGGGCATGATTCACTCGATACCGGGTGCTTTGCCGTCTAAATAAAGAAAAGAAGAAGAATTATTTCATATGTTACATCAATAATAAATAAACGGTGATACGAACATACGAGTGGAGCAATTATTTTTCATAAAAGAACACGCAACTCTATTCAATTATTGTATCTTTTGTATCATAAATGTTTTGTTCAACGTATCTGTCTTACTTTGTTTGTGACCCGTGTATTGTTTGTCCCAACAAACGAAAATACCACAAACAGACATAATAAGGCACCTGTTTCTAAAAGACCTGGGTATAATACGACACGATCATGCAACTTTATATTCGGGGGTTATTTATGGAATCTACGTACCCCCCAAAAAAGCAATTTAGTTTCAAACTCGTATCAAATTTTCTGTGGTTTCTATGGTTTTGTTTACATTATAGATTGATTCAGAGTAAAGCCAAGTTAGGCCCCCACTCAGATCACTCCAAATGAACGTCGTCCATCCAGTTTTTTTTTTCAATCATTATAACGAAATTTCATAACGTTACTGTACGTATTTTGCTATTATTAAATTAACAGTAACGCCCTTTTGGAAAAAAATAGGACAAAATGAGACAAAGTTAACAAGTCACGTAACTATTTGGACCACGCCTATTCGAGTTTCCCCATTGCCGATCCGTTTGGAGTGGTGGACGAATGGCTTGACGCAATTGAATTTTGGACTGATGGATATCCGACTCACTCTATCACTCCACATCATCCATTTGGTTTTCCCAACTGACTTGTCATTTTTTGGAATGACATCACTCCATTTGGACTTATGGAGTAATCGTGAATGGGAGGCCTTACATATAGATTTGTTTTGTTCTATTACAAGAAAGCGCTGATCAAAATATACTAGTAGATATGTAAAATATTTTTTTTTGTGGTTTTGTGTAGATTATTGTTATGTTTAGTAACATGCCAAATTGATTTTTTTTCAAAAATATGCACAGCTCATATTCAGCATGACCTAAATACCAGCGAAAGATCGATTATTGTTTTTTTTTTGTCCGACTGTCTTTAATTGACATTTTTTCCAAGGATTTTGGAAAAGCTATAGGTGGGGCATGGAATGAAATGAGAATATTAGGAAAGGATACATATGGTAAGTATAGAAATAATGTGGTAACAATGATGAACATTAAATATGAATTAAGATAGTTAGGGCATGTTGAAAGAATGGATTCTTATAAGATAACAAAAGGAATTTATTTATTTATTTTATTTTATCATTTTTATTAAGTTACAATTTAATCTTAAAAGTAACTTATAACAAACAAACATTAAACAAAACCTATTTATGTGGCTGGCTAGGTGACAAAAGGAATTTATGTGGCTAGATAGGTAACAAAAGGAATTTACGTGGCTGGCTAGGTGACAAAAGTAATTTATGTGGCTAGCTAGGTGACAAAAGGAATTTATGTGGCTAGCTAGGTGACAAAAGGAATTTATGAAGATCAGATGAGAGGTTAAATAAAAAGAGAGGTTGTACGAGAAATGTAAAGTCGGTGGAAGAAGCGAAAGAAATATGTTGGTCTAAAGATTGGAGGACCGCTATCTCTTTGCCTCCTGTTAAGGGATTCGGCGTGATAGATAAATATTGAAGAAGGTAGAACAGTAATATAACATTTTAGACTCAATCAAAATTAAAACAACACTTATTTTTATCAAACTGCTGTATTATATTCCAATCAAGACATGTTGTCTGTTTCTGACATAAAACACTGGTTGATTGTTAGACGTTGTACCTCACAGGATCACCGGGACAATACACCTACAGGAAGTTATTAATAATACCAACGTCACATATCTGTATCAATGTCCTTTACCTATATGACAATCAGATTGTTTCATCGCTTGATTGTTTCTACAAAACAGTTATTGAGACCGTGAATTAATCATCGGTCATTTTATAAATTACTAGAGGTCCGCCCCAGCTTCGCACGGGTAGATAGATACTAAAAAATAATTTAGTTTTCATACAGATCCCTAACTTTTTCAAAATATTTTATAGCATAATGTTAATCTGGAATAATTGCATTGCAATGTATCGTGTCACGTCACTTTACCACCGTGACTACTTTGCGCGGTATTTCTACTAAACTTGACGTCATGACTCCCCTCAGCCCTCCCCGGCTCCCGTACGCACTCTGCATCGGATAAGTTGAGATGATAAGAGAGTATGCTTTTTTTTTTCCAATACTCACATTTTTAAACTCGTGATAACTTTCGAATGAAATGTCCGAATTGAATAATTCAAAAAGTTATACAAACATATTGAAGCAGACTTGAATATGAACTAATTTATTTTAATAAGGAGTAATACCAAGATACCAATAAAGAGCCTTTTCTATTGGTGACATTTTATTGATTTTTTTTAAATAAAAAAACACTTATTGTGGCATAACTATAATAGTTAGACATATGCTGTCGCGATATTTTTTGTAAATAATGATGTCTTCTACAAAATTGTAGTACATTGTTTTATTCTATCATCATTAGTTTTCACAGCGTTCGCGATAAAAAGAATATTTTAGGTAAATTTTTTACACCTTGGGTTACATTATTGAAGTTTTCGTAGGTTACCCACTTTTTTTTGGAAATTAAATATAGCCTATGTTCACCGCCGATATTGTAGCTTCCCAAAAGTGAAAGAATTTTTCAAATCGGTTCAGTAGTTTTGGAGCCTATTTGATGCAAACAAACAAACAAACAAACAAACAAAAAATCAAATCTTTCCTCTTTATATATTAGTATAGATTGTCCATCATTTTTTAAACAATCTATATAAATAAAATGAAAAAACCTATATCCTCTATAGACACCGTAACCGAGGTAAAATAATACCCTCCATATCAGGTCTCATTAGGGCTTCACGCTTTAGGCTGCACATATATTATGTTTAATATTATGTATATCTAATTATAACTATCCATAAATATATTAGATACATTTTTTTTTCAGAAAATTCTCATACAAATTGATTTGATATCATAATATCGTTTTGTTAGAATTCAGGTATCTTGAAACTGTATTTCAAGGGGGGATCCAGCATTGGCGCCAGGGGGGGGGGGGGTCACATAGTAAAAAAAGGTAATTTCCAAAATTTGGTATTTGGAAACTAAACTTTTCCTAAAAAAGATAATAATAGAAAAGTAGGTACTTAGGTATTTTTTAATAAATGTAAGTACTGTAAGACAAAATATAGGGCCTAGACCCAGCCCTATGGGGGGGGGGGGGGGGGTCACGGGAATCATTGAATCCGCCCTTGATTTAAATATCATTTAGTTAGACCGTTGATACTTAAGTACGGTTTTGTTTTAATCTACAAAGTATAATCTTTCATTTTATTCCATGCAAGTAAAAAAGTATATAAATTCTTGGATGTTCGATAGTTGTTTGGCCGTTTCATGAATCATACTGATTGGGCCTTTTGTGCTCATATGTTTTTTCCCATAATAATACAGCCTTGTGTGCCTGCTGTGTCACACCCCCTAGAGTATTGTGGTGACTTATGCCTTTAAATAGTTGTCAAATCAGATTGCAAAAATAGTTTAAAAAATGTGAAAGCGTACATATCGAAAAGGTAATTCGATAGATGAAAATGCGAGTCTATAAGCCGCAGTTTACTTTTGAGATATTAATCGTAAAAAAATATCAGTGTTCCGTGCTGCATATTACAATACGATCATTATTGATAAAATTTATTTAAGATAAGATAACTTTACTCACATATACACTATCCAGCCCATGCAAGTTGAATTTTAAAATTCTGTATTGGTTCTTGTATGATATAAAACCTTTTGTAGTACCTACCGAAGAGAGATGTCCATTACCCAAAACCTGTTTCTTCATAAAAATACTCCTGCATATTATCGTCTGTAAGTGCTTGTGTTGAATATTGTTCGTACCTATTATGTTATAGTCAACGAAATATCCTTGAAACCTACTATGTGTCCAAATTGATAAATTCAAGTTTTTTGTAGTTGGTGATTTTTTTTGTCTTGTCAATAATTATTATTAATGAGTTTTCTGAATAATGGATATATTAGCTTAATGAATGTTGTGTACTTCTCTACTGTACTTCTATTCTAAGTTTCTGTGGCATTTACGCTGTTGTGAAGAAATACAATTTTGTATGGAAAGGAGTAAAGCGTCCCTAGAGAGAATACTTCGGAAAACTCCGCAGGACATATCATTTTTGAATATCAAAATTTTTAGTCCTGTTTCCAAATTATATTTTGATGACATAGTATGTTTCATATATCTGGCGTGAACATTTTGTGATCGAGTACTTTGGGTACCTACTGGGCCGTGCCTTAGTAAAAGGTGCAGCCTGGTACAAAGATCGGCCGTGTATACCCCATAGTCACGTACACTGTACGCACATACCTACTACGATTATATTCATATTTTATACAAAAATTGTGACTGTGTGTGTATGGACATATGTGTTGATGTGAATACACTTCCTTTACAGATGGAGATTTTTTTTAATTCCATAAACAACAAACAACAACAACAACAACAATCTTCCTTTGAACCCCACTCAGGAGCACAGGGAGGCAACAAGAGCTCTCCATTGCGCAATCTAAAAACAAGCGATAAAAATTCTGGCTTGACAAAAGCTATCGATGACAGTCATTGTTGGCGTAGTGTTAGCAATAAAATGGTATTAGGTTGTATTCATAAATGGAAATAAATAATGTTATTTTATTTTGTTAGTTTTGTTATAATCTACTCAAATCTAATAAAAAACTCCCTTTTAGATAAGATAAGACTTGTGGGATAGGGAGTTCTAACTTGCGCAGCTGCAATGCTCTTCTCCCAAACCATGTCCAAATCTCTCAGTTGTGCTTCGAAGGAACGTAACACGGTGTGAAAGATTCTTCCTCGTCTTCAATACTCTGATGATGGGAGGAAGTACAGCCCTCTCTTCGGCCAACTATCATTCGGCATCCTTTACACACGTTCCAGCCATATCCACCTCCACTACAACGTCTTTCGTAATGCGGTGGTACCATCTCATACCCGCAATTCTCCTGAGGCACTTCGTTTCAAAAGCGGAGACTTGTGCCAGTAGTTCCTGTTCTCACTCTGGTTCATATTAATATCATCTTTTTCTCCTTATTAACGGCCGAGATCCAGCTCTGAATTCCAAACGCCTTCAGCCCTATCTGTCCTTCGCAGCTTTCATAGCCAAGCACTCACTACCTTTACGTAAAGCTATATCTCTTGGGACTAGCTTATAAATTGATAAGCTTGAATAGGGGGAAAATATCACAAGAAAGAGTACTACATCACACGCGCATTATGGAAAACGAATATATTATTATAAAGAACCCTTCTAATATCTAAACTTTTTAATAAAATGCCAGTAGAGATTAAACAAATCTTGTGCTTCTCTAAATATAAACGTGCCTGCTCTGGTTGGGTCTCATGTATTCAGTTGGAAGTTTTGCAGGATATCTTGGGTTTTGTCCCATAAAGTAGTTTTGTTTTTTTTTCTTTCCTCTTTATACTGTTGATTGATGTTTGTTGTGCCGAAGGGTGTTGTGACTGAGGAGTTATGCTTTGATTGTGGACTGTACGGTTGTGCTGTGATTCGTGTTTGTATGTTCCTTCGAATATTCTTTTTTATGAACTGTTAAGATGTTTGCCCCAGGGCTTGGCCTATTTGGGCAGCATTTCCATTTGTTATCTGTTATCACTCTAATATTGTGTATGAATAAATGAATAAATTAGAATGGTAATTGTTTGTCTGAATTGTAGCCTACCATGGAACTTGTCTGTCTGATGCATCTTAAAGGTACACAACCAATCATCACAAAGATCATTCTTTATTCAACGCTAGTATGTGAAAGCCATAAGGTTTATTCAACTGATAGGTATACTAGATCTCTCACGAGGTACTTAAAGAGAAAATAAAGTGTCATTAGTAATAGTGCATCTATCTACTAAGGTGCATCTCATTCAAGTAGAGGCATGAGCTCATACTCTACTGACCTAATTACTTATTGTATCTATTCTAACAACAACAACAACTATTAAAAGTCTCCCGTCTGTTCCACTAACTAACGACTCATATACCTAATCATTCTTTCAATTATACGAGATCGCTTAGGGCAGTACTGACGTGGGAAATAGCAGTGAATTGTTTCGTTATTGCGCAAGTTTAACGCAATGTGTTCCGAAGAACTATCGTAGGTACTTGATGACTTTGAAACTTAAGATAATATACTCGTACATCTTTTTGCGATGTAACCATCATAACACATTACAATTATTTAAGGTTAAAACTATTGCGTTTCAAATTGTTTACTTACGTTTTGTTGCATACAATTAATAGTTCTATTTATGGTTTCTTATGATCTTTTTCAGGACTAGATTGGACTTAAAGTATAGGTATATAGTATCAACTGTTATGGCACTGTCATTAAATCAATGAATGTTCGATTTTTAAATTGTATTGTTTTTTTTTTCAAATGTGAAGCACAACAGCCGTCTACTACTGCTGTTTCGAATGCTGGCTTATGCACTGAGTTCCTAGGGAGCGGTGTGTTGTCTGACAAGACGGGTTTCTTTCAAAATCTCTACAATGTTTTTTGTCGCTAGGGTAACCAAACCACAATGAAATGATGTTTTGTTTTACACTGTATTGTATTTTAAGTTTTTCTTCATTGTTTGGATAATTTTTTTTTCTCTTTTTCTTTTAAGTGTGATAGACGCAAAGGCTTTTTGAAGCTGTTAAGTCTGTTTCAATGATATTCCACGAAATAAATAAATAATAATAAATATACAATGTTCTACACTGACACATTCATCAATGTTTGTAGTAGTACCGTACCCTAGGATAACAGTGTGATCACTAAACTTTAACATCTTTCGTGTCAAATTTCAAATCTTCGTCATGTTCATCCTGTCGAAAAATCCCTTGCCCACTGCAGGAATCTCGGATGCGAATAAAAATCTTCACTCGTACGTTGTTTGTTGTTTGGCTAGCTGTTAACAACAAAAATTAACAGCTGTTCTTCTTAAAGAACACCTATATTGTTTCTATTTAAGAACCAGCTCCCACAATAGATCCTGGTGACCTCTTGTTGTTTTTTGTTGCACCGTCAGTGACACGAAGGTCATTTGAACCGAACAACGGTCCTAATTTATCTTACGTCAATGTCTATTAATAAAATTTTAGAATTGTAATTTAGTTGCTTTTGACTGACTATCAATCACTGTCATTCCATCTATATTTGGATATTTTGAAGTTTTGAACATTAAAGAAAAGTTTCTAAAAATATAGAACTATACCTACTAAAATTTAATGCAAATTTTTAATTTTGTTATCCGTCTTTTTACGAAGCGATCTTGATTACTAGTAACTACCAATTTCTTTATGCAATTATTGCGTGTGTGATTCTTTTTAATAGCTTGAACCACTTCTAATGTTTTTTAGAAGTTTGTTTTTTTCTTATACCTAAGTGTTTGTTATTTCTTTTGGGGTTCGCCATTATGCATATACATCATACTTACATACTCCCTTTAAGGGCATAGGGAGGATACAAGAACCTTCCGTCGTGCTCGATCGTGCGCGGCAACTATGACTTCCTCCCATACCATGTCCAAACCCTTCACCTCTGTTTAGAAGGAACGGAACACGCTGAATCACGATGAACACAGAACAGTGGATCTTCCTCGTCTATTAGGTGGTCAAATTTATATTCGCGACCGATTATGAGAATCTTTAGAGTAAATAATTAAAAATCGAATATTTACCTACTTTCGCATTAAAAATTGTGTAGGATTATATTGATATTAACGTGTTTTACTTTAAACTATATGTATTTAATAAGTTACTCATTTAAATCATTTTTCAACTCAGTATAGTTATGTAAGTCCTTTTTCTAATAAATTTATCAAGTTCTTTAAGTCCTCGAAGCGGAGCTTTTAAGTGCATATTGGGTAGAAAACGTGTTCAAGTATTGATAGTTTTTCTCCCTCGTAATGACACGTCTTTGTTCTAAGCACTTAGCCATGGATAGATAGCTTTCTACATATTATAGAAATACCATCATTTACCATCCTTTTCTTCTTTAGCTATACGTAAAGAAGAAAAGGATGGTAAGTGATGTTACCATGCTAATATATTTAAATTGTAGATATCACGAAACCAGTGTTATGTAAATGAAAATATTGAGTTTTTTTTTTTTTTTTTTTAAGGGTATGTTTTGCGCTCCGACCTGTAGTGGAAAAAAATATTGAGTTTGCTTTACCACCATATTGTCTATGTATCACTCGAGCTGAAAACATGGAATATAAACCATATTTACAAAGTAGAAAATATAGTTTCTTCTATGTAATGGTCATTCTCTTGCAAATTACCTTTGTACGTACTGTATGTGATTGAACAGAAGTTATGAATGTTAAACATAGTGTTTTGGAGTAGATTCATACTTAATATCCTATAAGTCTTCTCGATTAGGATATGCGTAGGTATTGTATATTATTCCTTACAAATTTTAATTGTGGCGAGGAGACTTGTTAGGCCGCGTGCACATCGGACCGAAGGAGGAGATGGCCGCTGACTCCAAGCTCCAACCTTTGCCATTTCCCACATGGAGAACCCCAAACAGGCTGAAAAGAGGAGTGTCACGTTGTTACAGTAACATGGGGATACAGTGAGGACGACACGTGTGAGTTTAGGAAAATGCAGGACCAAAATCACCTTCTGGAGTGCCCAAATATTAGAGAGGAATGCACACCGAAAACCTTGCTGATGCCAATGACAGGACATTGTCATACATGTAATTACCATTGGAGAATTTTGGTTTGACCATCCGTACTCGGAAAGTAAGTAAGTAATAATATGGATACTGATGACTGGGACATTATGATTTTCTTCTTAATAATTATAGTAGTGGTAATAATATCTACATAATATTTTAGTCCGTTTATTTATATATATATATATTTTTGTAAGAGCATCAATCATAGAAAACAAACGTAAAGGTCAGATATTAATATGCCAAAAGCCGCGCAAAATTCCAGAGAGCGTTCTTAAATATATTTAACTACATAAGCTTTGATATATTTAAAGCTATTTAAAAAACTCTTATTTTTTTAGGATCTTCATACTACGTTTTCAAAAAAGACAGATGCCATCTTTTGGAAATAAAATTACTCATGTAAACGTTGAACGGAATCTTGGTATTACTGTATGAAAATCCAATAAAATAATTGGAGATTGATTTGTTATACATATAAATGTTATTCAAATCTTATTATTCTCAATAAATAAAGATTTAATGCAAAATTTTGTAAAAATCATTCCTCCATTTTGAAGTTTGACATATTTTAGAAAATTTATGGCCATAGTTTTTTACAAAGCGTCGTAGCCACTGATAATAGATAAGTATTTATGTAGGTGCCTGATAAAATCATATTCTAATGTAGATAGGTATTAAATAATTTAAAAATAATTGTTGAATCATTTTATATTCCTGGAATATAAATAACGTTTAAATCTTATATTCATCGTTGAAAAAGATTAAATTTAAAATCATCGTTGAAATTGGTATGAACATTCCATAAACAAACTGGTCGGTAAAACAGTAGCCGATAAATTAGATCATAACGTACAGTGAACTTGACAGAATTGTTGAGAGAAAGAAATAAAATTGACAATAATTGAGAATCTTTAAATGGCTTCAGGATTTTAATCAGTTTAATAAAACGTTTGTTTTATCCACATAATAATTTAGAAATATAATATTTGTATTGAAATTAATCACACTCAACAGCGGTATTACATTGTATCTAAATTAGTATGTAAATAAACTCAAAACCACATTAGCTTATTTATTTTATCCTGCATATTATAAAAGTACTGTTAAAAATTTGGACTCATGGTCGTATTGTTGGCGTGAAAATTAATTAAAAAAAATATTCATAGGGTGTCACATACTTAACTTTAAACCAATTGTGTTAAAAGAAGTATTCTTCAAAGACAGCGGCCAATAAGAGGTTTGATTGGAAGCCTTACTTGACGACCCGCAAAGGTTTGTGACAAATCATTCATCCTAGAATAAATACAATATTATTATGATACGACATAAACCTAATGTCATTTCATCTTCCACATAATTTACGTTATGTAATATCATGTACATTAATTAAAGTTATTGTAGGTATATAATACATCTATAACTAGCCAAAATCAACACTCTTTTTATTACAGGTATTTTTTTAAAGTATTTAAATGAATAATATCACAATGAAATCAATATTAACAATTAAGAAATCAAACTAAGGCATACCTAGAACATAAAACTTTTAAAACAAAGTTAATTAAAAACATACAGTCATGGGTTGGGTACTTTAGATTTCAAGGTAAATGACACTTAAGAGAAATCATATTTTTATCTACATAATTCACAACAAAATATTTTATGTGCAGTTTGATTAATTTAATATTATAATGTAGGTACCTACTTAGAAAAAAATAAACAGCAGCAATAATATTCCTATATTATAATTTATTCAAACTTCGAACAACAGTTAATTATGTTTTGTTTACATCGTCTATGTGTCAAAATTAATGACAGCTGTGAACCATAGGCTATGATTAAAATGAAATATTTTTGTGAAAGATAATGATTTTTTTTAATGTGTATTTTGTGTAAATAATGTATTCTTTAAATTAATAAAAATACTTACCTCAAATTACTTACGATACACACCATATACACACCTACGTATTTTTTTACAAAACTTTTGTATTAGTTCGAAAACGACTGCAGCACTAAAAAAGAAATATTTTGTTGCGTTGTCTATGAATTTTTTGACACTTCTAATTTTGTTGTCAACTAGAAATTGAAGAACTATTCGAACTATTCTTTTTCTAATGAAAATAATAAAATGTAACCAACTTTCTATTGTCTGGTTATTTTTTAATTATAAATAACGAACATGAATATTAATGAACAATCCACTGGTAAGCATAGTTATTTGTTTCAAAACAATATAATATTAATAATTATATGGCAGTTATAATGTCATTGACTAATTTTTTGTGTAACTATATTTTTACAGGCTCTGGTGGCATTTTCAACAATAAGGACTAATTGGTGAATTTCCAAAACGTAAAAACCTTTATCAAAGTTACCAATTCAACGAGGACAGAATCAAGTCATACTGAAAAATATTAAATGTTTGCCAATTGCCAATTTTGGAATGTAAAAATACAACTATTATGTCATAATCAGTAATAATGAACTGGCTGTCATCCTCTAAAACTTTGCATGGTATAGATAAGTTATGCTGCGACAATACCTACAAGACGATAAACCATTTGTTTGTTTGATAAATAATTAACAAATACAATATTTTGGTTTAGCAAGTCTGAAGCTTTGTGTGCTGACTCTATATGAAATACATTTTTATACAGGTTTTTATTTATTCTTTACTGTAAATTTGTATACATATACGCATAAAAACTTAACATAACAAAGACATCACAGAATCAACACACTAACCCCGTTTTTCATTTGTATAGGAGATATTTTTTCTATTTTTTATCTGTTAGATCTTACAATGACATATTGTCATATGACTGAAATGAAATAAACTAAATTGTTTTATTCATAACTAGAAATATACTAAATGAAATAACATTATGTTTTTCTTTTTCATCAAACATAATAATATATTCTCCCAAACACCACTAAATTTAAAAATGATGCCTCCAGCAAAAAGAAATTATGAGAATTCAGGGAGTTTTGTAAGTATTTTTACATAAGATATTTATGTTATTGTTAAAATAAGTATCAAATAATGTGGCATTTTAACACAACTTACTTTATTATTATTAAAAAGCTATTCTGTAAATTTAGGAAGCAAGAAGATAACATGATTGTCTTATTAGCAAGTCAATTTCATATAAAATTCTTTATAAATTTAATATGTCCCACAAAGTGCTATTTCTTCCTTATGAACTATTTCCCATTGTTGCATATAACTTAACAATGTCTATCGGTGTCAAAAGAAGTATCTTCATGTAGGAGATATCCCTATGAGGGGTTGAATCCTGCAATTGGCATGAAACTTTTCACCATAATTACTCATTTTAAGGTCCAGGATAGCAGATTTATTAGATCTAATGGCGAATTTTGTTAACGTAAAGTGATCACTCTAATGCGTTGGGTTCCTAGGGAGCGGCCGTCATCTGACAAGACGGTGTCTTTCAAAATTATATGACAATGTTTTTCGTTACTATGGAAACCATATTGGCAATGTTCTCAACTGACATATCCACAGCCGTTTATTGTAGCGGCGTATCCGTAGGAAAACAACCCATAAGCCAGCATTCGAAATAACGGTAGAAAACGTTCGTCGAAGTGGTTTAAACCATTTTTAAATGGAACATCAGTAATGAATTGTTAGAGTCATTAGTTGTTACATATTAGTCTAAATTTGTGGATGAAATGCCAAAAAAGAAAAAAAAAATATTGGTCTAAATAGAGGATTTCAATCATGGCTCGACGTATATGAATATCTTCGTGTGGTTCTCCTAACTAAAGTTGGTGACCATCACTGCAAACTCTTCATGATTTTGAGCCAGCCTTTTCTCAGAAGACTCTCTTCTGCTCAAACCACTTTTTTCCTTGAATTTTAAGTTGGAAGAGGGAATACTTTTCATCACGGAGTAATGAGTATGTAGCCAAAGTATGGGGGATTATGTCTCTTGACAGTGGTAAGGAGCTCTCTTTTTACTTTTGTATCATTCCCAGGACTCACAGACACCCTATCAACACATGATATGCTCAGCATTCTTCTATATAACCACATCTAGAGAAAATAATCAGTTTAAGTAGAGCTAGATTCTGGTTTAAAACTTGACGTGGACCTTAAATTTGTTATTCAACAGTTGTGTGCATTAAGTTTCAATATTAAGATGTCGACTTTTGATCTTGAGGACAAGGGTTCTATTTCTGAAGGAATCAAAGTTTTTATAGATGCTTTCTTACGTAATACAATACATTGTTTCAGGGACTACACTGATTATATATTACTACTGTAGTATTTATAGGACAAGACAAGTTTCCTTATATTAAATTATACATAAATTCCATAGTAAGAAGCTTAACTTGAACAATCTTAAGAAAATTTATGTCTACTTTTAGTCAATATTTTTAATGAAGATAGATATTTTAATTGTTTCAGCAATTTTTATTATTTAGATTAATTAAGTACCTATAATTGTACCTAATAATTCAGTAGGTAATGTTTATTTATTTATTTTTTGTATATTGGAGCATAAAACTGTAGGTTCTGCATTGGATTTTAATGTCGTGGATCCTTGCAGGTATATTTTATGGTAGCTCATGCCTACTTTTAGTCAATATTTTTAATGAAGATAGATATTTTAATTGTTTCAGCAATTTTTATTATTTAGATTACTTAAGTACCTATAATTGATCAAATTTTTGAAATATAATCTACATAATAATTCAGTAATGTTTTTATTTATAATAGTATTTTTTTTTATATTTTGGAGCATAAAAGCGTAGGTTCTGCGTTGGATTTTGATCATCGTGGATCCTTGCAGGTATATTTATGGTAATCATAGATACAAATTTTTACAATTTTCAAAAATATTTAATGTAATAAAGATTCAAGATTGATTTGAAATAAAAATAAATGTAATTCAAACTTTTCTCTTTTTTATAAACATTAAATGTGTTGAAATTCTTCTCTCTTTTTATGGATTGTGAAAGTGTCATTCTTCTTTTTCTGTGCTTATGTCAGTTATAGAGGTCTGTTAAGCAATGAGAAGCTAGACTAGAACCTGTTTAATTACTTACCGATCAAGCCTGACAATCTGAATTAAAAACGTAAAGCAAGACGGGTATTAGCTAGTATATAATAATTATATGAAGTGGTTGGTGGCCCAGCGGTTACAACGCCGGCTTTCGTACTGCGGACGTCGTGGTTCGATCCCAGGTGCCGACCATCTTCCTCTTTCACGACACAAGCTTTCAGTAGCTTACTGTGAAAGAGTCAAGGAGTGTATTTGTGTTCACTTTAAGTGAGCACAGATTCATTAAAAAAAAAATTCAAGACACTAACAACCACCATATTTTTTGATAAAGCGTAACTACGTATTAAATTACAGTTTAGATAACAACGTAATAGCTTACACTAAACTAACGTAAGCATTAATACTGTCTCGCTCACATCCGAGCTATTTGTCGGATATACTTAATTATTTGGAATCATCAGAGAGATATTTAATTTGCGTCGACTGTACAATATATAGGTACCTAATAGATCAAAGCCATTTTAAATTGTACTAAATATTTCACTCGACCAATTAATAACATTTTTAGCAGTCATAATGTTGCCTATTTGATATTCTGCGACACATCTGTTATGGCTCTGTCTGCGAAAACAGAATATAAGAAGATGATACAACTAAGACGAGATAGGTTAATCAATTTCACAAGGCTCAGACGGTTTGGGCATGTAAGCTCTGTCATCTTCTGGGTCTTGTCAATACACAGGGCACAATCAATTGGAGTAGATTGATCGCTTTCAAGGCAGTATGACACGGCAGCCGACCTCGGTAGCCTAGTGGCAAAGGCTCCAACTTCAGATCAAGAGGTCCCGGGTTCGATTCCCGGTCGGGTCAGAAATTTTCAATGTGTTTTTTCACTTGAAATTTCTACTCGGGGTTGGAATCCTGTCTCAGATTGGACGGGACCGGTTGACTGGTAGAGAATGTTTCAAGCATTAAGTTCCGCCGGCTATACTGACACCTATGTATAGAAGAGTGTTATTTATTTATTTATGACAACGATTCATGGAGTTATTTGGAATAATTGCGAGGAAAATAGAATAAAAACAACACTTTCTTTTTCCCATACAAAGCTTAGGAACTGTAGGCAGGTAGGATATGTTACGAGAAAGAATCGTTGTTTTTGTGGTTGTGATGACTGGATATGAAGTAAACAAGTTTAGAATGTAGGCGAGAAGAAGTTTACAGGATCATCTAGTTCTAGTTCATCATAAGAACACATTCGGCAAGCCTTTATACAATTTATATAGAGTAGTCACACTTATCGTCCGTTTATATCAACAGTAGGTGTAGCAAGACCGTAATCAGCTGGCTATTTGGTAGAGTAGGTATACCTACCTATGAAGCAACAAAATATTTGTTTTGATTTAGCCGTCCACGGTTGGGATAGTTTAAATTAAAAGCAGTTGTTTACACCATACACCATGACGCCGTACCTATTGTTATGCAAGTGTAATAATATTATGGTGTGGTATGGAATATGGACAGCGTTGAATAAAATCATTAGTAAAGCTTATTTCACACAATATTATGTATGCTGTTCCATTCAACTCGAATCGTTTACGGTCGCTGTCGACAACTATTTTACTTATTTATTTTATTTTATTTTCAATGATTATGTTATAGTTTTTTAAGGGTTTTACTACTTTTTCGACCTAAAATTAGTCTGATTTTATGGAACTGCGTTCATTCGTCAGTGGCTCCACAACTCAGATCGGTCTTGGCCTCGTCAAAAGTTTGCCTTCATAACCGAAGCTCCAGCGCAGCGATCCCGCAGTTGGAGATTCCAATCTTTCGGACATCCCATACTACATCATCTAGACATCAACACGATCTTTCTGATTTTCTTCCTTCTTTCGCCATACCGTCCAGAATCTTCTTCGTCATATCCTCATCTGCCATTCTTTTGATGTGTCCGGCCTATCTCAGTCTGCATATTTCTTTAGTGACAGTGGTTTTTTTAAGGCTGCATTGTAGTTCACTCACCATTCTTACTAAATTTCTCCATTCTTCCCAATAGTCAGTCATTATAAGGGACTCGTGTAGTGAGGTCCCCGTTGCTCGCTTGATAAGATCGAACTATTTCATAGGCAATCGTCCCCTTCCTCCACCTGCCCTGAACCATTCCCAACATAATCCTCCTAAGCAAAGAATGCATTCCGTGAATAAATGTGAGAGGACGAAATGTATAAATAATAGAAATAAACAGAACAGTATGGAATCGCTTATGTGTAAGATAGGCCTAATCCAAGCAGGCAAGGAAGTAAGCACCGTGTAGTACGGGTTAACTGTATTGTTCTACGGTGAAGCGACTGCAGTGTGTTTATAACCATATAAAAGAAAAAAATATTAACGGGATTTATAATCATCATAAAATTATTATTCTTCTGGATTATGAAGGTGCGTACAAAGTTATCATGTGGGTGCGGTTACTGGGACTTATGCGGCAATGTTTAGTATGTAAGACGGTGATGGTGATGTAACTTATGAACCCGCTGATTATAATATGGATGCCGTGATTCATCAGTTGTTTTGATGATAATTTTAGTATCTACAATTGTTTATTGTTTTTTATAATCCCTATAAAGTATACAAAAAAGTTTGATGAAAACAAAAATAACCGTAATAAAACCTATTTAATATCGTTTTTACCTTTTTTTTCTGTGCTTTCCAAAAAGGCACTTTTACTTACTTCTTACCAGTCAAATCTCTGATATTTCCAACACTTTTTCTTCTAATTTGCCCTTGTATTTATCTCACCACTGAATGTGCCTATATTTTGAGGAATACCAATCTCTGCTACTAAGGTGCATAGGATTTGAGCATCTATATTAAATCGGGTGTGCAGTTAAGTTAAGCAGAAGAAACATAGAATCTTTCCAAATACTACCTACCTTTGGTATATCAAATTGAAAAAATCGATTGCATACACATGGTAGTATTACCTGCTCGTGCGATAAGAAATACTTGATAGAATTTTTAATCAGTCACTGCTAAAGTAGGCAGTTAACTTTGTGTTTATAAAGATGTTATTCAATGTTAATTGTTTATATGTACATAATTTTAAACAGTAATATGGTATATTTATGGAAATTTGATTTTGTAATAATTGTCGATTGTGATAGGTATTATTAAAAAGCATTTTAAATTAAATACTTTGATTTTTTCAAATGCAATTTTATTTCCAAAAAAAAATCAATTCATTTTACTGAATGTCATCCTGGAGCATGCATTTTTTTAATGATTGAGATGATCCCACCTAGGGACCCGTGTTCCTCCCTTTCTGAAGCCCTGTTAATTTAGGGCTGTACATTTCATAGTCATTCTTAGCTCTGTTTCGAAGGGACGAAACACATTATGGAAAATATTCCTAAGAAATATCCTTATGGACAAAAGGAGGAAGAACTTGTTGGCTAATTGTCACTCGAGAGCCAATAACTAGTATCCTCTTCATAAAAGAGGTAACGAAGTCATTAGTGATGTGGTGGTTTCAACAGATTCCAATGATTTCAGCTTTTGGCCAAAAAGCCAGGATTCTAAATTAGGGTTTTTTAATCGAAGCTGTGTAAAAATTCAACATCTAAAAAATATGAATTGACTGTTTAATACCTACAACCTGAGAATCGTTTTAATTCTATGCAATTAGAATTTTTCTTATTATTTATTTCCATATTGTACAAAAGAACTATGGTTAAACATCACAAACGAACTTATATGACCTAGTTGAAAAAAATTGCTGTGAGAAAATAAAATTGTTTAAAATACTCAAGTGGCAGGAAGATTGCGGCAGAAATAACTTTTGTAAATAAAACAAAAACTGTGGTTCAAAAACACAGTTAGTGTCGTGTCATATGAACTTAAAAACTACGTGTTAAGAATAACAATTATTTGTGAAGAGCTTCTTCAAATACTTGACTCTTTTGTTCGTACATTTTTTTTTCTGTACATTACTGCAAGTTACTGTTATTAAAATAGTGATTTCGATATAGTCAGATGAAGCAAATAGCGAAGAATAAATTTCAAAAATGAGTTACAGTTAATCGTTTATTAATTTTTGATCCTACGAGCCGGATTGAAAAATTAGTAGGTATTTTTAAACATAAAAAAGAAGAACCATATTATCACGTAGCACCAAATTACATTAAGTATGTACATTTGTATCTTTAAGATATTTGATGTTTTCTCACGGTCAAAACAACAATTGTTTAAAATGATCTTTGTTTCATATAATGTTCGGTATTGCATGCATAACACCGCCCTATCATCACCTTTTAAGTGTGAAAAATAAGTACCTAATATTATAGTGGCCAACAATTTTCTATTGTGTATATTATGGACTGTATATTAATTTTTTCATATTAACATTAGAGGCTGTTTTATTTTACTTACATCTGTAGTAACTGTAGTGATATTATTTTTTGGTCCTTCGAATCGGAAAATATTTAGTTAATAATAGTGGTTGGTGGTCTAGCGGTTACGGCGCCGGCTTTCGTACTGTTTTGTTCGGAGGTCGTGGTTCGAACCCAGGTGCCGACCATCTTCCTCTTTCACGACACAAGCTTTGGGTTGATCACTTTGAAAGAGTCAAAGAGTGTATTTGTGTTCACTTTGAGTGAGCACAGATTCATTAAAAAAAATCATAACATGTGGCATACACCAACCACCCACATAATATCTATAGTGATATCGACGAATGGAGTTATTACTAAGACTTTTAAAGAGAATCTAGGGCATCAGAATCTGTAGTGGTCTCAGATATAAAAGTCAGTTCTATTGTCCTCATGTAGGATGTTAAGAAAGTTCCATACTCTGTAGTTGGAAGATCTCTCATGATTAGATACATTACATCGTGATGTATCATGAGAGATAATACCGATATTTTTATATTTAGTATAAAGTATTGTATTTAATTTTAATTTATTTTTTTTATTAATTTTTATACAATGATGTATACTTTATGATATTATATTGTGATTTAAACAATAAAATGTTTTGAATTAACCATAATATTATAATCATAGTAAACATAATATTATGTTGTTAGTCATGAACTGTAAATTTGGTTAGTCATATTAAAATATTTAACCATATCCATGTGTTTTAAAACATATCACGAACCAGATTATACAATTAACTAATCCCGAAATTCGTTACTCAGCGATTTATCGGTTTGGTCCTTTGAATAAAAGCTTACACATATCCTTACCTACGAATCATTTAATGTTATTGCTCGCTTTCCTAGATTTCCTTATGAAAGAAACTGAACATCGTTTATGGTTATTGTTTAACACCTTTTATGGTCATTGTTTAGCACCTTTATGGTCATTGTTTAACACCTTTTATGGTCATTGTTTAACACCTTTTATGGTCATTGTTTAACACCTTTTATGGTAATTTTTGAATACCTTTTATGAACATTGTTTAAACCTTGGTTTTAAACCGCAAGACTGTCGCTAATAAACACATATAAAAATCGTATTTATTTATAAGAAACAATTATTATGAAAGAGATACAGTATGCGAATATGATAACAATAATTTTGTGTCATACTACTGAAATAATCGTTTCGAAAAATGTGCAAGATTTTGTAAAGAGCTAAGTTTCATAACACGATGCAAGTTTCTTGTATAATATCTACAACTACATATCAATGTATAATATCTACATCTTGTATAATATCTACATATCAATGTATAATATCTACATCTTCTATAATATCTACATATATCAATGTATAATATCTACATCTTGTATAATATCTACATATCAATGTATAATATCTACATCTTGTATAATATTTACATATCAATGTATAATATCTACATCTTGTATAATATCTACATATTATCAATACGTTCAGTTAAAGCTCATCATGAGACGTTCATCTGAATCTGCATATGAACATTGCCTACATTCGTTTTATTTCAGGTAGTATTGCGGAAATAAAACGAATTAAAAATAATCTGATGAAGTATCAGTAGTGTTGTATATAATATTTTACATACATAAGTAATTATAGTCGGTATTTGTATCACGAACCTCTGTATAATGTTTTTATGAATTCACGAAATTCGTTCGTTTTCTCCGACTTTTACTTCCAAAATTAATCATTATACCGGACTCACCTTTCTTTTTGGTCATTAATTAATTACAACGTTCGTAATTTTACCACGATTTATATAATTACATAAATCTACCATCGTTATTTCGATTTTTTTTTATATTGGAGTAATCATTAAAACGTCAAAAGAGAATTGCAATGTTTGGTGATGAATATGAGAGGTATGCACTAAAAACTCCTTTGAACCCAGTCATTATAAGAGTCCAAAAGTCAAATTTTCATTACGTAATGCGTTTGTCCTTCGTGTAGAGTTTGTTTCTGTAGAGAGAGAGAGAGAGAGAGAGTAGTTGGTTATATACATTAAATAAGGGAGAAAAACCCTGCTTTCTGAATCTCATTCTTGTCTCTCATTTATAATTTGGTTCATTTAAGATTATTGAAAAAAATTAAGATTTCATGTATAATGTTTGAAATAAAATTTATATAGTTTTTCTGTTAACGAAGATTGATATAATTGCAATTAATACTTATCTGTTTTTCTCGATATTGGTTATTCTTGAAAACTATAGGTACAAGGTATGAGTTTTTTTGTAAGACGAAGTCACTATTCTTGGACGATAATGTTGTCTTTTAGATCGTCGTGGAAAGGAGGCTTCGTCAAACCTGCATGCCAGATGTGATATTTGACATAGAGGTAGTACACCCTCACTTTCCTTTTTTCTAAAATAGATATTTATTTATTTACTAGTTTTTTAAAGGCGCCCGTGGCGCCCCTGGCCGGAGAGGTGAAAGTTCACCAAAAAAAGGGCATTTTGTCGTCGCCAATTCTCGTTCCGAGTAGCCCAAATGGCGATAAATCGCCCACGTTGGCAACACTTAATAATATTAGTTAGTATACCTGTATGTTCAACGCGCGTGCACATAACGGCAAAACGCTATTGGTTACTCAGAAGCATCCCCGATCCGCTGGATCAAAACTTGTTTGAGGGTGCGAGTGGCGCGCCATCTAGCGGCGTTAATGACATCAGTCAGTCAGTCAGTCAGGCAGGCAGTCAGTCAGTCAGTCAGTCAGTCAGTCAGTCAGTGAGTCAGTGTTCAAGACAAATATTATATAGATTTATTTATTTATTAATTAACATAATAAACGGCCAAGTGGCCTTTAATACAAATTTTACAAATTAAAGAAATGACACGAAAATTGCACAACCTAAAATTAAAAAAAAAAAAAACTCAAATTAATAAAAATCAACCAAAAAAACTCAAATCAAGAAATCACAAAATTACTCAACAAATCCAATCCCGCTGCAACCACGCCCCATGTCAGACCAGGATATCCCCGGCAGATTATAATCACCCATGAACAGAAACTCAGCGTTTGGGTATAGTTGGATGTTAATGTCTCGATCTCAGAGTGATGCTGGTAAACAACCGCCGATGAGGACGGAGGAATATATGTGCAGCCCATGATAATGAAGAGATGACATAGAGCTTCACATCCTGAAGAGCTTAAGTAGATTGTAAAGAAGGCCCTAAGTCAACAGTATTATGCATTATTCTTTATAAACGCCGTATAAGTTTGTTTATGTTTTATTTTAAGTGTACCTAATGTTTGCAGAAAAATTCAAAACTAACAGTTACCATTTCCAGCTTTGTAAATGAAGTAACATTGGGAGAACTTCTAACATCTGGAAATGCACCATTGAATACTGCCAATGAATAGTTATGTCTAGCAGGCAGACAGACAGGTCGTTGTAGTTTCCTTATACTCTTCAATGGAGCGGAAAGGACACTGATGAATAATTCTTTGACTTTTCTACTTCATTAAATAGGTACAATAATCGCACCGCATAAAGAACTATTCGAGAAGTCAGGTTTTTTAAATTTTATAGTTGCCTTGGCTAGATGATTGAATTTTGTTTTCTCCCATTCTGACTGGCGCCGTATTTGTAGGGAACTTTGCCACGCTAATATGCGGATATTGATCAGTGTCCGCTCCACTGTCTGCCAACATGGATGTATTGGGTGTGCTGGTGAAGAGTACGCTGGTAGGTTACGCAAGTTTGTTGTGATTTATGGGTGTGACGAGTGCATAATTAATCAGGTGTATAGTGAAAAGTCGAGACGAAACTATCAGGCACTGTTTTTTTTCTATCCGTATTATTTTTATCTTATTTTCGTATTTTTTGCCTCAATTATGATTAATATAAATTTTGTGGACCTTGGAATGTTCCATGTTAATGTTCGCTCTTTCTAGTAATCCTTGCTTGTAGTACCTAGACATTTCAAATCCCTACCTTTTCTTTGTAAGCAACGAAACATAATTTTATCAAAAAAATATCCAGTATCGAACGAATGGTTCCATTCCCGCCTTCACGACTCTTTGTCTATCACCATTCTGTGACACTGATTTCCGACTGCTCTCCTTATGTCGTCAGACCACCTCAGCTGTAGCCCATCTGGGTTTCTATAGCCTGTTCTTGGCCTCCATTCCAGGGGTTTCTTAATTCGTCTGTTATTCGTTGTTATCATTATATAGCTAGCCAAGTTCCATTTTAGTGACGCAATTTTATTTGTCACATCAGTAACTTTGGTACTTTCTCTAATCCATTAATTTCGCTTTCAGTCTCTTAGACTAATGTTCTTATTTCCATCGCTCGTTGTGTTACTTGTAATTTTTGTAATGGCTGTTTTGAAGGTGGTAGTTTCAAAATCATAATAATACTTTTTCTTGAGGTGTTTTGAGAATCGTTTGGACTTAGTATATTGGACAATTTACCGAAAGCAGCCCATGTCGAGCCTCTTCTGCGTTTAGTTTCAGCAACGTTAATTTTTAATAATATTTTTTTGATAAATAGATAATAAATACTCGTTAATTCATTGAAATTATATTCGCAGCCCATAAATAGTTGTTCGTCTTCCAAGACTTCAAGAACTGAAAAACACACGTTGAAATAAATAATAATACAATAACCATTTTATGCTTAAGTATTATCATTTTGAAGATAGGAGCAGAAAAAGAAATTCTGTATTTCTATTCACTGTGATTTTATTTTAGACATCCACAGCATGCCTGCTACGTTACTCTCTTAACCTTATCTATTATGTTATGTTGTCTAGTAAGAGTATAATGGATATACTGACATTGGCAGTTCTTTATTATGGTTCGCCAAATCACACACCACTCCAATCATTGGATGTCTGCTCTATAATGTTCTACTACTATACTTATACATATACCTGTTCCTACCATACATACATAGTTATTATTATAAAATATTGAATTGTATGTATCTATATATAGATGCTAACGTACTTCCTTTTAGACTGATTAGTTCGGGCATTTTCCGTACGAAGCGTGACTTCCTGGCTGTCTGCACTGTCCAGTATAATATTTGTATCTCCATACATAGGTCTGTCCCTCTCTTCCATGTCGCATCTCCTCGTTTTGCCATTAGAATAACAATACATTGACAAGATGACTCGGTAAACGTACTTTCATCTACATCCTAAGCATACTTCATTTCCAGTAAGTCACAGCAAAAAAAAAAACGATTCTTTATCGACGACGAAAAATAACACTTTGTGTGAAAAAACTAAATCGTCGGTTTTTTCCATTTTCTTGCCTCTAAAATATGCCTAAACTGTCACGAATTTTCTGAATCCGAAATAAGTCAAATCGGTCCAGCTGTTATTGAGTTTCAGCGAGACACGCTCACAGCTAATCATTTTAAGACAAGATGACAAAAATATGGCGTTGCGCTTCGTGTGGTTATTTTTTCGTAAGAAATTTTGCAAATAAGTTCTCTTAGAGTCATAAAATGATTTAAAAAAGCACAAAGCCTTCTCGAAGAAGTATAATAGGTATCATATTTTTGCAACATTATACTTAATGTAATTGCGTATTTAATATTTTCTTACACAACTGTGATAAACAATATTTTGATCTGGCTGGTGGTTTTTGTAGGTAACTATAACAAAGGTTTTCTTATCACCAACTGAAAGTGGTAAGTATATATTATTCGAATTAAGGGTCTGTACACTTCAAAACACGCGCGGTAACGTAACCAATGTAACGTTGCATACAAGGTATCAAATTCCCATAGTGGGTACCGTGACGAACCACCGCGAACCGCGGAGCTAAGTCGAAATAAATAACGTTAAACGTGAAAACTGTTAACATTCCAAACGTCAACGTTAACCAAATTAAAAATGGTTTCAAAACCAAAAAAATAATATTTGTTTCGTCTTCGATATAACAGCAGCGTAATGTTTCCATAGGTTTCGAGGTAACGCTTAACGTTAATTTTGAACGTTGGAACAACATTGTTTAACGCACGTTGATCAACAGTTTCTACGTTATCTCTATGGAAATAACAACAAATTGTTAACGTTAGAGGCTGTCGTTAATATTTCGACTTGGCCTCCTGATGTGTACACTGTAAGGCCATTAAGAGACTTAGGTACCATTTTCTTTTTAACAAGCCACGTCGTTCGAAAACGAGTTCAGTGCTGATATTTTTGTTTGTTTGAACAAGTTGAGTGTAAATATATACTGTACTAATAACTTTACTGTAATAAGGGAAACCTCATGTGACCATGGTATTCTCACCACTACTCTTGTGTGATATAACTTTAACTATGTTTGTGCTCCATTCTTTTGAAGATTAACTGAACTATATCAGCATAATGTAGAAAGACTTGCGAACATTGCAAGAGACGAGTGGAATGGGAAGTCCATTTGTACCCTAATGGACTCTGAGAGAATCGGGCAAGATTATCTATATTTTTGGTTTTTATCAATTATGACCAGCTTATTAGACTTTTTGGGGTGTTTTGTCTCTCTTTTACCACCTAGGTAGGTACTTGATTGAACTGTTTATTTATTTTATTTTTGTTTTTGCTTCTGCTGAACTACTGCACCTATAGAATATTAATTAATTGTATGAATGGGAGGTTTTCTAGGGAGCTTCCGACAATACACACTAGGTTGCAGCGCTTCTAATCCGGTCTTTTGTTAAATTATGACAGCTGTCAAACATACCATCTAGCATTGACTGATGAATATTATGCTAATATTATATCTCCTCTCTTTTTTTTCTCAATAAAACAATTTAACGTTTTAATTATTGATGATTGCAAAAGTGGCTTTTTCTAGGAGGTAAACCATAGTGTGTCCTTTTACACTACACACCCTTGTTTGTTTTTAGAGTAAAATGCGGACCTTTACAAAAATCATCATTGTGGGGACCCACCTTTCTAGTTGATTGAAGAGAGTGTAAACTCATTTTTAGCGTTTCCCTATCTCTTTCCAACATGAACTTCTATTCGACATTTTTAAACACACTCGTGAGACAGAGATATAAGCAATCAAAGTTTTGGACAAAAATGCGGCTTATGAGGACATAGCTGATTGTGAGGACCGTCCTCACGTTATTTAAAATACGTACGTGTTTTACACTAAGTCCCCGCTTTACGTATTAATTTGTATATAGTTTTTACACCCCGAGTGACATTGGCAACGTCGCGTCGCGTTGGTTATGCTTCGGACGTGTTGTGGTCGCACCGTTCATATTATTAGCTACAATAATTAATAAATTGTGTCGCTTTTATAGAGTTAAAATGAGTTATTACAAAGAAAAACATAATGTAAGTATATTTTTATCTCAGTGGATGGCCTATATAAAATTGCCGTGGGGTTGCCGGCTAAGAATAGCACCTCTGCTCTTTTTGCTGGTTTTTCGAGCATCCTGTAAGAGGCAAGAAATCGAAAAATCAGATTGCCTTAAACCTCAACCGGTCAGAAAAGGCACCAGACGCCTCAGACGCCTTCGAGCGCAATGGAGAGCTCTTGGTGCCTCCCTATGCCCTAAGTGGGGTTTAGAAACCCGTATTGCAGGTTGGTTTGGGGGAGATCTGCGGTGGGCTAGATGTGCGTGGAGTCGGCATTTGGCCAGTTTCGTGCGGGTCTAGTTTGCTGCGGATTTGTCTCCTCCGGGCTGGCTTGCGGTGTGCGGGGTGCCTTTAAGGGAGAATGTGTATGTATGTATATAAAATTACATAATCAAAGGAGATCATTAAGTCTTTTTTTTTCACCCATCACGCCGTTTCCCGAAGGGGGTAGGTAGAGAGTACGGACTTCCATTCTTTCCTATCCAAACAAACCTCTTTCGCTTCCTCCAAACGCATAACATTCCGCATACATGCTCTTCTATTTATTTGCTCATGACTTGGCCCTCCTGATGTAAGACGGCACCAATATGGTCGGACCATGTCATTCGAGGTCGACCTCGTCTTCGTGCACCCATTCTTTCAGATTTATATATCCTTTTAGTCATTCTATCTTCGTTCATTCTACATGCCCAAAACACCTTAATTTATTCACTTTCATTCTAGTCACTATGATAACATCCACTCCACATTCCTTTCTAATTTTATCATTCCTCACCTTATCAATCAGTCTCTTTCCGCATATCCTACGCAGTGATCTCATTTCCACAGCATTTATTCCAACTTCCAGATTTTTCGTCCATGTCCAAGTTTCACTACCATACATCATAGATGGAATCAGGATTGCATTATGCATCAACTGTTTGGATTTGGTATCTCTTAAATCCAAACAGTTGATCATTAACGCCCGCTTTCAATAACCTATCCGTAGTAATCAGTTAAACGGTATCCGTCAATTAACCGCAGTTAATATTCTATCCTTATCCGCGTTTCAATAAACAAACAACAGATAGATAGTATTTATGTCAGTTACCATGGAAACTATCCGCGTTTGATCATAGAAATTGTCAATACTTCGTCCATGTCAATTTTCGAAAATACGTCAGAGTTTCAATAGCAACAATATTATTTTATATTGTCTATGGACAATATAATAATACCTATCTATTACATTCGCCCACCATTATTTTTCTCGTCTCGTCGTCGTATATTGTTTATAAGAAAATACTTTATAAAAATAAATCATTAACGACGTTTTTGGTTAACCGAAACCTGACAAGAAAATCTTTGTTTGACAATATCGACATGAAATTTATCCGTGAATATACCATCCGGGGTTCTTCGTCCTCGTCAGAGTCGAAGACTCCGTCTTCAAATAACTCCAAATCGCTCTCGTCACTTGAAAAAGCCATTATTTAAAAAAAAAACTTGTTGCTATACCAAACACTTGCCGTCGAAATCGGGGGATAGGAAAAACAAACCGCCGAAATCGGGGGTTAGGAAAACCATAGAAAAAACAGTATTCACAAATGTCACAAGCTACTAGAGATAGGTTATTGAAACGCTTTATCGCCGATTTCTATACAAATTATATAATTAATTTATTTATTTATTTTATACTTTATGCATATTAAAAATATGCATATTAAAAATAGTGTATAGACATGTGGCAATGGCGGGATTATAGCCGTAGCAATCTCTAACATCCAATCACAATAATGAAAGATAGATAGAAAGTTTAGATAGAAATTCTATCTATCCATTGTTTATTGAAACACCAAAGTGTAAAGATAGATAGATTTTTAACCATAGATAGGAGATAGATAGGTTATTGAAACCAGCCGTAGATCCATAACCTAAAAACACCAAAATCCAAAGAAATAAAAATTCCAAAGATTTCCGCGGACACCAGCGGAAAAAGACGCAATGAACAGACAAATGGATGTGTTCTGGCTTAGAAAAAGGACCGAATAAACAGTAATGTGAAGAATGTCTCAAAAACGAAAAAGATTTACGTAGAAGACGCTGGATTGATATACGAGTAAAAAAATTACGTTTATAACATAATTTAAAAAAATGCTAAAAAATAATATATATTTTTTAATTATTATATTTTTTTAAATTAATAATAAGAGGTGCCCAAAAGATTGGCGGAATGGATCCATCGTCGCAATATTTAAAAAGGGGGACCCCCTTGAATGCGGAAACTACCGTGGAATTACTCTGCTGAGTGTTCCCGGTAAGGTATTATCTCAGATATTACTACACAGCATTCGGGGGCCTGTCATGGCTGTCCTGAGAGAGCAACAATGCGGCTTTGTACCTGGAAGGTCCTGCACGGACCCAATTTTCTGTGCTAGGTGCGTCTTTCAGCAGTGCAAAGAGTTTAACTCTCCAGTCGCTTGTTACTTTATAGATTTTGAAAAGGCCTTCTACAGCCCACATAGACCATCAATATGGGAAATTCTTGCTCTGTATGGTATACCTACCTCCGAAAATAGTTAAAATGGTGCAGTCCCTGTATGAAGACTCCGAGTGTAGCGTGAAAACGCCAGGTGGTCCTACTGAAGCTTTTAGGATCACCACGGGAGTCAGACAGGGCTGCGTACTAGCTCCTTTCATATTCATAATTGTCATGGACTTCCTGTTGAGAAAGTCCATGCAAGGAGCAAGAGGTATACCAATAATACAGAGAGATGGTCTAATGGGCGAACTGTGCGATCTGGAGTACGCGGATGACCTAGTGTTGTTCAGTACGACAGTGGAGGAATTACAGCGCAGTGTTTCAAGACTCTGCAGCGAAACAGCACGCCTCGGCCTTCGAGTCAATGCCAGTAAGACGGAGCTCATGGCAAATAATGCCTGCCCCGATAAACAGCAACCGATAACCATCGATGGTCACCAGGTCTCCCGGGTGGATAAATTTAAGTACCTGGGAGCAACCATTACCACCGCTGGTGACCTCGGGGCTGAGCTACCGATATGTATCGGTATGGCAAGTGGCGCCTTCAACAACATGACCAAGATATGGAAGGCGTCGGCGTTTAGTGTTGAGACGAAATGTAACTGTTTGATGCGTGTTTGTTGCCCATTCTCCTTTATGGGTGTGAGTCCTGGCACCTGACCAAGGCCCAGGCACAAAAAGTCTCATCCTTTGAAACGAAGTGCCTAAGGAGAATTCTGGGCGTAAGATGGTACCACCGCATCACGAACGACGCTATACGCCGGCGCACCCAGCGTGAGCCCATCACCTCTATCATTGTGGGGAGGAGATGGACTTGACTGGGACATGTGTTAAGGATGCCGAATGACAGTTGGCCGAGGAGAGCGCTGTTCTTCCTCCCATCAGGGTCCCGAAGACGAGGAAGACCCTCTCACACTGTGTTCCGCTCCTTCGAAGCAGAGCTGAGGGACATGGACATGGTGTGGGAGGAGGTCATAAACATTGCGCAAGATCGAGCGCAATGGAGAGGTCTTGTTGCCTCCCTATGCCCCTGAGTGGGGTGGAAAAGGGAGAATTGATTGATTGATTGATTTTTAGTGTGCCTCAATCATCAATGACGATGTATTTTTTTTTTTATTTTTACAAATTGTTTTACATATATTCCATTAATTATATATTAAAGGAAAACTAGTAAAACAGTTTTGTTTAATTTTATATTTTAATAAAATCTATATTATTATTTAGTTTTATTTATAAAAAAGACATAGAGAAGAGTGGAGAAAAGGGACTAAGCTTATTGCAGACCAATCGAACTGATTGTAACTATTGATGATGAATAATATAGGTCCCCACTTTACTCTAGCTGCGAACAAGGGTGTATAGCCTCTTGTTATCAATTCTGTTTTCTATTTAGTATGACAAAAAGAATAGTTGAAATATGCGACGTTGCCAAATCTTATTACATAGTGTAATGATATCGTACCAGTTCCATATAACGTGGGGACTTTGATTTAGAGTCCCCACTTTGGAGTAAGCGTGCGTAATTATACACTAATTGGGCTGGTGGCGCCACGTGGTGGATACACTCCGAACTTCATTTTTGGTTTGTGTAAGTTTTTTTAGACAAAAATACTGATTTTGGGGTCCTCAACAAAATTCGCTGAGAATTTGCCAGCCGACCAATCAGATCACGAGGTTTCGATACGTACCTTTGAAGATATGGGTTGTATATTGCGGGGACGTCCCCGTAAACGGCTTCGTCCCCACAACCAGTATATTTGTCAAGTTCAGGTCCTCACAATATTAGGAAAACAAACGCACAAACAAAATAATACAGTTAACATTAATTATCAAGGTCTTCAAGGGTGGATTTGCAGTGCTGTTATGTATCTTCTTATTTTATTGTTTTCTGTTACGGTATTATTTCATTTGTATTTAGGTAGGTATATAAAAAATAATATAAGATAAACAATTATTTTATTTGTAATAGTATGTAAAAAGAAATGTACAATGATTATTCTAAACATATGGTTGAGGTTATGAACGTTAATTTGACCAGTGTTGCCAACGCCGTTTTTCAAACGCAAAGTAGCCAAACTGAAAATTTGGTATGCGGTCGTTCCGAAAATTTTAGTATCCGAAGAGAGGTGGGAGTTCACTAAAAAAAGGTCATTTAGTATCCGAAAGGTGAAAATTCGCTAAAAGGGAAGAAACCCAAGTGGCTACCTGTCGCCTTTTAGATTTTTTGTCGCATATTCTCGTTCCAAATAGAAGTAAATCGCCCCCTTTGGCAACACTGAATTTGACAATAGACCGGATTAGCTAGGGCGCCTCTAGTGGCACAAAATGGAAAAAAAAACATCCCATTGGAAAGATGATCCTAATGGTGAAAGTACCTACCTAAACAACTTTCTTTTTCCTTTTATTTTTTCTCCACCAAATTTCAAACAATGATGTCATGTTTTTTGTATTATATGTGATGGATTTTTGTATTATCTTTCACTGTTAATTATTGTAACATACCTACTGCTGTGATGAATTTTTATTATCATCGCTATTTTTTTTCAATGTTGTCGCGTATTACTTGTACCTACGGTTTTTAATGACAAAATTATATGAATAAATAAATAAATTTAGTCGTTATAGGGAAGTCTCTGCAGTTTAAACATGATAACGGAAAGATTTGTATGATGAACTAGCTACAAAAATAATAATTATTTGCACAAGTTAATGCTCTAACACTATCTAAAATTATGATATAAATTAGTTACGTTTTCATAAGCTCTTATCAAATTTCATGTAATGGTATACACATGTCAAATAAACGACAGCAGTAGCCGGCATATTACAATGTACAGTGATACCTCTCTAGTTCAGCTCTATCTGTAACATAGCTCGTATCTCAAATCAATTTACCCCATTGAAATGAAATCAATTCTTTCCAACTCCCATAATGCTCCCATGTTATTTTTTCTTATTTGTACTGTGAACCAGGATGAGGGCAATTGTGATTTAAGAAGATTTTTCAGAGGTTTTTGAAACTTGTTTTTTCCTTTATATTTATTCAAAACATTGTTTTATCCATGCATGAGCATAGAAAAATGAAGGTATTTTTTAGTTCCGACAGCGACGTATTTTTTTTTCATCATTTTGAGTTTTAGGACAAAATGTGAGAATCAAAAAAAATCTAAAATAACTAGAAAACTACTGGCATTAGACCCATAGAAAAATTATTGCAAATTAGCTCTAGTACCTACAACTCCTTTCATGTAATAGGTCGAATTACCAGTAACCTGTTAAAAGAAATACGCTGACTTTAGCTCACATAACATCTACGCTTTGTAATATACAATTGTTAACTTCACTGCACTTATTTAAACTTTTATGCTGCACATTTTTGATAGTATCGCAAAATGTTAGTGACTTTTCAGCTGATTTTTGCCACAAATTCGATTTATGTATCTCAAAGCGACTATTCGTATATTGAGGTAGTACTGTGTTGACACGACAGACAATATTCGGTGTCTGTGATAATGATTAACGTTTCGCTTGTGAAGTTCTACTGGCATATTACACAGTTGTCTAGGTTGGAACATATTACATAGTTGTCACTGCATGAACAAAATTGCCACTTACATACTTTTAGACTGCCTATATTATGTTTTATTAGTACCTACCTATCTACTTTAAAAATATGCCAATGGTACAAAAAAAAACAAATGAGGTTAATATAAAAAAAATGTACGAATTCCGTGACCGCTATAAAAGACGGATATAAAAAGCCCATGTGAAAACAGCAGTCTGTTGGGCATAAATCATACACTAGTATTTTTTTGTTATTATTAAGGGGTAGGTACCAATACAGTATTAAGAAAAACCCTTGATGTAAACAATAACCTATTATGGACACTGGACAGTCACACCATGGAGAAATTCACGAGTTTCGGATAGTAAGCATGCGCCATGTGCTGTGTCAAACTGCGCATGCTCCGCTAATGTCATGTTATGGCGAATTGAGTACAAAATACCAGTATTGGAGGGGAGATAAATTTGTGTCTTCCACCAAATCGTATTCAAATTTAACATATTTCCTGTATAAGATCTAATAATTTTCTTTTTTCTTTCGGTTGCTCGCTCCTTTGTTAACAGTTTCGAATAGTTTTTGGAGTTTTCTATATCCGGCTTCTTAAAGTTTGTGCTTCGAGAAATACTGTCTGTACGCCCCCCTGAGTTGCATGGCATAATAATATTCTTATCAATATATTTTTAAAATTTAATTAAGTTGGTCGATATTGCGATGTTTTCAAATCATTTTTTCCGTAGTAATATCAATTAGTTTCTCCAGTTTATTAGCGATTAAAGGAAAATTGTAAGTAAACACTTTTGAAATTAAGTAATGATGAAAGTGAGGTTATGTTTTGTTTATATTTTTTTATGATCTTTATTTTTTTATACCATGTAAATAGTAGAGTGGGCCTATAAAACTAAGAATTATCAGTTGACATCTTCGGGTCGCGCATTGGCCGTAAAGTTTGACAATATATAAAAATACTTTTTTTTAAATTTGTAATGTCTTTAAATAGAGCCTAGAAACGTTGCGTTTTAATTTGTTTTAGTTCAGTTGATTGATATCTTACCCAAAGCCCCAAAATTTGCCGAAATATTGAAACTCACGATTTTTTGATAAATTTACTTATTTAGTTGAACTTTTACTAAACTGTAATATTACTAATTTTCCTCTTCAATTTCAATGCATTGCAATTTCACCATAATATTCTGTTTGAGCACCTGGATGGAAGAAAACGCCAAGTCCACTACTTTTAAAGGGACAATGGGTGAAATAAATCTTACAGTTTTCTTAAATTTTCTGATGATCCAGGCAACTTAATTTTTTTTTACTTATAAGAATTTTCTCATGACAATAGCAAACACATTTTTTTTAGCGAAATTGGTCTAGCGATGACCAATGGGAATAAGGGTCTATTTATGTATTATAGAGATTGCCTTAAAAGTTAATAGCGATAGTGATAATTATTTTATACAAACGTATTCTTTCTTATGAAATAACACGTATATCGATTTTACTTATTTAGTAGGTAGGTATATATCATGGAGAGATAAAAAAGAACACAGATAACGTTATGAATATAACCTAATTTTATTTTTAAAGTATTATGTATTTGTTTTTTCAAAGGAAACACTTAATAATTTTAATCTATCGTGTTTATCGGTTTAATATTTAAGTCGCGACTTTTGTTGGAACTGGCTAATCTCTTATTAAATACAATTTCATTTTCTTTTTTCAGGGACTGGGATATTTCCTGATATGGTTGTAAACAAAAAATAATTGGTAAGTCTACCCGTACAACTTAAGTCTAATTAAATAATACATAATGTATACCTACCTATTCAAATTACTCAGGTATATTATATTTTGTAGCAGTCATCAATGATTTCTTTTCATGTATTAAAATGGTATACCTATGTACTTTACGAGTGAAATAAATTTAAAGAAAATGAACCCTGCAAGAAGAGAGAATTTGTAAATTTCTGTAGATTACTGGAATGATTTGGAAAATGTCTTATGTACCTAGGTACTTACTTATATCACTAGGTAACTCGATCGTCAATCAAAGAATATTTAGAATACCAAAATGAATTAATAGAAGTAGCGACATGGAATCACATCGTGTGCTTTGGGATTTTAATTTATCGGCTGCGTTAAAGTTGGACTATTTCACACGTTGGCGGTTTCGTTCTCGTTTTTTTTCGGTCATAGTCGAAAATCTCTAATATAAATGAAAGTCGGGTTAGTGCGAACACTTATAACTCGAGATCGGCTGAACAGATTCTTTCGATGTTTGATTTATCGGATTCTTCAGCACGCTCCGGATAACAGAATAACTAATAAAAAGTTGAAAAAAAAATGGATAAGAAATGATATAAAATATATTTTAAAGTTAGTATGGGACGAATTTCATACGACGCCATCTTTGAAAAAAACTAGCAACAAAATTATTGTCTTCTGCACCTGCACCCTCTCATTCTCGCATACGTAATTGCCACCCTTAGGGAGCGTTCACACTATAGGTTCGATCTCGGTCCCGTCTCGCTCCGTTCTCGATCTGATTACAGTTCGTTTGCGGTCTGTTCTCGCTCCGAGCGCGCTCTGGTAACATTCAGACTTCAACCGTCAATCAACGAAGTTGGGTGTGTTTGGTATTTAATTGCTTGTTCCTACATTATATTAATCGCATCCGAAAATGTCGTTGAACTTTTCGATTGAAGAATTAGGTGTTATGTGTTTAATTCTCGACGAAGAAGAAAATGTTAAGAAGGCTAAGTTAAGTAAGCCCGTAGTGGTTCAAATAAAAAAAAATACCTCTTAAAATCGAACACTAATTATTGATTCAATGATTTGCATCAAATGTTGGTTCTATAATATAAAACATAATAATTTTATTAAATTTGCACCATTCGAAACTGTAATGAAATTCCGTTAATATGACGTGTTAGGACATGTGTTGAGAATGCCGAATGACATCAGGTTCCCGAAGGCGTCAAAGACCCTCTCAAACTGTGTTTCGCTCCTTCGAAGCAGAGCTGAGGGATCTGGACATGGTGTGGGAGGAGGTTATTGAAACTGCGCATGATCGAGTGCAGTGGAAGGCCCTTGTTGCCTCTTTATGCCCCTAAGTGGGGTTACAAAGGGAGTGTGTTATTCTTATGTTATGTATTAATGTCATTTAAAAAATTAATTATTTATGCATACCTTTTTCAAAAGTCCAAACAGACATCGTTATTACATAGATAACTTAAATAATCAGTATTTTTTTCAATTATTCAATACGAATTATTTAACAATAATATTATATGTATTTGACACAGTCGTCACTTCAACGGTTAAAAGTTGACTGAAGCAGGAACGAAAGAGTGTTCACTGACTGATGGTTCGTGACGGGAGCGAGAATGGACCGGAACCGATAGTGTGATCACTTGCATTGGTTTTCATTTAACTAATATTATACCAGACCGAGAACGGAGCGAGATGGGACCGAGATCGAACCTATGGTGTGAACGTACCCTTACAGTAGCCCATTTCACTTACTCCACCGTTACGGGCGTTTTAGAAAATTTTCATACAAAGTCAACCAAATTGCGCGCATATATTCTCGCGTTGATCCCGTCTGACCTTTTTATACGAATGAAAATATGGACATTTTAGAATTCATATTTTAATGCTATTATTAAGTTAGTTTATTTTTGTTTCTGAAGGCGCAGTGCACAATGAACGGGCCGCTTCTGGTTAGGACCAAAGGGTCCACAGGACAACGTCTGTCGGGAAAGCTAGTTGTGCATATTTGTCGGTTATGACCGAAAAATGCACACGTTTGTCGGTAACGACCGTAAAACGAAATCTCACCGAATGTGTGTGAGTGAACAACTGTCCTTAGGGGTGTGGAATGAATTCCCCGCATTCTCTGTCACGTATGTGAATTCGTCTTCTTGCTTTCTTGTCACGTGCTGCATAACCGCTTTATCATTTTGAACTAGACTTCGTATGTAAGATGGTCTCTTCCGCAACACTTCATCGTGCCGTTCGAATTATGTGTATCTTCACAGAGTTCTTATAATATCAAAAGTGCCGCTCGACATGTGGGTAGGTAGGTACCTATTATCTGGTTTATACGGTTTGCAGAAGTACCTATTTCACACAAGCGTCTTTTCGCTTTAGAAACGGGCTCTATATTATTATTGATTCAATAAAATAAATAAATAAATAACCCGTTCTTGACATTTCTTTGAATATTTGATGCCGTATATTATCAGTGTCAGTATAGCGATAGCCGGTGGAACTTATTGCCTTATAATGCCTTTTTTCTATCTACCTATTACTTTATTAGACATATTATGGAGGAATTAGCAACGCATCTCTGCATGGGATCGGTAGGGATGCGGGTTCGAGTCTTCGTAGGGTTTACGTTCAACAATCATGTCGACAGAGTAACCGACATCAATGGACCAAGAACGTTCTTGATTGACTTCCGAAAACAGGCGGTGTTGGCAGGGTGGTCTTAGCGAGGTGGTCTGATGACATTAGAAGGGTTGCTGGGAGCTGGTGGATGCGCCTGGCGCAGGACAGAGAGCGGTGGAAGTCTCAGAGGGGGGGGGGGGGGGTATGTCCAACAATGGGACACACACAAGAAGGTTGATGAAAGGAAAGAAAAAGTAAAATCATGTCAATATACAACTTAAGTTTCTATATAAATTATTCAATTTACGTAATTTACTTTCAATTCTGATTTACGTTAATTGATCATAATTTACCTACCTAGTGTCGTGGCCATTCATTTTATTGAAATATTGTAGTTTATTTTATAAACTATTTTATGTTAGTCTTATATTAGTAGTGATATATTTTACTTAATTAGGGATCGAAGTCTTCCAATTTATATGTGGAGAAATGATTCGAACACTTCACATACCAATACTCTTGATTGTTTGGAACGCTTTTGGATAGAGTCATGAAACATTGACTGAAGATGGGATACGAAGGATTTTGTATTAGATAAATTATGCGCCTGAGTTCATCTCGGGACAGTTCGGTTTGCATCGTCGACGGGGATGTAGGGGGCTCGTTCTCGTACGAAATCCTTTGGATAGCCCTGTTTTCAGTTAGTGATTTTTATTGATTATTTTATTGAACATTTTATAACATATTAATTTTGTGCGCTCCTGGGTGGTGAAATCTATTTGTAGTAAAATCCTTTTAGATTCAAGCATAAATTTAAATTCAGTGTTGCATTTTTAATTAGTATTTTACATAATTAAGTGTTATCTGGGAACCGATTTGAATTAGAATCTTTTAAAACATAGAGTCAGTGTATTCAAGAAAGAAATAGCAACTCTGGATCATTGATAAGTCTTACTTTATTTTATTATTTTATTTAATTTGTTTGCTTAGTTTGGGGAGGGCTTTGTGTTTTATCAAGAAGAACCATTCACTGCGAAAGTGTAATGGCGAACGTTGTTAACATAAAGCGCGCATAAGCCAGCCTTCGAAACCAAGTAGAAGACGGTCGTAAGCCCGTAATGGTTCTTTCTTGATTTCAGGGGGGGGGGGGTTGGTAAAGTTCTATAAAGGTCATGGTAGGCTAGGATTGATTGCATGCTTATCTACTAATATTTTCAGCTACCGACGACCACCATTTGTGAAAACTTTCAATCATGTTATAAATTGACGAATATTTTGTTTCATCTTGTTTTGAATACTTCTCATGTCATTTCACAGGACTGAGGATTTAAGGTAGGACTCTTTCATTTCATTATTACTAACATCACAAATGGTGGAGCATCCTGCGATTTGTTTGGTTATATAAAAAAAATGTGTTCTATTATCACCTTTATTTTAGGGCTGATCAAATGTTTACAGGTTTACATATATAGTTATAGTTGAATGATTGTCATAATTAATTTCGTACACAACGTATTGGGTCCTTGAATTTAGGTTACTAGACGATCACAATATCATCATGGCCATTAGATTCCACGTAGCGATCAGAAGTCTTCTTGAAAACACATACGATTTCCTTAACCGTGATTTCAGGTGCGTATCATGAAGGTTGTTAACCCCTTCATTTTGGGTTCGTAGGTATTCGTCTTAGAGTCATCTACCTATTATATAGGTATACATTGATGCATTTCCTTCAGTCGACTCGGGTTACACGGTTTTGTTAAACGTTGATTTAGCAAGATTAGGTGTAGTTTGGAAGTTAGGTAGATAGTTTTAGTTAGAGGAAATCTAGTTAGTAGTAGTTCTCGTTTAGGGGATCCCATCACACTAGGCAGTGGACATTGTCGTGCAATTCTTGTTGTCTATTTTCGGGTTTCAATTTGTGGATTGGTAGGTATGTCCTAAACACCAATCTCCTCACCACGTGTATGGGATGTTTTAAATCAGAGCCTTATTTTTTTTTCAATAAAATCCGCAGAAAATGGTTTATAAATTCATTTCAATTATATTATTGATTTTGTGATGATTTTGTGATGATAGATGGCAGATGCGTGAATCCCCTGCCTGTGATTGTGGAGAACCTATACAGAGCATCCAACATATCGTGGAGACTTGCCCTCTGAGAGCGTTCCCTGGAACATACAAGAAATACACAATGCCACTCCTAATGCCTTGCAATGGCTTAATAACTTGGATGTTGCTCTTTAGTGTGTTTCCTGGATGCAGCAGTGAAACCTTTTCTTTTCTTTAATCTCTTGTCTTCTGACGAAGCCACCTCTGGGTGGCTGATGCCATACGATAATAATAATAATTGATTTTGTTAAACTCTGTTCTAATATTCATATTTACGTTTAATACATTGAATAAAATGTCCCTAAAAATATTTAAATACGATCATGCTCATGCAGGTAAGTATGTGGTTTTTTTTTTTTTTTTTTTTGTAATTTTTTATATTGTATCATGATGAGAAGTATATGTGCATATGTTTTTTTAGCAACTATTGTACTCCTTTATATTAATTGTATACACTCACATTTAATCTATAATAATGTAAAAGGCATAATGCCGTAAATTGTTGAAATAAATAAATAAATAAATAAAAATAATATTTTTTTTCTCTCCTTTTAGGCGACATAATAATATTATTATGAAAATATTATTTTCATGTTGTAATATGTGCCATCTATCGAAATGTTGGTAAAACAAATCGATATAGGGTAATATTGTTGCGGAGGACACCATTGCGCAAAAGTATTTGACAAAAGCTTTTGCTATCGTTCTATAGATGTCGATTGTGTGAATTGATATTTTTCATTATTGTTGTATTAATTTTACAAACTTTTTGTGTTTTGTTTTCCTAATGTACCTGTTTTGTTAAACGTGGTAATACTGTATTAACGTGATTTAAGTTATAAATAAACATCAATTGATATTGATATTTTCTATAGATAGGTGTCAGATGTCAGTATATCCGGCGGAAATTAATGCTCAAAGCTTTCTCTACTCCCCGTCCAATCTGAGATAGGATTGAAATCAACACCGGGTAGAAATTTCGAGTGAAAAAAAAAAAAAAAACAGAAAATTACAGACCCGTTTGGGAATCGTAACCGGGACCTCTTGACGTTTTTTAGACAGACATAGTACTTACTTTCCGAGTCCGGATCGTCAGACCAAGAATCAAACTTTTTCTTGGTCTCTCGGGTGGTGGAAGGATTGGCCGACATGGTTACAGAGTGTGATAGAAGAGCATATCAAGGCAGTTTCTCAGATTTCCTCACCCTAACCGCGACGGAGCGATAGCATTTATTGATAACTCAGGCATAAACATCTGACAAGCAGGAAACTTGACCCTGTGCTGCTCTCTTCCTTATTTGTATTAATCTTTTCCTGTAAATTTGTAATAAATGTGACTGGCAAAAGCTAAATAAATAATAATATGTTTTTTTCCCTAGTAAGTAGGGCTGTTCAAGATATTTTAATTTTGATTTCTTTTCTTTAGAAAAAAAAATCAATCCTTTGGCTTCATGCTTACAATAATTCTCTTCACGCGATAGGTGGCATGATTTTTTCATGAAAAATGAATAACATATTTTTTTTTATCATTAAACAGTGCTTGAATTATAGTTCAATTCAAAATTCAAATCAAAAATCTTTATTCAACACTTTTTTTTTACAAGTTCAAAAATCTTTATTCAACACTTTTTTTTTACAAGAAACAAAATATTACATCAACATTACCATAGGCATTAGTACTATCTTCGAGGTGCAGCAAACTAGTTAAAACTGTGTTTTGCTGCGCCGTGTACATTTTGTATTAGGTATACTACTGCGCCGTGTACATTTTGTATTTGTAGACGTTTTTTTCTTTTTATTCTAATTGTATTATCGGGTCCCCCTGACGTACACGACCACTTGAGAGAAAGCCTCCCCTCCCTCCAGCTGCCCTGAACAAATCTCACACAGTTCTCAGTCTGGTCCATTGATATTTCAGAGCTCAGAAGGTTGCTTCCTTCCGACTCCTCTGCGGCCCTCAATTGGCCACTCCATATCACGACATAGATATGAACGCTATGTTTTGATTTAGCAAATTGAGATTGTGCCAATCTCTATTTGTTATATTTATGATGACTTTTTGATATAGGGTGCTAATAGCGGATAAAATTTCATCGGAAAACGCTTTGAGAATCTTATCTAAACAGTTACACTGCATCTATTCCAATAGTGTGTTGTAATGTAAAAAAAAATCCATCGATACAAAGACAGTAGGTATACTTTGGATCGACGGATTTCGTATCAATCCTTTGTATAATGGAATAATATATCGAGTCTTTTGGAGGGGGGTGTGTGTGCACGTGTGACGTCATCGTTACGTGGAGGCTGCCCACCTGACGTCATAACACGTCGGGGCTGCGTGAGGCAGTAGGGGCGCATCGAGGAATGCACCGCGACGCTATGTAGGTCAGCGTACTATTTCTAATAATAGCAACTCCAGGATATATTTAGTAATCTTATTACCTTATAGGTATTATTAAAAGGTTCTTTTTATAGCTGCTAGCCTTTGAAATAGGTTGCTGTTTAAATTCTGGACTATGGGCTTGGTTGACCCTTTTCTCTGTGTTGATTCTTCTTCTGTCTTCTTTGGTTCGTTTCTAAACATTTTTTTTAAAATGAATCTGTGCTCACTCAAAGTGAACACAAATACACTCCGTGAATCTTTCACAGTAAGCTTCTTAAAGCTTGTGTCGTGAAAAGTATCCAAAACAATTGTTTTGGATACTTTTGTTATTATTAATTGTCGTAGTAACCATCAACTTGTAGACAAAAATTATTATAAGTGTGAAAAATATTTACGTTAGTCGGATTGGTTTTGTCCTTTATTATTATTATTTGGATAACTTATATAGCGCCGTTTTATGAAAAAGTTCCACCTCAAAGGCGCCTTTGTACAAATAATATGCATAAAAAATGTTTCGCGAGGGGCTAGTGTTTGTACGAAAAAAGATACAGATTAACGGACGAACTTAACACAATTTAATAATGATAAAAGACATCAAAATATTGCATAGGTGAGCGGATTGAATTTTAGATTCAATTTGTTCTAAAACAACTGTTCGAAAAAATGTTTTCATCTTTCGTATAGAAGCGGTTGAAAACACTTTAGTAGGTACTATAAATATGCGGTTAATGTAATTTTTCACGTGATATTCATGTTTTTATTGTTTCCGAAACATGAAAAATATCCGTTAGCTGATATTATTTTTCAGTACTTACCTATTATTTTTACTTTTTTTTTTTAAATATAGGTATATTATCCCTCTCCTGAATCACATGAAAACACGGGAATATGCACGCATAGAATCCGGGAAATTATGGCGGAAACATAAACCATCTAAAATAGAACTCATTCAGTTGGAAAATAACACTATTTTTTTCGTGGTAATTTTTATGTTATCTACTAAATTTGAAAATTTCCAATGTGGTATGTAGTAATATTATGCTTTATTTGGAAGAACTTCTTCATCTTTTATAAGTCGATAACTGAAATGGGACTCAGCGTTACAATATGTGTAATGATAAATATGACTAACCCATTGTTTTTTTTATGGGGATTATTTTGTCACCACTGTTGGTTGTTTCCTACTGAGTGAGTTATTTATTCTCTCATTTACTATTGGGAATTTTCTAGAATTGTGATATATAAATTTAACATGAAGCCGAACCTCATTTGTCGACCTATAGTTCTGTTATACCACATCTCACTACTTACATCCTATATTTTGCAGATTTCCTTATTTCGAAGATCATGAATGCTCCTGTTGTTGTTAAAATTGCCATGGGATTTGCAACAGTGTGCATGGCGAAAGACTTTTTCTGAAGCTGATCTAAGTTAAAATGACAAGGGAAACCGCTAGAGAAATTAGTATTTTAGAAATTTTCAATGCGTTTTTTCACTTGCATGCAATTTCTACTCGGGGTTGCAATCCTGTCTCAGATTGAACGGGACCGGTTGACTGGTAGAGAATATCCTTTTTATCTTTAATTTTAGTCAGTAAGTAGTACCCTTTTTGACCCTACTCAGGGGAATAGGAAGAAAACAAGAGGCCTCCCCCGCAAATCTTGCGCATAAAAAAGCGCATATATAAGGTAGGTATTGATTTTGAAATCGACTTTATAATAAATTGGAGACTATACTAAGTAGTAGACGGTGTTTTTTTATCCAGCAATTAAGTGAAATGTAGGGACAATTAATCAGACTTCTCACATAATCCGATTTTTTTGAAAATCTACCCATCCTCAAAATATTATACCTACTAACACACCTTCACTACAATCCGTGTATTTGGCCCAACTCCACTTGTGGAATCCCTTTGTTACAATGTACTCTTGTAGGTCTGTCTGTACGTACAGCTATATAAATCTAGCTCGGTTTATATAATCTTAATTTGCCTTATATTATTAGAAGATACTTGGTCTACTTACATAAATTTTCATATGGATAAATGCCTCAGATTCTCCGCATTGTCGAGTAATAAATAAACATTTTAAGCTCTTAGTTAATACGTAACACTTCAAACGCGAGTGTTTGGAATAACCCAAAAACCCCTGCCCTCCATACACATATTTCAAAATTTATCATTATTTTATCGATAAACGTACCTACCTACAAATCGTGTTTACACGATCTAAAACCTACAAAATTTAGACGTCTTTAACCGTCGTTTTGAAGGCTGTATTATGCAACGGGTTCCTAGGGAGTGGTCCGTTGTCTGATAAAACAGGTGCGTCTTTTGTATGAAAATGAATGACTTTCTACGTGGTTTCCAAAAATTGGGTGGACATACGATGAATTTTTAATCCGTTAAAGATGTTAATAATGTGGTCGAGGGTGAACTTTTAAATTTTGCGGAATATCGAATGTAAGATTACTGTGGAAGATCGTTTCGTTGTTAGTTTCTCAATGTAAAGCCCGAGGGAGTGTTTAGTTACACGTACTATCTCCTGGAAAACATATCTTTATTGTCTTGTGATAATTGCTCCTGCTTCACTACAGTATTATGGAGTGTGTAATCGCGGTGTGACAAAATACCATAACGTACTTACGGAATACTTCCGACTGTCAGACGTGCCTCGAGATACCATCATATTATGTTCCCTACATTATTTGAAAGTGTTAGATTCTTGGCAATTATTATAGTAATAGACCGCAATGTTTATAAATTATTAAGTGTGATTACTTTTCGAAGATGGTTACCTAATTTTTTTTTTTTAATCTACGTATCCTTGAATAATATTTTTTCTTACATCTTTTTTCCTTGCCATATTAAAATACCAACATCGTTTACATGCCAACATTAATATTTTACAATTTTTATGTTCGATTATTCAATTTTAACGGTAGTCTTCTATTGCTTTTTCGCAGGCTGGCTTATGGTTTGTTTTCCTACGAGTATGGCGCTACTAGGTTGTCTCCATGGACTATGCTGAACTCAACCTTCTTAATTTTAAATATATATAGATATACCTAGCTTTCTTTATAGAAAAACATTTCGCTGATGTGGTCAAATGCGCTTTTAAAACGTAATATTTCTTAATTAAATTCGAGATTTTCTACTCTTTATTGATGAAACAAAATTGACGTATTTTTCGATTGATGTTGCTGGAAAATATTGTTTGTTAGCAAGTGTTCCAAAGACCTATTTTTATACCAATAGTTTTTTCTCTTGTTTCTCTTATTTTGAGTACCTATGCATTTTCGACGTCAACGCAATCAACAATTTAGACGCAGCACCGCCTTTAAAAGGGGTTATTTTCTCGTGAAAATAACCAGAACGCAAAATACAAGCGTGTTTTCCCAAAGCATAGAGTTTATCTAATTAGTTAACTTACTGCCTGCTTACTCGATCTCCTGCTGGTATGTAGAAGGTCATTTTCTCTATTTCTCTAACCATCGTATTATCACGCATGGTATCTGCAATGAACAGCCATCTCACTATTAATATATATCTCTTTATAGTAATTTGTTTAAGCAACTAACTGATTGTCATTGAGTCATTTCCGATGTCTTATTTTATCACAATTACTACTCTCACCCCTTTTAGCAGCGCATGGATTCAGCCAAAGTTCTATTTCGATACTTGGTTATTAGATATATTATGTACGTATCGACATTTTCACAGCATAATGATATCTCTGCATATCTCACATTGACGCCTTATTTTAATCGTGTTTAATAATGTCAAAGCCTGCAAGATCCCTAGTATTAGTATACAAACTTTTTTAGCTCATTTCTTGACATTAATATAACCGTAGAACACAAAGTTTCGTGTGGACGTCGTGGTTCCATCCCAGATGCCGACCATCTTCCTCTTTCACGACACATCTTTGAGTAGCTTACTGTGAAAGAGTCAAGGAGTGTATTTGTGTTCACTTTGAGTGAGCACAGATTCATTAAAAGAAAATTTTACTCCCTACTTTTTATGAAGCTTAAAGGTCCTCAGTTTTTCATTTTAAAGGTTTTGATTTTTTTTAATCATGGTATTGCGATTTGAAGAATTGTAACGAAAATATCCACGTTTAATGTATTCAACAAAAATTGATGTTTTTGTATATTTTCATATTTGTCTATTCAAAATGTGGAATGGCGTGACTGAATTCAAAAAATATTCTGCCCGCACCTGAAACTATAATGTGTGCAATAATTAATATCGCGTGCTTTTAAATTGTCCGTCGCCATTAGTTAATTTGCTTACGCTTTTAAATAAAGGAAAATTTTCAAAAGTCATCACATTCATTTCATCCCATTCACGTAGGTACCAACCTATTTAAATAATTGAAGTCTGCTCGAATTACGAATTTGTTTGAATCCGTCACCCGCATCAGCCGGCATAATAATCTGTGATTTTTAAAAAAGCCATTTGAAATATCGAGGCTTTTTGAAATTAAAACATCAAGATATCCAATTTACATGAATTAAGTGGAAAAAAACATTTTTTTTAATAAAATTCAATCGTTTTTTAGAAACCCTCATTAAATAAATGATATCGACCTCTTTTTAAGGAATTATATTCATTTTATTTTAATACTTCTACGAAACTTGATGTTATTTTTACAGTATACTTATACAAACAATAAATTATGGTACATACACTTTTAACTTGATAAATACTAATACATTCCTAAAATGTTTGAAAGATACTAAATATAAGTATTGCCTTCCTATACTCTCCCATGGATCCTTAAAAGCTGATCTGGACATCTGCCGCAGAGGGTCTAAAGACTCTAAAGTGACAAAAAAAAAATGGAATATAAGGGTAGCGGTCCTAACACAGATCCTTGAGGAACACCGAGTGCATATTATGTTGTTTGACTTTCTATTTAGATTCGGTTTCCTTATTGGCATTTTATCAAATTTTAATAAATAGCAACGTTGTATTAAACGCTATAAATACGCAAGATAACAAAACTATTTTATTGTTGATTACCCTGATTGTCTAATGAATTTGGGTTTATAGCTCTGAAAATTCGTTCATAATTATTTTATGCATGTTTCTGAAGCTTTTTAACGTTTTTTTTGGGGCAAAAATATTCCATAGTAGCCGTTGAAATTATGTCAATAACGTGACTTTTACCTTAACGTTATTTTACTGCTGCATCTTTTACTACATTTCTGAGTACCTACCCACATAAAGATCAATGGTCGATAAATAAAATGAACTCCATATACCTAGAATAAGAAACTGCTCATTAAGCTAAAATAGGTACGAAAACAGTGAATAGTAAAAAAAAAAAACTAATGGCTACAAATAGCTAATTGACATTCAGGGGGTCGGTATGCTCTGTCAGAAAAACCTAAACGAAATTTTTGACTAAAGGATGCTTATAGGATCGGGACTTAAAGTGAATAAGTTTTTCATGAGGAATATCTGAAAGCAACCTCAGTGGAAAGCGTGGAAACTTTTTACAATGGAATTCTCATCTTCTTATATATAAAAATGGAGAGCTATTTTACGTGGTCATCGCATCACGCCTAAATGGCTGGACCGATTTCGCTAATTCGTTTTTGTCGTGTTGGCTTTTATTAGGAGAATGTTCTTATGAAAGAAAAAAATAAAAGAAAGTTGCGTGCAAAATTATTGAAATCAAAGAAACCTCTAAGTAATAACCTTCTTAGTACTATTTACAATATCATTATTATTCCAATTGAAAAACCTTCTTAGTACTTTTTACAATATCATTACCTATTATTCCAATCTTTTTAGAAGACAGAAACCGTCCAGTTGTTTGATAGTTGGTGCGATTGACAGACAAAATATATGGTTAAAAAGAGATGAATCGGTTGGAATAATATTGATTAAATAGGAAATTAATTTAACAAATTCGAATTTAGTAGGTATTCATAGTTAGGACAACAGTAGGACTAGACAAATTCAAATTGGCGATCGACTACAAACGAATTCTTCAACAATGTAGAGTAGGAAGAAAATTAACCGTCCACTTTTTATATTTTTATATAAGAGTAATTGTTTGGTTTAAATAATTGTTTATATTATGTTCCAGTGGACAGTTAATTTTTTCGCACTATACATTGGCGAAATCTTCGTTTGTAGTCGAACGCCAATTTGAATTTGTCTACGGGCACAGGACAACGTCTGTCGGGAAAGCTAGTAGTAGTTAAAAAGCTAACAAATATTTATTTTCTCTACCTGGTAAGTGAATTTATAATTTGGTCTATTTTTTTCCCTGGGTTCCTACAACAGTTGTACGTCTCAGAGATAACGACGCTCTTCGTTCTATTTAACAAAAGTAATTTAGTTATTTGTTTTCATTGTTTTTATCTCAATTTAAGTAATACGTTCCTTGTGTCCGAACTAAATTGGTTAGTCGCTTTTTGCTTAGTGAAGTTGTAAATAGTGTTTGTCTCCTTCCCGCTTTCTTTATTAACAAGATTCTGCTGAACAGGGTATGCAATATTTTGCATATATGTAGAGTTGCAGCAGTTAGCAGCATATTATGGCTAATGAAAAGTATTGTTTTATATAATTGAACTATTTTATTATTATTATTCTTACATAGATATATTATGATATTACTTAAAGGTATTTAAACTATTTTTTTAATAAATAGCGTTAATAATATTTTATATCACATTAAAACATTTTTCTTTTAAATATTAATCCAAAAAGCTTTATTTTTCTGTTCCATTGACATTTTTTGTTTATAACATCTAAATACATATATTCATCACTTAATTGTTAATCTACCAACGTACATTATAATAAAATAAGTAATATTTCTTGGTAATTATTATTATATTTTAAATTAATTATATAATATAAAATATATTTTAAACCATTATCTGGTTAATGAATATTTAATGTTTTTTTATTTCTTACAGAAAATTTTTTGGCCCTCAACAATACATATTTTAGACAATTTAATAACCCATGACATTACAACGAGGTATGTAGAACTAGAACATGTTGTTTTGATATAAATGTTTATCATTATAACCTTAAGAGCCCGCGCAGACAGAAAGCGTTCAAGCGTTCAGCGTTCACCCAGCGTTCGTACGGTCGAGTTCTACGCGAGTTCTAACACGCATAGCACACGGTCAAAAATGCTGCGTTCCATTTTCCCAACCAAGTTGTACGTGAAACATGTATTTCGATAGTTCGTCTTCAGAAGATGAAGCACTGCTTTTGTGGACTTTGGAAGAGTCTAATAAGAAAAAAAGATACTGGGTGCATCTGATTAACACTGAGCGAGATGAAAAAGGAGAGTTCAGTATCTATTCTTTTTCCTGAATTAGATACCTACTTGAAGACTTTTTTATTTACTTCAGAATGTCAGTAAATAGCTTTAATGAATAGCATAGACAAATGCAAAGAAGACAACAACTGGAGAAAGGCAATATTTTTACATGCAACTGGAGAAAAGCGATTTTTCGGAGCTTTCCCTTACTAAGTCAATTAATTTTTCTATGTTAACGAAGCGTCCCACGAGTTCTTTGTACTTCTGACAAAAGAACGCGAGCATTTAACTGACCGGCGCGGTCTGACTGCCGCTGTGTCTGCGAGTTGCTATAGTTTTCTACTACTTACAAAGAACGCAAAACGCGGAACGCTTGAACACTTCCTGTCTGCGCGGGCTCTTAAGATGCGTTTACACCAAACAAACAAAGAGCCAGAACTGGAAATAGAGAAATATTTTATTGAACGTTGATATGGACACCAAGGAAACAACAACAACGAGAAAGAACCAGAACTCTGGCGCGCGTAATCTGTCATCGCCCATTAATGATTAGTTCTTGCTCGTTGTTGTTTCCATGGTATCCAATATCAACGATAAAAGAAGGGATGCTCTGGATGATTTCCAGCTCTGACTATTTGTTCGTCTGGTGTAAACGCACACTTAGATGTTGATGAAACAATATTAGGTACATACATTTCGTACACACACTGAATATTTTATTTTTCTCTTGATGTAGGTACCTATTTTTGTTTCAAATTATATCCATCCTATAAAAGACAATTGTTATAAAATCGGGCGATGACGCAGTCACATGGTAAAAGATGACAATTCAATAAGCGTCACGAAAATGGATAAGTCCTATTCTTCTTCCTTCGTGTTATATATTTTGTGACATACTTACGTATCTTAAATACTTAGTACTAAGAACTTATTATCTATCAGATAATGCGAACTCTGATCCTTTTTTATTTTTGATCGGTTCGACATCTCCCGTCTTTACTTACTAATTATCCATGTAGGCTCCTGTTGATCATATTATATTATACACAATATAATTTACAATTTATAATCACCAATATAATATTATGTACACTTTATCGACTAAAAAATGTTCTTATATAGTTTACACATAGAGTTTTTATGACTGAAATTCCTAATTTTATAATATTTACCCGAGTATTTTAATTCATCTATTCGTATTTTTTATATTATCCAAATAAAAAGGCTCAAACATCAAATTAATATTCTACATTCTGATTTTCGATGGTTGAAATTCAAAAACAAAGGAAGATAGATGGTCATTTCCGTTTGTTTCGTGATCATTTTAATGTTTAATGCGTTTTTATCATCCAATGATTTTCTAGAAAAACGGACCCCCAATTTGACGGCCGTTATACAAAGAAAAAACAAATTTTCGATATTACAAATAAATATTGTTTATTTAACATTTTTATGAAGTCCATGCATTTTATTTCAAAGGGCGACATGTTTATTGTAGTAGGTAGCAAGCTACACTGAATGACACTAAACGTCAAGATTACACTGTCTCTTCTCTCGCGCTTTCATTATTTCACTGCAGGCAGTGAAAGAGATAAACATTTTATAGACATTTTAAAAATCAGCAGAATCTGCTGTCAAAGATTTAAGTTATTTCATATTTCATGTGCAAATAAAATACCTATTTTACAATTCCCACACATTATAGAAAATCTTAGAACATTAATATCATTAAGATTTTTTTTACATTAATAAATACCTACACAATTGAATACTTATCATTAATCATTGAGAATAAATTCCTTTTTAGATCACATTTATTATACAAATAAGTTTATCATAAAAAATCAATAATAATTAATTTGTTTAAAAATAAATAATCAATAAAGGCGGGTATACCTTTCGACTAAGCAACTGCTGAGAATTAGTTTGTATCCTAGATGAGATATAAGAGAAACAGAATTAAATATTCATAAGAAGAAACAGCAGCCCGATTCACGGAAAAGTTTAAGTCTAAGTTTAGTTCGAAGTTCGAACGAAGTTCGATTCAAACCCTCCGTGAATAGGTACATAGACTGTAGATAGTCGCCGCCTACAATAATTATTATTACCAGCAGCCCTATTCACAAAAGTTTGAATCGAACTTCGTTCGAACTTCGAACTAAACTTAGACTTAAACTTTTCCGTGAATCGGGCTGCAGGACAATAATTCGTAGGTCTTGAGTACCTACTCTGTTTGAACACAAAAAACACACATCTTTTACCTACAGAAAAGCTTGTGTTGTGAAAGTGAAAAATGGTCGGCACCAGGGCCCGAACCTACGACCTCCTGTGCGCTATAGGTTCGTTAGAAAGCCGTCGACTGAGCTGCTGGGTCACCAACCATTTGGAAGGGAATGAGATTATTAGGGAAGAATGTGGTATGGAAATTAATGTTACAACACAGATGAAAGTTAGCTGGTCGGGCATGTGAGTAATTTTATATACTTTTTTTGTTTATATGAATCTGGTTTCACATAGAGTGAACACAAATTCTCTTTTGACATCTATCACAGAAAGCAAAGCTTTTGCACCAGGGATCGAACCAACGAACCGCTAGTCTACCGAAAATAATGAAAAGAATCTAAAGATATAAAAAGAATGACATTAATATATTTGTGGTCTTATCGATTTCGTCATCAAGAATGGAGAAGGTTCTTAAAACATGCCAAGTTGCTGGACGAATGGCAGTGTATTTGGATTGGAAAAATATCCCTTTTTCCTTCTATTCGTATAAGAACACAAAGTGTTGGAGAAAAAATAAAGAATTTAAAATCAAATTTTATATATATTTAAAATCGTATCGAGTTTATTTGTGCAAAGAGCCTCTAGCGACGGCCAAATAAGCAAACAATGGGTGAACAATTATTAATGAATTCGTTTAATCGTGAAGCCTTAACGACCTTATACAATCAATGTTGTCAAATAATAAACCTTCGTTAACCTTGACTGTGGTTCAAAATAGCCAAGGGTCGGTAGTATATCCGCCCTTAAAATATTCACCTACATAGAGTATAAATCATTAAAAATATATACATTACAATAATTATTGTGTATTCATAGCCATTACTAAAGCGTCTTCGTAAGATGGTAAGACTTGATAATCAGTGATATCCTCGTCATCTTCCACAGCCGTTGCTGGTTTTATTATCCGACTGTCTTGTGTGTTGTTGTGACCGATTGTGGAGATGCTTTCTTGAACATTCTGTAAGAAAAAAAACAAGGATAAAGTGTCTAGAATTTTGCAAATTACAATGAAGTAAACTTCATGAAGTAAAATTCAAATCCATTGTTTAACATTAAGATCATGATGGCGAAGTATTTGGTTAATCCTTTTGTTTTTTCAACGCATTTATCAACATCCAAATTGAAAACCCGTATTGATTTATCCTCGGACGGAACTTATTCGGTTTCAATTCAGCATAATAATAAGGATTTTTATTTGAATTTTTAACCTAGTATTCTAATGCACTTACTACTGAACGACTGTTCACGGGTTCTATTGCGGAAAATTTCACATCAAATGTCTACTCGAGTTTGGAACCATGTTAAAAGGTTAGACCTGACCATAGCATAGCGACTAAGTCACTCTTGACTGTGTTTTAGGGTGTCTTACTCATGAATGCTTTAGGTACGTACAAACCTAAAGCATTCATGAGTAAGACCGCCTATTCATGAGCTCGTATTCATCAAAATAATGTCAAAAACAAAACGGAAATATTGTTATTTACCTGTTCCTTGTGACATTCAAGTATATTTCTTTGACTGCTAGCAACATCTTCTATTCCTATATTTCTGCTACGACAGGAGATTTCTTCTTCTTCAGAATTGCCAACCTTTATCGCGATTTCCAAACTACAGCTTGAAACATTTTGGTCCAACATATTGTTACTTCTCAATTCGTCGTCCTCTTCGCAATTAGTAATTTTAATCGACTCTTCGTCTTCTTGTTGATAATTTTCGTTAACAATATTTACTCTTAAACCTTGCGTTGATGGTTCGGTTTCTTTGTAAGATCCACAACTTCCGTAGAACCTGCAACGTCTCAGTTTTTCTATACTGCTTTCAGAAGTGGACTGTTCGCTGGTTATGTAATACTCCAAGTCGGTGTTGGTGTTGATTTTGTCAGCTTCATCGGAATAATCGTCTGTTTCTCCGAATTTTCGGTATTTGGAGTTTTTGCTGACAACTGACTCATAAGTGGGTGGTGGTCCCGGGGTCGGCGGGCGTCTATATGGGGGAGGGTTGCTGGCGTCACAGTGCTGAAAGGGAAAAAATATGGTTGTTTATTCAAGATAGAAAACACAATAATTAACAATTATTATAACCAAAAAACAGCGATATTCTATAGGAAAAAAGTCCAGTGTTTGACAAAACGTTTGACGCAATCGTCAAATAAAACATGACTCGAAGAAAATATATGACCCTCTTTTTCAATCAGAATTTCTAATCTGAGGATCGTCATTAGATGATTTCACCACTAACCGGACGATGAAAAATAATTTTGATAACCGCTTAGGAACCTATGAAGTGCATAATTGCACAAATACATATAGAAATATCATGACCTACTCGTCTGCAATAACTTTGTTATACTATCCCTGTTTTTATGAACAATCTTCTTCAAATTTGATTGAAAATACCTTGGAACAAAACCAAACACATTCTACATTTCGGAATGATGGATTTTAATTTAAGAGGAAAGCTTAGCCTCTTGCGAGGTAAACTCTGCCTTGAATCTGTGTTGCATGAAGCTGGGCGTGCAATGCAACGTGAGGGCTGAGGAGTCTAGATGAGCTACATAATAATTGTGCTCACGTGGGCATGTTAGAAAACTCACTGCCTTCACATTTTTCTGTGTAACCTCGAGAGTCGTCTCGTACGAAACTGATGTGCATCAAATCGGTAAAATGTCCGCATCATTCATCTTATATTTTAATACTTATTATGTACGTAACTACTGAATCTGTCCTTCATCCAGTAGCGAGTCTGAGACGTGTCATTAGCAGAGAAGCTGATTGTATCACGAAGTATTGCGAAACTAATTCAATTTGCGAATTAATCATAATGATGACTTCCAAAACAATAGTCTTATTTCACTCGGAAATTGACAATGAACACTCGTTCGAACATCTGGCTCTTATAATCACATTTGTACCACATTATAATAATATGTACTAACTGGTGTATGCGGGGAAGCCGTTTAAGATAGAACCTACTTCTAAATATTGGTGGCATAGTGGTTCGGCCTTATTTCATACAGTATACTAAAAGCAATGGGTTCCAATCGTGTGACGACCATTTTCCTCCTTCACGACATGGTTTTTGATAAAGATTTTTACTGGTAAATTCAAATTGCTATAATAATTTGGTTGGTACTCGAAATATATTTTATTCTGTCGTTAAAATCATGGATTTTTTAAAATTTCTTAATGCATATTTAGAAGTATGAAGTGGTTGGTAGACTAGCGGTTACAACACCGGCTTTCGTACTGTTTCGTATCGGTGGTCGTGAGCTTTAAGTAGCTTACTGTGAAAGAGTCAGAGAGTGTATTTGTGTTCACTTTGAGTGAGAACAGATTCATTATAAAAAAATTAAGTAGGTAACTATGTACATTTTTACGTACCAATCAGGACGCGATTATGAGACATTTTCAAACAAGGTAATGTTTAAGTTAAAACGCATACATATATTATTGTAACGTTTAATTCAATGAAACTTAATCCACTTCCGAAATGAAGATAATAAATGAAATACTCGTAGTGGATAAAGAAGAATCCCGGTTAAATAATGTGGGATTTTAAATAGCAATTTTCCAATTCTTTCTGCCCTTTAAGTGACGTTGAATTGTTCAACTATCATGAGTAATGAATATGTAACAACTAATAACTCTAAGTATTCATTACTGATGTTCGATTTTTAAATGGAACAAACCACTCACTACGAGCTTACGACCGTCTTCTACTGTTATTTCGAAGGCTGGCTTAGTGTGATCACTTTACGTTAACAACGTTCGCCATTAGGTGGTAATGTTTAAGTCTACGATGTTCAACATGTCGAAAAATCTCACGTATGCAACAAGTATGTAGATATTTAATAAGTATTAATGAAATATAGAAATAAAAGTTGGAAATTATTGAGAACAAGAGAGCAACCAAATTTAAAGACTGCGACTGCTGTCTTGTATTTGGCGCCAGGATATGACTATATCCATTTTTGTAAATGTCTCATCTTTATCGCCTATTGGCTTTTGTTGGTGCACAACTTTCTCACCGAGTAATTCCTAGCTGTAACGTTAAACAACGCTCAATCTTGCGAAATATCAATGATCGCCACCTACAGCATGTCCCGATCTCTTAGCTCTGCTATACGAAAAAACGGATAACAGTATGAGAGGGTCATGTACTTACGCAATTAAAAAAAAAAAATCCGCGTGATCATTTTAATTATTAGTGGCATATTTAAAAAAATAAAATCGACAAGATAATTTTATTTTGTATTCCATTTGAGGTGAGTCCCCCCTACATGAGGTGGTACGCGGATAATACGTGGAGATTTACATATAATTATGATACGAAGGGTGGTTCAATGAGGATGTGTTTTGTTGGTTTGATTAGATTTGTAATAAATAGGTAAGTAAAGTTGTGTAATTATATAAATCTCTCTTATGATAGCGTTATTTAAATGAGTTCTATGTAATGGCGAATCCCGCCAAATGTTCCCAGACTTTATTGTCTTAAATTTATAGTATACAAAATATGTATACAAATGAAATAGGATCATTATGAGTAACAGAAGAAAGGGATATTTATACGTTCTCAATTTTGTAATGTTTTAAAACTATAGTGTACATACCTAAACGTTTTTAATATATATTCACGCACAAAAAGAAATGTTTAGAATGTTGTGAGAATTTAAAAATAAGATATTTTTATAGTAGGTACCTAATACCGAATCCGGGAGAAACTTTTTACTAATTTTAAACTATTTTGCGTGATGCGTTTTTGCGTCATGTCGTTGCACTTTTGTCCAATATAAAACGCTCATCAGTCAGATGTCAATGATGATGGGTGGGTGACAAACGAGTGTGACTTGTTATTGGTAAATGTTATTATAGTCGACAACCCAGTTTACCTGTGCGAATAAAGTTTCCTCACCAGAAATGGAGATGAAATTTGTTTGTCTCGCGTTCAAATAAATATTTATTTTTCGTTTTCGTACGTTAAAAAATAATGTTGATACGCCGCATTATCTATGAATGTACATTTTGGGGGATTATTTTCCCAAAGTTGTTTTAAAGGAAAAATAATTTATTTAAGGCAGTTTATATACTCCCATAAATTTGTTTGACATCCTCCATTATGTAAAGTTAGGCTTTGACTGATACACACACCCCCCGAGTAGTTTTTCCATCGCCGTTAGCCATTACGCCGTGAATATTTTATGTGCGATATGCCACGTGTCGCCTTGGCTCACCTTCGGACCTCGCGGTGGAAGTATTTTCAAAGCATAACCGAAGTAAGCTATAACGCGTGTATGTGTCAGCCTATAGGTTGCTCCTTAATGCTCGGAATGTATTGTGGGATTCTCCCCACATAAGGCGTATTTCTTTAAGAACCACGTACGTATGTACCTACCTACGAACGTGTCCTTACGGTTTTGCTAATATTTATGGTCGTATAAATTTTTTATGTCAAAAGGTTATTAATTTATTACCCCCTACATAGAACGCAGGGTCGATTTAGGAACTGTCTCTAATCTTGCTCACTTGAAAGAATATTATTGGTTGTGTTATAATGTACAAGATCGAGGCTGATTATCTGAAAAAACGGTTGAACGAAACATCTTATGAAGATCTTCAATTTGACGAGGTGAAGAAAAAAAAGACAAGACGAGTTGCTACTTTTTAATATGATTGTTTTTTCCCATAATTTGATGCTTTTATATGTTTTTGTGGTATGATCCGACCAAATGATTTTAAATGACACTTCTTTTGGAGTCGCGTCGAGATTGAGAGCAAAAATTACAGAGGCCGCCTCAGAGATAGCTATATTATAGACAAGGTGACGGGGAAATGCGCTGGAGTACCTACCAGGAACTAAAGAGGTTGGCCAGTGACAGGTAGGAGTGGAAGAACAGAGTTAACATGCTTGGTGCAGATCAGTCCAAGGATTGTGACCAGATGAGAGAGATCCGTTTTTAAAGAAAATGCACAAGGATTAATTCTTTTATAACAAAATTTCTTAAAACTAATTAGCGAATTGAATTTGTGTATATTGTTTAGTGGTAACAAAATGTTATATTTGTGTAGTTCGCTATGAAATAAAAATTTGTCTTCGTCATTACGTAGGTAGTAACTTCAATAATGACTGAAACACAATCTAAATTCTAAATTATATACCTACAATGTAGTGGGCAGGATTATATATTATTGTGTTGTAATTTTATTTGGAGTTCATGTTTCGTCCGAGGAAGGCGGGTGTGTTATTACCCTAATGAGGGCATTCATTAAAGTCTCTTTCATTGAATCGTAGCGAGGGATGTTTTATTTCTGAGATGAATTACACGCAGCCAGCAAGCAATGAAGCCTGATGATTTTGCTTCCCTTCTGCGGCCAAAGACCTGTTGTTTATTTTCCACCCTTAATCACACTACACACAAAAAGCCTTCTGATCGTTTTCTACATTAAAAAGTCACAATAATTTAAACATCATGACATGGACGATCTACGAATACCTAACCTCAAGCCAATTGATACTAGCTGAATAATTACACAGAAGGATTAAATTGGGATGGGTGCCTTTAAAAAAAACTGAACTATATATATATATATATATATATATTAAAATAACAAGAAGATCCCGCAGAACCTCACAACTAAAGTGTTGGATCAATGTGTGTCAGAAATTGAGCCTCAAAAAGGAGATAGCCAAAGACAGGGCCATGTTGGGAATTTCACTCAGAGACAGAAAGAGAAATTAGTGGATCAGAGAAGTGAAAAGAGTCACTTTTATTGTTTAGAGAGTAACAAAGTCGTCATGAGCTGGGCATGTGGCAAGAATTATTAGATATAGATGGCAGATGGTGAGATGGATCAAAATATTTTTACAGTGGCGTCCGTTATTGGGAAAGATAAACAGGGGTAGACCAAAGATGAGGTGGAGTGACGGCATTGTGGCTTGCTCTTGTTTCGGCTGGATGAGAAAACTAGAAACGAGGGAAAGATGGTGACAATTGAGGGAGGCCTTTGTTTAGAAATGGACGCAAGAAGGCAACAAAAGAAGAATAAACATTACGAAAAATGTGGAAAAGCTGAGAGTTACGCATAAATCTGAGGATAGACACATCTTCGAGATAGAATAAGAAACAAAGAAATCATCAGATGATGAACACAATTAACACACGCCATAGATCAGGTATTGTATAAGAAGTCTAAAGTGGCAATGGGATAGTCATGTGACAATGACCAGGCAAATCAATGAAAGACCAATATACCTAAGTAATGAAACTTTATCTTTAAAAAATAATTCTAACAAATTTTCCAACCGATTTATAAAACATTTTCTTTCAATTTAATTTTATATGCTAAATTACTTATTTCATATTTCATATTTTCAATTCAGTGAATTTCGTTGTTTTTGGCTGTTTGGAGAAAGGATCTTGATTCTTGAGCAGTCCCTATCCAAAGATTCGGAGGAGAGACTATTTTTAGCTCTGAAAGTGCGTTTTGTCCATGTTTGGTGTTTCTTGGAATAATATCGTGATCACTTCATATGTTGAGGTAGTTTAAGCTCAATCGTAAAATGAGTTCAAAAACAGTATAAGTTATTTCAAGTATTTCTCCAAAGAAACAGGTTGATTCAATTTCTTAACGAATCTGAAATGTTTGGTGCGTTATTGCTTGCGTCATAATGAAACTTGAACTTTACAGATAGATACGAGGGGAAGAATATGGAAGCAAAAGCGACTACGAGTACCTACGCAGAGTGTAATTTTATTTGGTGGACATGACAATGTACGCAGATGAGATGGGCCTAGGAAAATAATTAAGTACCTACGTGCTCTCCGAAGGGAATTAAAGTTTCGTGAATATATTATCAAACGAAGCCTATGAATAATCACGCCGAAACTCAAATATTCCACCCCGAAAATGACATCATTTCTTGGAGCTGTTTTAAAAATCATCTTATATCTATGAGAAGTCCCTGTATGAGTGTAGCGTCAAAACGCCAGGTGGTCCTACTGAAGCTTTCAGAATCACCACGGGAGTCAGACAGGGCTGCGTACTGGCTCCATTTATATTTATTATTGTTATGGACTTCCTCTTGAGAAAGTCCATGCAAGGAGCAAGAGGTTTACCGATAACTCAGAGAGATGGTCTAATGGGCGAACCTTGCGATCTGGAGTACGCGGACGACCTAGCGTTGTTCAGTACGACAGTGGAGGAACTACAGCGCAGTGTTTCAAGACTCTGCGATGAAACAGCATGCCTTGGCCTTCGAGTCAATGCCAGTAAGACGGAGCTCATGGCGAATAATGCCTGCCCGGATAAACAGCTGCCGATAACCATCGATGTTCACCAGGTCTCCCGGGTGGATAAGTTTAAGTACCTGGGAGCAACCATTACCACCACTGGTGACCTCGGGGCTGAGCTCCCGATACGTATCGGCATGGCAAGTGGTGCCTTTGACAACATGTCCAAAATATGGAAGGCGTCGGCGTTTAGTGTCGAATCAGAATATAAACTTTTTGATGCGTGTGTGTTGCCCATTCTCCTGTATGGGTGTGAGTACTGGCACCTGACCAAAGCCCAGGCACAAAAAGTATCTGCATTCGAAACGGAGTGCCTCAGGAAAATTTTGGGTATAAGATGGTACCACCGCATCACGAACGACGCTATACGCTGGCGCATCCAGCGTGAGCCCATCACTTCTACTATTATGTGGAGGAGATGGAATTGGCTGAGACATGTGTTAAGGATGCCGAATGACAGTTGGCCGAGGAGAGCGCTGTTCTTCCTCCCATCAGGGTCCCGAGGACGAGGAAGACCCTCTCATACTGTGTTCTGCTCCTTCGAAGCAGAGCTGAGGAATCTGGACATGGTGTGGGAGGAGGTCATTAACGTTGCGCAAGATCGAGCGCAATGGAGAGCTCTTGTTGCCTCCCTATGCCCCTAAGTGGGGTCTTAAGGGATTTTGGATTTGGATCTATGAGAAGATTATTCTTGGTATAATTTTTGAAGAACATTCTGTACCTACTTGTTTTGAATATCCATGTACATAAAAAATGGAATCTTATTTTCTGTGGTCATCGCATCACGAGTAAACGGCTGACGCTATTTCGCAACCAATGAAAACTTGTACTAAGTGCTTGCACTACGTGTGCGTATTATTTACCGAATGACAGGAAGACTCAATGAACCACAGCATAAAAGCTGTTAAAATTATATTGATAGTTCAATAAGCTGACCCATTACTCTGAACATTATCTAGTTCGGTTTGAATCATAGCTCAGATTGGTTTAACAAGTCAAGATTTTTGTGTGATAATGCTGATTGGCATAACCATATAGTAAAGAGTAACAACAATAAACTAATTATTTTGTTTTTTTTTTACAGTAGGCGGTTAAGGGTGCTGTAGTTAGAAAATTATAAAAAATTGCAATAATAAAAAGAGCACCAGAAGCATAGAATTACCTTTTACATACTGGAGATTTTTTTAGGACCTCAAAACCTTCCCACCCTGACTTTAAGGTTTTAAAACCTACATCTCAGTACTGTCTAATAGCTTGTAAGGCATAAATATATTATTTCGCTAAGAATGATAACTGTAATATTATAGTCCGATGTCATGCGGTGTATGAAACATACCTAATAAATAAAACAAGTGAAAAAAAAACATCGATGAAAAATATTCATCTATAATAATAAAGGAAAGTGCCTGACTGACTGATTGACTGACTGACTCATCAACGCACAGCCCAAACGGCTAATCGTAGAGAAGTGAAATTTGGAAATCAGGTAGGTCTCAATATAAAACCTTCCACTAAGAAAGGATTTTTGGAAATTCCACCCCTAAGGGGGTGAAAAATAGGGTTGAATGTTTTTCAAAGTATGCGAATATCTCGGAAACTAGACATGGTACGAACTTGAAATTTATTCTATAGAAATGAGTGTTAGCATATTCGGCAATTTTTCCAAAATTTAACTAAAAGGGACGAAAAAGGGCACATATAAAAAGGGATGATTTTTAAGTGCCTCCTAAAAAGTTTAAAACTGGTTTTATCGAAATTTCAAAAAAATGATTTCTTCAGAAAGAGTCAAATTATACTATTTCGTTTTCAAAAGATATCAGTAATTAGAGGGGAGGGGGTGAGGGGCACTTTTCCAACGTGTATGTGTGTGTATCCGTCCCCTCTTTATAACTTTTGATTCGCTTGATACACAGATCCTAAAATTTCAGAAAATATTGAATACTTTAAGCATACAAAATTTGTATACTCAGAATGTTGAATTTTTTTTTCAGTCAGGGGTAATCAACCTTTGAATTTTTATTTTATTTTTTCATATATCTCGAAAACCATAAAATCTAGAACCCTAAAAATATGTATGTATATAGAAAAATACAATATCTAAAATATAATTTAATGAAAAAGTTCCAGCACTTCTAAAACTTTTTTTATAAAGAAAAATATTTTTTTTATGACAAATTTACGATTTTCAGTGCATATATATTTCAGAATTTTATAAAAATATCGATAAACGACGAAACCCTCCAACTAGATAATTGATTTTTCTATAAAAAATATATACATCATAACAGTACATCTCGAACTTTTCTTATCAACTTTTGTAAAAATTTAATTTATTGACGACATCGTTTCATACAATAAACATACATACACCGCGAGCTTGTTCGGTGCAGCGTGTATGAATATATACGTAGGTAGGTACCTACCCAACCCAACCTACTTTCTCCAATACACGTGTCGAAACTATTGCGTAATCTATAATAATAATATAGTTCTGAACTAGCCGACCCGTCAAACTTCGTCCCGCCTTGGAATATAAATAATATGTTCGAGATTTTATGTATAACTTTAAGTTGATTTCAGTTTAAAGTTATTTAACACAGACGACGACGTGGTCCTTATATTATTGAATTTGAATTAGTATAATGATACATTCATTATTACCTTTTTAACTACTGTAACCGCTGCATCTGTTATAAAACATATCATTATATTATTTACTATCAGCATTCCGTGAATCGTATCATTCATCAAACAACTGATTCCTGTCAAACGCCTGATTTAATTTCAAAATTAGAAAAAATGTAATAATAATATGGAAGTTTTATTTTTATTCCGTGCAACTTTTTTCTTTCATAAGACCCTTCAGACAAAAGCAAACACGACAAAAAAATGGGCGATATAAGTTCAGCTGTTCTCATAGGGTAAGAAACACGTAGAATGCCGATTCTGACTAGCGCCAATCGGCGCAAAGAATGTTACAATGCATTTGAATGGGGAAACCCACAGAAAAAGCAGGAACCCGCTTTCCGACATGCCCATTATATAGTCTAATAGTCTATATAACGAAATATTATATAGAATTACTCTCCATAATTTACCTTATGCTTGATAATCAATTTTCTAAGTTGTAGAATTTATTTTGTGATTATAAGGTGTATTTCTTAAGTGATACTTTAATAAACAAATCAATGAGTTATCCAAACATGTCTCTTTTTACTATCCGGTATCCGGCAGGATATTATTTACGCCGCCGGATAGACCGGATATCGGATAGTTGCCGATATCCGTTTCATCTAATAAAAAATATAAACAGTGGACAGTTAATTTTCTTCCTACTCTACATTGTCGAAAATTCGTTTATAGTCGAACGCCAATTACTTATACCATTAGAATACTGAGGTTGACCACCTCACTTCCTTAAACCTCAACCGGTTAGAAAAGGCACAATGAGCCTCGGACGACTTCGAGCGCAATGGAGAGTTCTTTATGCCTAACCTATTCTCCTGAGTGGGTCCAAGGCCTCCCGTATTATGGGGTGGTTTGGGGGGAACCGCCACGGGCTTGATTTGTGTGCGGCTGGCTTTTTGGCAATCGGGCTAGGGTTTGGCTTTGTGCGGATCGGGTTTGCTGCGGTTTAGTTTCCTCCGGGCTGGCTTGCGGTGAGCGGGGGGGCTTAAAAGGGAGAATATAACGTTATTATAAAAATGGAGACCTACTTTACGTGGTCATCGCATCACGCCTGGAGGCCAAGTCGAAATATTAACGACAGCTCCAACGTTAACAATTTGTTGTTATTTCCATAGAGATAACGTAAAAACTGTTGTTCAACGTGCGTTAAACAATGCTGTTCCAAATTCCGAGTCAAAAAAATAATTATGTCAGTTATTCAAAATTAACGTTAAACGTTACCTCAAAATCTTTGAAAGTATTACGACGCTGCTATTATATTGAAGACGAAACGCATTTTTTTTGTTTGGATACCATTTTCAATTTGGTAAACGTTAACGTTCGGAACGTTAACAGTTTTCACGTTTAACGTTATTTATTTCGACCTGAACGGCTGGACCGATATCGTTTATTCTTTTTATGTCGTGTTTGCTCAGGATAAGATATTTATGAACTAAATTTCGAACCTACGACCAGACAAACAACAACAAATTAACGTGAAAGATATAAATTGAAATGTTAAAAAAACGTCTGTAGCTTGAAAAATGCCCAAAGCAGATAGAAATAAGTGTTTTAAAGATCACTAATTTCATTGCTTTTCGAGACCTGAATATTTCTATATTCATATCCAGCAATATAAAAATTGATTTCAAATAACGTCATTTGATGGAATAAAAGTTATTCGAGTTATTTTTTGGGATTCTCATAGAACAATGTCAGTCAAGTTAGCGAAATTTTTAAGTTCGCGGGCTGATTCTATTTGTATAAGAAGCACATATTTTTTAAATACAGATTAATAACGACAAATATAAATAAAAATATAGTAATTTAATGGAAATTTTAGAATATATATTTAAAAAAAGAAATGTTGATGATGTTTCTTATTATTATTAATTTTGATGCGAATATAATTAATTCTATATTGTTTAGGAAGAGAAAGCAAATACAGTAACACGTGAGCGAAGCCACGGGTAACTAGCTAGTATAATATATTTGCGCCGTAGACTCTACGATACATCACTATAGTCTGTAAGTTTTCTCACCGAGGTTAAATAAAACATTTTATCAGATAAAATCGCAGCTCTTCCAGACTGCGAGTTGGTATGTCTTTTAAAGTAATCTTATATTATTGTACCTACCTACGAACAAACAGCATATTTTTTTATGAAATACTCGGGCTTATAGTCGCTGCTATTTTCAGAATAACAAATTAAAAAAAAAATATGAGAATAAAATTTAAAATCACATAACCCAATAATTAAAATAATCGAACGGTTTTTCAGCTTATCACGAACATATTGTGCTAAACATTGTCGATGAATATGGTAATGAATTTTATGCTATTCGTCATCTGTAAAAGGTAGTCACCTACATATTTATTGTTTTTATTTTAATGAAAATTTAATTTCAATGTTTTTTTTTCGGCTTAGGATAAACAGGCTATAAAACTCTTGAGAACTTAGTTAAAACCAAAATCACCCATAGTAAACATTTTATTTAGATCAACGTTATCTCAATATGCACATAGTTCTGAAAAATTTCAATAAAAACAAAGACATTGGCTGAAGTAAGATTTCTCCGTTTGTAAAAAACCAAGCAAAAAAAAAACATATATTAGAATAGAAAGAAACGTCAAGGTTAGTAAGAACAACCTGCAATATCATGTTTCAGCACCTAATCGTCATTTTGTTTTGAATATTTTTTTCATAACAAAATGTTGTGAATATTTTATGATGAAAAAAAAAATAGATCGGGAATAATATTTTTATCACTCTTGTAAAATTGCAATAAACCATGCCTTGATTGTTTTGTGAAAATCGGGATAAAACCGCGTTCAAAACTGCAAACATCGTCTTTTTTCTTAACATAATCATTAGAGATTTTGTTTTTTATTCGTAACTTTATTGATACGTAACTAGATTTAAATGTATGGTTTCACTAGAAGGAAAATATAACGAAAGAGTTTTAAAAAAAACGGAACTGTTATATGTTTCGGTTGAAACAAACAATTGAAGATAAAAAAAAAACAATTAAAAACAAAAGCTAGTTTATATTATTTGAAAACAAAAGAGCAAGATTTATAAAGTGAAAATAATGTAGCTTTCTCAGCGTACGTAACAGGTACCTTTCTTTGCCTTGTCTCGACTCACGCTTATAATCGCGATTGTTGTCTGCAAAACGTCTTGAGGAAATTAAACTCTGACTTAAACACTTTTTAGGTCTGTGCAGACGGAGTGGAGTGGTATTGTCTCGTGTAAACGCAGCAATGCGTAGCCTTTAAAATTTAATGTAATTAAACCCTCTCTATTTTCAAGAGAAACATTCTTAATTCGTCTCGAAATCAACCATCTTACAAAAAAAAATCAAGGCAACAATTCCTGAGCTTATGGATTTTTATGGAAATAACTCTGTTAAAAGTTTGATTTAATATACCTAGGTACTTGCCATTTGTACGCTGATTCGTAAGGATTTAAATACATATAGGTATATCAGCGAATCTTTTCAATTTTGATTCTTTGTTTATTATTTTGCTGATGAAGATTATCGAGTTTTCAAAAACTAAGATTCGAAAAAAATGTCAAAAAAGAAAATATTATACTATAGAAGAAAATCAAAATTCCAACATATAAACGTGTTGAAATTAATTTTTGGGAGGTTTTTATTAATTCTTTTCGATATTTAAGTTTTCTTCTGTTTTCTAAACAGAATATTATTCATTTTCAAAATAAGATTGAGATTTGTCCCACTATTTCGGTGGTCGTCATTTTTCTGACGCGGACTGTTTGGGCCAGGCCATTCAGGAGGTTCTCAGAGGGACTTTGGTACTGTATGTCACCATCATACGATGGACCATACCTATAGTTGAGTGTCAAATTTTTTGTTTCGAGCGCGGTATTACTGAAATCCATGAGGTCACTGCTGACGCTGCCAACTGGCTTAGAAACATAACTCTTAAACTTGAAACCGCCAGGAAAAATACGCCATATGCAATAAAAAATCTTCAATTCCCATATACCTACCTAATATATTCACATAAGTTTTAATGATTTTTTTTTTGATTAAAATTCTCGTTTGTTTTTGGATTTGGATGTAAGCGTAATTTTGGTTTGTTAGAAATGGGATTTGCAAATTTAGGGATTTGCTTTAAAATTTTTGTACCTACTACTATTAAAATGTTACTACGAGGTTGTAATATTCAAGTAACTCTCTGTTTATTCATTTTAAAAGATGCTTATAATTTTATAACCAACGTATTATAAAAAAAGCTGCAAACCTAGGGTAGCCCAGAACTCGTAGTATATTATAACAGCCTTTTCGTGTACCTAAAACATATTTTTGCATAAAAATTCATAATTTTACGATTAAAATGAATTTATCCTTGGAATTATTATAGAAATTTTAAAATGATATCGACTATTGGAGCTTTTTATTATCTGCTTTAGAACTACATATTCAATATTAATCGGTACTTTAAGGGGGACCCACTGAAGTTACGGACCTCATACGGAATTTTACGTGCTTGTGTAGGAGCATAAGACCAACCCGTATACCAAATTTTATGAAAATCGAAGAAATTTTTTTTTTCTTTTTTAGCCCTTTTTCTAGAACAAGTGAAATTTTCTTTGCATACTTTAAGAGGGTTCCCCTGAAGGTACAGATCTCAACATTTTACTGACTCATCTACATCGAGGGGCTAACCGTTCTACCAAATTCCAATCAAATCGGATAAGAATTACTATGAGTTATGGGTGCGCACACATTTTTGGCGTACGGGTACGCGGAAAGTTTTTTAATTTTTTTTGCATTTTTGGAATCTACACCCTTGAAAACGTCGAGAAAATTCATTTCAGCGAAATTTTTTTTTTTTTTGATATCCGATCACTAGACTCATGTATATTCCTTATACCTACTATGAGTAAAATAAACGCTTTTAAAACACTACTTATAATATGCAAACCTCAAAAGTCATTTGAATGCTCTTTTCAAGCACCCTTGGTTTGTGCTTGGTTTCACAAGAACGTACAGGAATGTAATCACGGCCATGGAAAGCAATGAGAGATGCATCTTTAATTCGCCGAGAGCATTCGAGGTATCTTGTTAGCTCAGTTAACGAACCGTATATCTCAATCGATCTTGTTAAATGCACTCGGCTATGACGACATTAATGACATCATCGTCTGCTTTTAAACACTTTGATGTATGTAAGTATTATGTTAAAGCTAATCTCAAAAGCTATCATTTTCTAAACTGACAATTTTATGACATACTTTTTAGGCGATGACTGGAGCGGCCTTTATTAGGAAAACTCGATAAGGTTTGGAGGTCGAATACTTTCAGCACGAAGACAATGTTCTGAATGTAATACGTGCTCTACGTGTTCTACTCTACGATTATGAAACTAAACTGGCAAGATCCGAGAGCAAGTTCCTTCGAAGAATGCTGGGTAATCGTTGGTGCGATTTCGTGCCAAATATAGCCAAAAACTTAAAATTTTTGTCAGTTAAATTTTTTTCTCAATATAAATGGAATGGAAACTAAATCAATTTCCTTTATCACGCTAGAAAAAATACGGGAACGTATTTCATGCATAAATGTTTAAAAGTGTCTATAAGGGCGTGCATTTTAATGCTGTTTGTTTGGAGAGAAAAAACGTATTTTAAATTCGGTTTCGCCTTTGTGCAAGGCAGGAGATAAACTTCAAATTAATTTCGAAAACAGAAAGTAAACAAAACGGACCCTCAGTCCTGTGGTAATCCTGGCGCGGTGACGGAATTAGAATATAAATTCCCGGCATCAATTTTGAACATTTTAGCTACCTACGTAAGTAGGCGCTTCGCTTATATTTCCTATGTAGCTATTTTGATGACAGTTGTATCTCGTCGAAACACTTTCCCTAATTCAAATCATTTCCTTCGCGATTATTTCCGGTTTTCCCATCATATTGGATCTTGGATGCTGCTTCCATCTCTCCCTCCCTCTTCACACCTCCTGTTGCTTATATAAATATCGCGAATTGCATTTAACCGCCTACAGATGTATTTATATAACTTACATACATTGACACGATAATTCTAAATTGATTAAAAATTCTACCTAGTTTTATAGGTTTATTTTTTCCTCTTTGGATCTATATATTGAATAAAATATCCTTAATGTTTAATTGTACTATATTAAAGTTAAGATATTGTAAAGACAATGATCCCTTTCATCCGTTGCGCACAATCTTTAATAGGGTAAGCGCAAAATTGAAATGTCATAATGAGATCTTTATTGAGATTGCAATTGAATCGCGATGTAAATGCAGAATAACTCCCCGGTAGTCAGAGGCCTTTGCGCGAAACCGTTGATTGTCCATCACAAAAGACATTTATACAGGAAAACATTTGCACATTTCCCTTAAGATTGCCCTTTAGACTTAAGAGTGGATGTTACTCTACATAAACTAAATCTCTAAAGATATAGGAAGTAACCTAACTGACTATGACATGACTACGGTACAACACAGAATGTTCGATACAACACATCCTTACATGTCCATATTGTCCATACATAAAATAAACTTGTTCCCTTTGGAATTTCCTTATTTAATTGAAAATTTAGCTTATTTTGAGTGTAAAATTAAGGAAATGTTTTACAGTTAATTAGAATAGCTCTTTATACACAATTCCATACAATACTTTTTCGAATTGATAGCATTGAATGATCGTGTTAATGATATTTCAGAAGGGAAAAATCCAAGGACCAGGTAGAAATTAAATTTAAACAATGATTCCTTTGGGATCTAAGCTCATTTTATTAGCATTTTATTTGGAACAAATCTACAATTCAACTTCTTTTTATTGAATTATCAAATATTATTTTCATTATAAAAGTGCTTTAAAAATATTATTCACTGTGAAAATTAAATTAAAAATTAAATATATAATATGCACATTTTTTCTCTTTCTTTTAGAAACTTAACTGTTTCCCAATTCGCGAAGGATTGAATTAAGAATCCTGTCTTTAGCATGAGTTTATTTGAAGAAGTAAACGAAATAACCACACACATTATTTCAACATCATAGTCGTTGTGAAATATAAAATATTTGTTACACAAACATTGTGTAACAAATATTTTATTAATTTTAAATGTAATACTTTTTCTCTGTAGGTATAAAATATATTGTGTTTTCTAATGTATTTTCTTGGTTGGTCCATTACAATTTGACTGCATAAAATTTTTATTTTATTTTATTTTTTTTTTCGCTACCTCCAAGAAACAAAGTTTCGCTGTCTTTTATTACTGGAGTAAATATTGTTAGGTAGGTAGGTACTATCATTTTTGCTTGTCTTCTTAACTTATGATTTTTGTTTGCTTGTTTCAGATTCACAATCACTAACGTATCGTGTATAGATAAGAAAAAGTAAGTAAAAACATGAAATCAATTTCGGAATTTATGTATTTTTTTTGACAAAATAAGTTTAAAAAAACAGTGGGTAGGTATATTAAAAAAAACGTTATTAATATTCAACTATGGGAGTTAAAAGAAGGGATGAAAAATAAGAAAATAAAAGTTCTTTTAACGCCCAGATTAGGATTGCCGTTAGTACTTCCGTAATGATCGCGAGAGAAGCTAAAATCATTTAATAGGAATTATTAGAGCAGACTCTTTTTTTATCCATTTTTTCCAACTAATTCTTTTCTTCGACAAAATGCAAACTGGTATATAATCTCGATAATAAATGAAATCCAATTTGCTCTACACTCCGGGTAGGCACTCCGAAGCTTTTATTAGCTTTGTGCTTTTGTAAAATTTTATTAAAAACTTAGATTGTACCTACTTATTTAATTATTTTTTCTTGTGCATTGAAGTTAAAATATTGGTTTATTTTTAAATAATAATAATAATAAATAAATAATAAATAAAGCTTTATTGTGTAATAAAAAAACAATTTTTATAAAAACATTTAATGATTCAAAGGGCGGACTTATCCCGAAGGATCTCTTCCAGCCAACCCAAATATCTAAAAATAATTAAATCTGTTATTGAAATGACGATGAAATATTATTTTTGATATGTTTAATTAATTAATATTTTCTGATTCTTCTTTTTGTTCTTCTTCAGCCCTCTGGTCCACTGCTGGGCATAGGCCTCTTCGATTTTCTTCCATTCCTCTCTGTCGTTTGACAGTTTCTTCCACTTTTTTCTATCCACAGCTGCAATGTCATCGGCCCATCTCTTCTGAGGCCTGCCGACGCTTCTCCGATTCTCCCATGGTCTCCATTTTAGCACTTTTCTGATTTTATAATAAATGAGTAAAAATTGAAACTTTTGGCTCAAAGATAAGCGACAAATGACGGATCTTTGATAATTTATGAAATCTCTCATTGAAAAGCATGGCGGAAATTTCATTCCGTATCAACGTATTTTTTGTATGTGGAAATATCTGATCGAAATATAACACATATTTCAATATTGAAAATAAAACACTAATGCGTTGGGTTCCTAGGGAGCGGCCGTCATCGGACAAGACGGCGTCTTTCAAAATTATATGACAATGTTTTTCGTTACTATGGAAACCATATTGGCAATGTTCTCAACTGACACATCCACCGCCGTTTATTGTAGCGGCGTATCCGTAGGAACCCAGACCATAAATGTTTGAAAATATCTGTGTAAATTTATTAAAACTTCATTCTAAAAATAAATTTGTAAAAACAAAAATTATGCATTTTCGTGATAATGGTATTAAAAATCTAAGTTTGTCTATAAAATAAGTTGAGCCTGGCTTGCAGCTTTAAAACGAAATTACGTTTCATCCGATTGGATTTATCGTCACAGCTCTGAAAAATAAGTCAATGAGATTGTAAAAGAGAGAAGTGATTATTATGTTGGCGCTACATACACTTAAGCCGTTTTGCAGTATTCTTTAAGGTTTTAACGCGACAGACTTAACTTTACACCCCCATAAAACTATCACGGATAGTGTTGTCACCGGCTATAAAATATTTTAAAAAGTCTTCACTTTACAGCAAGATTGTTTTCATGTGAACTATATGGATTTGTTTATGGACATTATTTTTAGCTCATCTCTTACCACTCTATATGATTTCTTCAAACATTGAAATGTTTTTTGATCCAGCACAATATCAAAGTTTCAAATCGACGAAGAAAAGGCGATTAGAGTTTTTTTGATAGACTTTAGGCCAGGATTTCGATGTTTCGGTTTGATTTATAATCTATGGAAACGAACAATACAATCAGCCCATCGTCACATATGCAGTGCTTCTGGAACGATAATATCCGACGTCTTCATTTAAGCTTTTGTTTTTTAAGCATTTCTTGTTCTAGACTTAGGCTTTCTCTTAGTATTGTTCTTTCTATAGCTCTCTGAAACACTAATTTTTAATAGTTAAAGTGACACTTTCTGAAAACTGGCAAGAAACATGTGGTACAAACTCTTCCCACATGATTGTTCGTTTTTTAAGAACACACGACGTAATAATGAAATATCCCAAAATCCCAAACATTCGCATACTCGTATCTGAAGAAAAAATATTCGATGCATGTGTACTCCCGGTGCTCTCCTGTGGGTTCGAGACATCCGCTCTAACGAAAAGAATCATCTATAAACTTCGTGTTAGGGACCGAAAAAAGGATGTTTGGATACCAAGGTAAAAGACGTCACCCAAAAAATCGCGGAACATTAGTTGAACTGGGCAGGTCATGTGGCGCGTGTATCTAATGGCAGGTGGACAAAGAGGGTGCTGGACTGGAGGCCTAGAGCAGAAACGTAGGTAGGCCCCAGACAAGATGGCCCGACGACGTTAAAAGAGTAGCGGGCCTGTACTGGAAAAGAGTCGCGTCGACAGAGATTTATGAAAGCCCAAGGGGTAGGCCTTTGTTCATTACTGTACAGTGGATTCGAATGATATCTAATCGACATAATTGCCGGATTCTTTCGATCGTTGAACAGTATTTTTTTTTCTAGACAATCATTTTATTTTGGTAACCAATTCTCTATAGTTTTTTTATATTCAGATTTTTTAGTATGTCGGGTAGTATTTTCTCGTAATATTCTATTTTCCGTATGCCGCTTTCCCTCGATCTACATCTATAAGATTAAAACCGGGTTTTAAAGTGAATTTTCTTAAAAGATTTGAATGTTTCTACTCGTTTTAATAAACGAAATGGCTCGTATTTTTATGCTCTGTGAAGTGAACCATGTTCTGTTCTGACACACCAAACCGTAAAGAAATCTTTCATGTGGATGCATCGTAATAAACTGACTTGTTATGCTATAAGAGACGTAGCTGGGACCTTCCCATCTTTATTGATCCATCACCATCGACTGCCTTTTACGATAGTTTTATTTCAAGAATATGTTATTCGTTATTATAATATTTTTTTGATATATCAATGTGAAGCATGTTCAGCAATCTAAAGAGTACCTTGCTGTGGACTGATTTTGCTTTATTTAATTTCTTCGGTTATTTGCTCGTGATGTACAGGAAATATTTGTTCGAGTATAATTATGACTTCTTTCCGATCTAAACACCCCATGTTGTCCAAGAAGATTGTCTGGATCCCCTTAATTGCATACTGAGTTCCAAGAATACGATTGTCTGCCTACAAATCACTGTACATTGTACACTGGAAGAGCCATGATTTCTAGGGGTCTTCAATGTAATTGTCGAAGAAGATGACATGTACATAATTGTACAAGTATAGTTTTTTCAAACATATTTTTCTCAATACCAGTGCATTTTCTTTGTAATTTAGGACCATAGGAGGTAATTTTTTATACCTAACTTTTAAATCTAATTGCAGGTGATTTACGAAAAGTTACATAACATCAGACGCTTGCATCAAAATACCCGTAGTCCTTAATGTAACAAACAGAAATTTACGTTTCATTGTAGAATGAACTTTATTAAAACATCTTTCTTAATAATAATTGCAAAAATTACCGATACTTGGCTACTTTTTACTGCCAGCTTTTACTTTAAAAGAACTCAACAAATTTGTCCTTGCAATTATTAAGGGAAGCTAGGTTGGATTATCATAATAGATTAGATCGATGTATTCTATGTATGTTCCTTTCTTTATTCTGGATGGATATATGTATAGGTATTAAAGTGTACTCTCCATTTTGAATTTCGTTGTTCTGAAAAGGATCAACGCGATTATTTAAAAAATTCCGTCTGCGTTAATTAAAGTTAAAGTGTTGGCAGTTTTTATTTTTATTACACTGTGACGAATAACCCGAGAATTAGAGATAAAAATATTTCGACGTGACGAGGGGCGCGATGGAACCTAATGGCGCAATTTGTGGCGTTGATACAGCTTCAAGTGTGAAGATGTCGTTTAATGATGTAAATTGTAAAAAGAGAATGAATTTTTTTGACGTCATTTTAAGGAAATTATGAAGGAATAACAATTTACGCCACCCGAGAATCTACTTCCAAGACAATTTTACCCATCTTTCACGCCATTGTTTTTGTTTTTCATATAAGCGAGACTTTTCATAAAGGTATGATTTTTCATAAAATTTTAAATTTAGAGTGTTAAATGTTTTGTCGAATCTGCTTGTATTTCTATGCGCTACATTCTACAACATAGTATTTAAGATTAAACTACCGGAGAGCCTGATCAAAGAAATGGCGTACATTTTACTTATCGCAGTACGTATATTATTTTCAGCGTACCTATTCTTTATAATAATTTGACATGTTTGTATGTAACCTGATATTCATTACTTGCACGATCCAAATTGTAATAAATGAAAGCATGCCAGCTATATTTTTTATAATTTGTTACGATGTCGAAAAGTCATATCAAGAGATATTTTCGAAAACATTAAATAAGACGTAGTGTTTCTTATCGATCATTTTTTTTTGTAAAGTATTGATATATAGCATTTAGTAATTGTATGGTATTATCTATATAAAAATTGTACTATTATTATTCTTTAAATAATAATAAAAAAATCTACATTCTACAAGTCAAACGAAAAAAGTTGTAGAAAAACCATCAGTTTCGATATCTTTCCCCATTGACGACCATATTTCTCTTTCACAACACAAGACTCCTGTGAAAAATGACAAAATTATTGAATTTGTGTTCACTTTGGATGAGCCCATATTCATTAAAAAAAAAACCCCCAAACAAACAAAATTCTCGTTATTATCAACTATGCATAATATGATAATAATAATTTCGTCACTCATATATTAACTCATCATGCTATTTTTATGTTCAAATACAAGTAGGTAGGTACCTACTGTAACGTTGAGTGTTACTTTATTAAGAGGGCTCGACCCTCCCTTGCTCTCTCTTAAGCAAGGAAGCTCTGCCTCTCTTTTTAGCATCAAAAACGACAGGAACCGTTATCTATTACTCTCATACAATATTATGCCACGGACTTTGAGACTCTACAGGGGGTGAGCTGTAACGATCATGATTATGTCCTGAAAAGTGTTAGGTATTCTATAATTATAAATAACATGGGTTTCACATAAAAACTGAATTTATTCATTCAATCAATAAACATTGTAAATTACATGAATTCAAATAACTAAAATTAATTAAGTTTTTTTACAAAATCTTCCTGCAGATGGTTGCAGGTTATCTTATTATATGATTTCCAAAAATATAGTAAAATATTGTCAATGCTTCGACTTATTACTTCTTTCTTTCCCTCAACTTCTTTTATAATCTTACATAAAGGCCATTTTTTTAATTACTAAATTCTATGAGAATATATCAACTACCGATTTGAATATGAGCATACCATGATCTATATTAAATAAAAAAAGTTAAGAAAAGATTACTCAGCTGTGTTTCATTCCTAAATTTGAGGGACACGACCTGAACCTCTGAACTTTCCTCCTCTCCAACTGGTTCCCAAGAATTCGCCTTGAAATCTTTTGGTTCACCCTTGAACTGACCTACCCACAGGTCAACTGTTCAACGCGTATGGAGTAAGTACGAAGATAATCCGTCTTTGATTATATATGTGAAGTTTACAACCCTGGAGCTTCTCTCTTCCCCATCCAAATACTTAGGCATACAAGACTCGACGGAGTTTTGAATATTCGCCGTAATTTGATAGTTCCTCACTTTCAACTAAATACTTTATCCACCTCTGCCATCCGAAAATTATTTATCCAGAAAAAGGAATTATACCCTGTATTCTACCCCGAGACTAGAACCGCATATCTGAAAATTATCATTCAGATATACTTAATATTTAATCTTGACTTGTCTATTTTAATTTTGTCTACTAATGTTACAATTTGTAGATTTGAAATCAACTTTATCGAAAGAAAACGTACCTTATTTCGTTGCGGATTCCATCTTAGACTTTGCACTAATAAAATGACTTTTTAACTGAATAAACTTTACATTATCCTTCAATATGTATGGATTACATTTTATAGTTAAAATTTTATTAATTACTTTCGTGTCTGAGACATGTCGAGCAATTCACTCACACACTGTCCGTCGCCCCACCTAACCTTCTACGTGCCGGCCAAAAATCCTGTTCGCTGATTTTTTCGTTACCGACGTGACGCAGCAAGCGATATATCTATCTCACTCGCACCCTTGCGATCGTCATTATATATTCGCTCTAACTAATGTTCCTACTATAGGATATCTCGCTACAATACCCCTCTTCCCAATAAAATTTTTGTGTATTTGAGTATACACAAAATATTTCCCTCTAACCGTCTCCCTCCGAATAGCCGAATCGACTACTTGTCCCTTGCTTCCATTTTTCATCTCCATAAAAGAAAAGAAAGAAAGTTAAATGAACTTATTGTCTCATGGTACGCTCAATAAACAAATACACCTAACTTATCATCTAGAAAATTTTATATTTAAAACAAGAAATTACTCATAACCAACACACCCTAATAGCGGACCATCCTTTACTATGAATTTCATAATAAAAACATTAATTTTCCTTTGAAAATTTAACAAAGGTTTTGTAAGAAAAATTCAATAATAATAACATGATACAGTATATATCTAAATTTCAATTTCGAGATTGACTTTGGGTGTCCTTTCGACTAACTCAACAGCTCAAATTTACACGTACGTTCTTATTCGTACATTTTAGTTTCATTATAATGAAACGTAACCCAGGCGCCACCATAGAATTTTTGTTTGTTTAGAATATAATAACTTAAGTATGCGAGAAATAACAAAAGCTTTGTGTTCTATGGAAAAAACAACTTCCTTCGCATACCTGAGGCATTTTTATTAACTTTAACCTCTTAATTGCCTCGGTCACCCAAAATCGCTCTCTATACTCAGTTAGAGTATTCCTTGGTTACTCTATAAATTATAATTTAACTACTGTATTACACTTGTCTTATCATTATGACCTTATCCTAGTGTACTGAGTATTTACATGGCACGTTAAGTCTATAGACTTAAATGGCGACAGATCATCAAGAGTCAAAAATTTTTCTTATCTTTTTCTACACGAACAATGATAGTTATAACTCGCTCTTACATGAGACAAGGTATAACCCATGGCTCATTCATTTAATAGATACAAAAGCATCGACTCTGAAATCTCTAAATTTAAAATTTTTAATTTACACAAATAGCTTAAAATTATACATATGTTCCTTTTTTAAACTAATAAATTTTTATACTATGACTTTAAATCTTCACTACTCATACTGTATTCCGTCGGCCACAGTATGTGCGAAACCTTCAGGTGAAAATTTTACACCGATTTTTCTCTGATCATAAGTAGACTCACCCTCCTTCCACTCTTCGCTCTTACCTCTCGATTAATACTATCACCATATGCTACGTAACACACGCCCGCTGCGCTGTGTATATTTTCATACTAGATAATTCACTAGACAACCTTTACCTTTTACAAAGTCAGACACATTAGACAGCCTCAGTTTTGGATTCATACAAATTTTCAATATGTTCAACACTCTTCCTTCAAACTTTTATTTCCTCTTTCATTCTAATTCCACATTCATCCCCGGGCCACGCATTTTCTTCCATTACCTTATACATCTCTTCACATACCATCACGTTGAAACATAATTTCTCATTTGACTTATCCTCAACCTAGTCCGTACCAACCTAGTCTATCCCCTTGCTTTCTGGTGATGTCTAAGTAATAATCTATCTCGCCTCAACGAGACTCCGCTCAAAGTGTAACGCACGACTATTTCTCTGTAACCTTCTTCACACAGCTTGACCTGTCCCAAACCTACAAAACAACTCGGCCTCATATGTTGCATTGACCCATGACGCCCGCTGCGTCATTACTTATCAATAATTGCCTCGCGGTCTAATCTTTCTCCATGCACCCCCTTGGGTTACATATATTCGAGAACTTACCGACCACTCACTTCTATTTCACCTATATAAATTCCAGTTCGCCATCTTAAGTCCACAGCTTATACCCTATAACTTATTCTACATTTTAGTTATACTAGAATATTTACTATACAATTTTATACATCTTAATAACTATTCTCTCTGTTGACGGTTACATTCTGTACCGACCGTCCTACCCCCAAAGATTTTATAATTTTCTTTTTAACCGAAGGCAACACCCTCGCATTTCGCTTCACTGTGATACGTTCAGGTGTCTCTACAACTTCGTTTCGATATCGCATACCATTGCCCGACAATATTGATGCCATCTCCACATCATCTTTAGGTACGCTAAGTTTAATTAAGGGATCTCTGTCCATTTTGGGCTGGCGTTACAAAAAAAATTTTTATCACTATTCTAAACTAAGTCTATTTCCAAGCCTGAGTGAACCGAAGTAAATCTTAACCAAAGCTGAAAATAAAAATTTTCTTCTTTGCCTCTTCCGAATTATAAAAATAAAATTTTCGTCTTCAAAAGCCGAATAAAAAAAAAACTTAAAAGAATTGCTAAAGAGATTTATCAAATGATATTTAAGTGTATCATCAATGTAGCTAACGTCAATCTTCACTCTACTAATTTAGGTATTTATTTACCTTATCTATAGATAACTAGGAAAGTCACTATTTACTTTAATAAATATTTTGTACAAGGAAAAAAATTAACTCTCTACAACTAAAATCATTACAAGGCACTTAATCAAAAAATTGTAAATTCCTGCGCTCCCAATCCAAAACATTACAAGCTCGATAGACCTTGCTAAAGATTTCTCGCGCCTGCGCAATATTCTTTTCAATATAAAAAAAAACAAGTTTCTGACTCAGCACGAGCGATCTATTAAAATTACTTCTTGCACATTACGAGATGTAAACAAACCCGATACATAACCTCTTGACTACAAACTTGCAATCAATAAGAAACGAATTCATAAAAAGGTCCGCTGTGTACTTATCTCGCTAAGGCCACGCGTACACGACTACCTATTCGTATTTGACGACTTCACTCTTTTAACTGAAGAGTCGCTGCTTCCTATTCAAAAATTTACCACTACCACCTCGCTATGTTCAACATACTCAGCTATGTCTATTCGATAGACCCCCCTTCAAAGCAACACAAAGGTAAAAATGGAGACACTCTTCAATTTATACCATACCTCATTCTAAAAATTTTTTTCTATATAAAATCTAAATTTGCAAACGCTTCTTTCAGACCACTAGTTCTTTCTCACACACCTTTCTCAACACGAGCAGTAGAAGTAGAAAAAAAAGAGAGTCCACTAAACTTCAGTAACATATTCAGAATTGTTATTCAATTGTTAGAAAAAATAAAAAATTAATTCAAACATCAACTTGCGGTTTTGTTTTTCTTCTTGAAAGTGTAAAACAATATCTCCGTGTATACATATTTGGTCATTTTAATTAGCGTTTAGAAATTTTTGTTCGCACATCTGTGTGGTCTCAGGAATTTAAACAGCATTCACAGTGAAAGAATTCCAGCCAAAACCTTAATGACTTCATCAATAACATGGATCTAAAACATAGTAATAATCGAGTACATTAGATTATATTCCATATAGATGTCTTAAATATTGGGTTTCATATAAACTTTCGTAAATTGGGTTTTCTTTTTTTTTTTTTTTTTTTTTAATTTTCAAAAAAAATTGCGATCAGCATTTGATCCATCAAAAAAATATTTTTATCTATTAACACATTACTAATTTGTTGCCTCCTTAACTTCTTTATCCGAAAAAAAAAATTTTTCATACCCACACTTATAAAATTTCAGCAGAAAAATGCTCTACCCACAGTTCAAGTATACATGTAAATTTCAGCAGAAAAATTTTTTACCCACAATAATATTTAAAAAATTTGTAACAAATTTTTGTTTCAAAAAAAAAATTAAATGACCCAACTACTGTTTCTTTTACATACCAAAGTAAAACTGATTAAAAGACTTACAACTAGCTTAAAATTAAATGAGGATTTGGCCGTCACTTTTCGCACCAACACTTTCCAAGACATGTACAAGTCGCTACCCCAATGAATTAATCAAATTAGAACAAAAGGAAAAAGTTGGATAATTCGATTTTGTGTCGTTTCTGATGCCTCAAACGTTGGACGCCATTTTGTAACGTTGAGTGTTACTTTATTAAGAGGGCTCGACCCTCCCTTGCTCTCTCTTAAGCAAGGAAGCTCTGCCTCTCTTTTTAGCATCAAAAACGACAGGAACCGTTATCTATTACTCTCATACAATATTATGCCACGGACTTTGAGACTCTACAGGGGGTGAGCTGTAACGATCATGATTATGTCCTGAAAAGTGTTAGGTATTCTATAATTATAAATAACATGGGTTTCACATAAAAACTGAATTTATTCATTCAATCAATAAACATTGTAAATTACATGAATTCAAATAACTAAAATTAATTAAGTTTTTTTACAAAATCTTCCTGCAGATGGTTGCAGGTTATCTTATTATATGATTTCCAAAAATATAGTAAAATATTGTCAATGCTTCGACTTATTACTTCTTTCTTTCCCTCAACTTCTTTTATAATCTTACATAAAGGCCATTTTTTTAATTACTAAATTCTATGAGAATATATCAACTACCGATTTGAATATGAGCATACCATGATCTATATTAAATAAAAAAAGTTAAGAAAAGATTACTCAGCTGTGTTTCATTCCTAAATTTGAGGGACACGACCTGAACCTCTGAACTTTCCTCCTCTCCAACTGGTTCCCAAGAATTCGCCTTGAAATCTTTTGGTTCACCCTTGAACTGACCTACCCACAGGTCAACTGTTCAACGCGTATGGAGTAAGTACGAAGATAATCCGTCTTTGATTATATATGTGAAGTTTACAACCCTGGAGCTTCTCTCTTCCCCATCCAAATACTTAGGCATACAAGACTCGACGGAGTTTTGAATATTCGCCGTAATTTGATAGTTCCTCACTTTCAACTAAATACTTTATCCACCTCTGCCATCCGAAAATTATTTATCCAGAAAAAGGAATTATACCCTGTATTCTACCCCGAGACTAGAACCGCATATCTGAAAATTATCATTCAGATATACTTAATATTTAATCTTGACTTGTCTATTTTAATTTTGTCTACTAATGTTACAATTTGTAGATTTGAAATCAACTTTATCGAAAGAAAACGTACCTTATTTCGTTGCGGATTCCATCTTAGACTTTGCACTAATAAAATGACTTTTTAACTGAATAAACTTTACATTATCCTTCAATATGTATGGATTACATTTTATAGTTAAAATTTTATTAATTACTTTCGTGTCTGAGACATGTCGAGCAATTCACTCACACACTGTCCGTCGCCCCACCTAACCTTCTACGTGCCGGCCAAAAATCCTGTTCGCTGATTTTTTCGTTACCGACGTGACGCAGCAAGCGATATATCTATCTCACTCGCCCCCTTGCGATCGTCATTATATATTCGCTCTAACTAATGTTCCTACTATAGGATATCTCGCTACACTACCGAATGTTTTACAAAAATTCCACAATATCATCCGAAAATATCATGATCGGATGCGACTTTCAATTTTGTAGGTAGGAATTTCGATTAAAAAAAATACCTACATAAATTTTAATATTTACATTTCGTTCGTTCTACTAAATGTTTGACGTGCTGTTTCTTTCACACTATGACGGCGCGCGTTATTAGTCGTTGGTAATTTTGCATTTGCCCATTTCCTGGACCCTCGCTAATTTTATGACTCACTTCCTGCGTCATCCGTTTTTCAAGGTTCTGTTTACGTTTGCCTCGTGTATATAAATAGAACATATTCTACGGAAGTTTTTTTTATTTTATTTGACGAGCTGGCTTTATACGTGGTATCTGTCCCCATACAAGCCTTTCGGGTCTAATAGATTCAACAGAATCACCCTAATCTAGCGAAATTGACACTAAAGTGCCTGCTTGTCCGTGATGGATATGTTTTTTTTACAACTCATACAAACGAAGTATGTATCATAATATGATCATTTTATGACCCTGACCTTTTATAAAGTGTATATTATAACAAGGTGTATGCATGTAACTTTTTTGATTACTTAAATTATTATTAGTGTAAAAATAATTTACTCAATACTTTTTAAAATGGTTATTCATCCATTTATTTTTAAGACAAATGTACCTACTGTATGTGAAGATACAAAAAATAATTGCTTAAATTATATGGGCAAAAAAAAAATAGTATAGTTATATGCGTCTTAAACCAAAGTGACCTTGAAAGTATGACTAAGCTGAAGTAAAATACCCCAATAAGCGATTGAGTAAAATACCTCATTAAGCGATTTTTCATAGTTTTCGAGTTATTAATTTTTTAATATTTTTTTTCAAACCTTGACATAGGACTTGACATTTTTTAATATAAAAAGATAACAGAGACACGACATATTTTTCAGATACATACATTATTATTTTTTCTGAAATAGCTGAATAGTATACCTAGCAGATACAAGAACAATATATTTAAACTATAAAAAAAAACTTTCCAATTTAATCTAAAAATGCACCCTGTAAATTTCATTGAGCGATATTTACTTAATAATATAAAATTTGTTTTAAAGTAAAGAAGGCGATGACATATTATTATTTTTTTATAAACATTAATATAAATATTGGATAGAAAATAATTTAAAGGTTGCTTTTTATTTTGCCTTATTGACGAAGATTGGGAGGAGGATGCACGGTGGCTTCGTTATGCAATTTATTGTTGGGTTTTATCCAATAGACCGCAGCGGAAGGACGCAAAAGTACAGGTTATTAAATTGTTTCAGGCAAGATGGCGGAATTAAAAACATCGACCCAATTTGAAATTTTCAGCCTTTATCAATATTTTTTTCGTTTAGGTTAGGTTGTTTTTTCTTTTCATTTCAATTTCTTATGCGACCTCGTGTTATAAAATATGCAATATATCAGGAGCGAAAAGGTTCTTAGGTGTAGGAATTTCAATCACACATGTTTGTAATTTGATACTATTATTTTATGAGCATTCACACCTTTATAAAGCTTTTGTGTACATGTAAATCTAATAGCAGCGGCTCCTCACATTTCATCAAACACTATGAGAACCTCGAAGCTTTTTCAACAATCTAAATCTATAAAATTCATAAGACAAACCAAGAGGATCCAAAATTTACCATAGATTATCAATATTTTTTCAAAAAAATCTTTAAACATAAAAGAAAGTGGAGCTAGTGCGAACACTTAAAAATCGAGATCGGCAGAACAGATCCGATGTTTAATTTATTGGATTATTCGCCGCTCCGGATAACATAATAACTATTAAAGTTGAAAAATGCATAAGAAACAATATAAAATATAATAGAGGAATAACAAAATTATTGTTTACCTGACAACCATTGACATTAAAAATATTAGTACGCAGTTTTTTGATAGCTTTCAAGCTTTCAGAAATATTTTATTAACATTCAAACACATTTTAAACGTATTTTTGTATAAATTACGAATTCGAAATCAATATTCATGGTAAGGACTACAGGACAACGTCTGTCGCAAAAGTTAGTATAGTATAAAAATGTATTTACCTGCATTCGATGTGGACAATCTCCTTGCAGTGTGTAAATCGAAGAGTCCAAATTTGGGGAGTCCAGTGGTATCCTCAGCAACTTTCCTTGATTCGATTCTCTTTTCCGACGCATTTTTGACTTGCAGCAGTAGTTCATACAAATGCACATGCACGACATAACCAATACACATCCAAGAAAGAAGCTGAAAAAAAAACAAAAGCTGATTACTTAAGGTTATTTTGATGGTACATTGTTTTCTTTTTATTATTTTCGGAACGATATGATAAGAAAAAGATCTTTGTATTCTATGGCAAAGATTGAATAGGTTTGTTTTTATTGAAAAAAAAAAAAAAATACATAATTTTATGCAATTATTGAATTGAACGTGCATTTTTGGTGGATTTATTCAAATAATGAAATTTTAAGCAATTGCCGACCATTTTCACTTTCACAACACACGAAAAGTGTATTTGTGTTCACGTTGAGTGGGTCCAGATTCATTAAAAAAATGTACTTTACTAGATTGTAGCATCAAAACCATTTCTTTGTCATCTGTGCTGTAACCATATAAGACGCAACTCGCCAGGTAATTAAAATTATTCCGGAATAAATAACACAGGATTTTTGAAATCACATTACGTTAAATAGTTACCTTATATTTTATCTTATACTAGCTTTCCCGACAGATGATGCCCGTGTTCCTTACTATGAATGTTGAATTCGTATTTCTATAATTATTATAAGCTTATTATAACCGATGTATTTTAGATCGATGCATCTATTTCAAACCATATATTTTCCATCGATATTCTATCTATCGCACCAACTACCAAACAACTGACAGTTCCTGCCAAACTTTAATAAAAATTTCTATTTTTCAAATTTGGAATAAAATTTATATTGTTAAAAGTAGGTACTAAGATTATCGACTAAAAAACAGTTTTGTATATAACATCAATACTTTTCATACTGCTTTTTATGTAGGAGTTTGGTATTGGAAATGTACCAATATTATTACCGAACACTTCGATTGAAAGTTGCGTCTTGTTTGGTTTCCAAAATTTCACGAACGAACAAGAGTAGGTAGGTACCTACCTACATTTGTGTTTAAACATGCGAACACGGAAAGCACATTATAACCGTTTTTATTTTTTTACCAAAGCTTTCTGATTCAGATCTCCCTGTCTGTAGTACCTACCCAGAGGAATATCTCACAAAGATAGGTATGTATGTATGCACGGACGTAGCAATAGCTTTCACATGGAGGGGGTCCAAGGGTAAAATCTAACCGCACAAATCATAGCCGTATGCTAAGGGGGGGGGGTCCGGTCTCCGAGAACCCCCCCCCCCCTTATATACGTTCATGGCATGGACGTAGCAATAGCTTTCATATGGAGGAGTTCCAAGGGTAAAATCTAACCGCACAAATCATAGTCGTATGCTAAGGGGGGGGTCCGGACCCCCAGAACCCCCCCCTTACATACGTCCATGTATGTATGGTATGGCTATATTATAAATCTCTGTACATCCTCTCGCGCTGCGTTTTCTCCTTGTGTTTTCCCGCAAATCACATTTTATTTTATACCGATTGTCGGATTATTTTATTACCTTGCGTTTGATTTGACGTTGATTTAAATTCATTGCGAAAATACGCTAAGGAAAAAAGGTGAAGAGTCATTGAATACCATTTATTTTTGTTTTAATAAATAGGTACTTACTATATCTGAATTATTAGCTTGTAAATAGATGCCTGTTCTCACAACGAACGGTGTGAACAAATAAAGGAAATTCTTCTCCTCAACACAAAAATATCTTGTTTTTTTTTTCTTAAAGGAGGGAAAACATAGTATAAGGTGTGCCATAATTAACATAACATTTGAATTCGCCACTATTCGTGCAGTAAATTCTCAGCAATCTTGGTTTTTCTCAGTTTAATTCTCTGTAACCCTAAGCCATCAAATGTCATTTGACAGTTGTTGATGGCTAAGGGCTAGTTAAAATGACTACAGTTTGAAAAACTTGTAGGAATTATGGTCGGAATAGTGATTTGACTTCGACCTCCTAAAACTTTCAGACCGTGCACTTCCTCATTTCGGTAAAACGAAAAAGTCTCATAAGTGGTGTGGTTCAACAATAGATTTCCCTTGTTGCCAACCAACCAACAAGCCTATCAATACGTGAGCATAGATATGTGAATTCGCTCAAATAACGAAATTCAGCCTCAATTTTGCGGACTAAAACGTGGTCAAAAAAATGGCCTTAAACATTCCTACACCACCCAGGGATACAGGACGGCCTGGGAACGGCCTTGGAGAAGAAATTTTATGTTGTAACTTTTGACTGGCAGTGCGTGAATCAAAAATTTCCTTTTAAATGTATTTGACAGTTCTGTTGTATATTTTGTCACAAACCATTCTGTAAGGATGGGTTGCCTTAGATAATAATCTTTGTAAAGTAAAGTTCCTCCTAATTTGACATTAGACACTGATTTTTTTGGTTTGCTTTTTTCGAACGCTTGGCCTCTTACAACGAAACATCTTCCCCATTTTACGCAAGTAACAAGTTTAGTTTTCAACCAACCATTTTTCATTAGTAGTTTTCCTGTCGCCAGTAGTTTACCATTAACGCCTCTCGTTCCGGCAGTTTTTCGACCCTTCTTTTCTAACGTCACCGTTTCACTTAATTTGCGAAGCCTTAAACTTTTATAGGAATTAAATTAATAAAAAGAGAGTGCTGTGACACACAGGCATTAACTAGGTACTTAAAACATTGTATGGTTGATGCTACTTTATTTATGACACAAAAGTTATGAGTATATTATATACTAACTTCTGTGTACTAGCATCAATGGTACAATAATACTAGCATTTATGCTTATCTGCTACTAGCATTGATGCTTACTTACCCGATACTAGCGTTGATGCTTATCTGATACTAGCATTGATGCTAAACTGATACTAGCATTGATGCTTACCTGTTACTAGTATTGATGCTTACTCAACACTAACAGTGATGCTAATCTAATACTAGCGTTGAAGATGAAATCTCTAATGTAGAAACCGGTCGTGCTGTATATTTACACTCAAAATAATAAACACTTTTTACAAAGTTTTACTTACTTATAGTTTCATTTTGTTAAAATGAAGTGTTACAAAATTACTCAATGATAATAAACCTGAGAGATTATATTATTTTCTAAACATTTCACGTTTCAAACAATTCCGTGAACATACCTACAACACTTTTCATTGATATCATCACAGCGTAACGACTTTATCGAAAGAAAAGTTATCTGCAACTTTGTGCTTTTTCTAATGTCTACCAAATTAGTGAACCTGCAATCCTGCCTAATTTGTTCCTAGGTTTGAAATAATAAAACAGATTTTAAACAATAATCCAAGAAAGTTTTTTTTTCATTTTTTACCAATATTTGTACATTACCAAAGTTATTGGAGACTTAACATACAGTGTTAAGTATTTAAAAAAAAAGAAAGATATCAGGCAATGGGCCGGAATCCAGCGGGTGGAAGAACTGTTCCGGATAGCCCAGGACAGATAAGCCTACGCCATAGTGGTAGCCAACTTCGGGGAACCTGACATGGCACAGGAAGAAGAAGACGGAGAAAAAGGAAGATGCTTGAGCCATAGAATAACATTCATTTTTAGGGATAGCTGGCAAGAGGACACTGTATCAGGAAAAGAAGGTTGCAAGCCTACTTTGTTTGAAGTTGTTGAGAAAACAACAAACTAACTGATTGTTTGTACGTCGTATGTATTAAATGTAACATATCAATACCGTTTAATTACGAAATTTCAATTATATATCTTGACATGGTAGCGCGTGTGGTTCTGCTGACAGACGTGTCAAATACTGTTATAGATGACTATATTCAATTAACATAATAATAAAGGCGATCAATCAATCACGTCGACCAAATATTAATTGCGCCAATTCAAAATAAACACATTTCATTGTTTGATTGCAACAATACATTTGCATTAAGCTATTACGTCGCTGATAAATCCCCAATAAAAAATTCACTATTATAATTTGGATTTGACACCTTATTGCCATATCTGCTATTATGCTTGCTTCTGTGTTAGTTTCGGTTGAAACAGTATTTTGACTGAAAAAGTTCTGTTCTATCATCCTGTTTTATATTCCTTTGGGATGTTTTTCATTTCATCGAAAAATAACTAATTTAGTTTCCATAAGTGGATGTCTCTCCTTTGAGTTCATCAACAATATGGAACTACTATGCCTACTCTTATTTCTGGATAGAATGACCAAAATGTAAACCAATTTGAATCTTTTTGAGCAGTTTAACGTCGGTCATACCCGCTTATCACACACTCAATATTGACATTGGAATTACGAGCATTTTTATTGGACAAAAGTGCAACTGAAACCTTTTAATTGCGCAAAAAGTATCAATTTCGCATATCATTCTCCCCAGAAATAAGCAACAAATTATCGAGAATAAGCCAAATAGTGTTTGAAATTTTAGTTACAAATAAACAAGAATAACTGAATACTGTTTTCATAATATAATCTTGTGTTAATAACGAATTGAAATTATTAAAAACAAAAACAAAATTTATGAAATCGTTACCTTATCATCCATAAAAAAAATTCTAAAAAACCTTAGAAAAATCACAAGTTTCGTTTTTCATTCCATGAAAAATATATTTTCTGGTAGGTCCACCATATAAAATACACCAAAATGTAATAGGCACGGGCAAAAACAATCAAACTATGCTTGATGCTCTAAAAAGTACTTCTCATCACATGTTGGACTTACTAGAATGTTTCAAAGTGAGATGTGTCGGCTATTGGATACCTGTCGGTTACCTTGGTGTATTTTTTGTAAGTTTTTGTTTTGTAATAGCTTTATTGAAATTAAATTCAGACGAAATAAAAGAAAAGAATCGAATATGATGTCTATTATGATAAATACATCTTTCATTTATAAAGGAAAAATGACCTTATCGAAGAGAAAAAAAAGCACCTAAAAAGTCCCTCAGTGGATATACAAAACACGTGATGTAGCGTTTCTTCAACGTTCGCATACCGGGGATTTACTTCCTAGCCTAACAACTAGTGATGTTGCGGATGCAGGTTTTTTGACATCCGCGGATGCGGATGCGGAGTTTTCAAGACAGACAACCGCGGATGCGGATGCGGAGTTTTCAAGACAGACATCCGCGGATGCGGAGCTCAGAATATAAAATGATACTGTATAATAGGGATGTAAAACCTAAGAAGTAAAAGGACCCCTTTAACGAAGGGCCGCCTTTTCACAGAATAAAATAATTTTGTACAGTTTCTTCTTCTTCTTCGTCAGCCTGTCTCCGTCCATCGCTGAACATAGGCCTCCCCCCTCTCCTTCCATTCATTCCTGTCCTGAGCCTCTCTCATCCATGTGCGGCCTGCAATCTTTGCGATTTCCTTCGCCCATCTGGCTTGGGGTTTGCCGACATTTCTTCTGCCTTGTCAAGGCTGCCACTCCACGTACAGTTTATAAGCATTCATTAAAAAATTAATAACAATACAACGACCTTACTCTACACGTAAGAAATAAAATGTCTTTTTTGAAAGTGCACTTAATTTCAAAATTTGTCTTGGTAAGTCTAGACTCCAGACAAGAACTAACACTTTTTAATATGGCACTTGATAACAAAGCTCAGTAGTTAACGCTCTCCATGCCTTTTACTTGCACGTGGCATGCATCTTCTTTCTATCTGAAACTTCAAGGCCATACCTTTTGAGATAAGAACACAATTGCATATCTTAATTTCGTGTCGCGACTTGCTCTAGCGGTACATCCGCATCCGCATTGACATTCGCTTTAATAATTGCGGATGTTAAAATGATGCGGATGCCCCGCTATTGCGGATGCGAATATCCGCAACATGTTCGCATGTTCAGAATAATTATTTAACCATGAGGGCGAACCTGGCGCCATTTCAACAGCAAATTTCAGTAGATGTTTGTAGGTTTATAAATTCGTATATAATATTCTAGAAACACAATATTCAATAATATTTAGATGGCTCTTTTTTTTCATCTCGCGATATCACTTTGTATTGATAAATGATTGTTATTGTCACCCATCAGTAGTGTTTATTTTGTTTCCCTGTCTGTGATATCATTTCTGTTTACTTTCATCTTCACTTGTTTTTCAAAACGTTCTGTTTGTATTTTTATTTCTATGTTTATATTCCATTTTCCTTTAATGAAATCTGACGAAGGATATTGTTGTTATTTTTATCAACTGTTGGATTATCTTCTTTATTTTTTATATGATTTATTAAGGTCTACGTCATAAATGAAAATATCTCCATAAGATATTTTTCTAAATCTGAACTGAATGGTTAGAAAATAAAAATTGGAAACAAAGGCTTTGGAATGACTTTAAAATTGAAACCAATATCCGGTGTGAAAGCCTCTTACACAATAAGAAAAAAAATCTGCCCCAAATAGCACTTTAGGAACAATGAAAGTATAAAAAATTCAACCCCTTTCCGAGTGACTTGCTTTATTACAAAATTCTCTACATTCTTTCTCTCTCTACTTTTCCAAACTTTCATCTGTGTAGTTTCTGACTTTATGAAGAATTCAGCACTGCATTATTATACTCTTTCCTAAGCGACAGTCTATAACAATTCCCTCAACAATGTCTCAGATTTCATAAAGGTGGTGCATTATATCCAAGAAGCAAAGGCTGAAAATAGTTAAAGACAACGAACCTTTTCTATTTAGGAAATCTAATTAGGAAATCGCGTTATTATATTATTGGCTATAAGAATTATGTTGAAAACTTGCAACTCGTTTTCTATCTTGGAGCCTTTGAATATATTTTTTTTTATAAAAATGGTTCCGTGCTCATCAAAGTAAACACAAATACATTCTATGACTCTTTCACGGTAAGCTACTTAAAGGTTGCATCGTAAAAGGGGAAGATGATCGGCATCTGGGTTCGAACCCACGACCTTCACACGAAACAGTACGAAAGTCGGGGTCGTAACCGCCAGGCTACCATTAGAGAACTGCGCTTCGAATTCCTCGTCCACATTTATTAATATTAACGTTTTTAATCTATGTAACTCACATTTTTAGCACACATAAAGCAAAGAATACGAAAAGTATGCAGTGTTTGTTGAAGACTCTAACCCTTTTTCGATGTAAAATTAACTGGTAAATGTAAAACACTGTTTAACTTAAGCTACAGAACCACTTTGAAATACGGAAAATACGAAGAATGCATTGTATGACTTATGATTTTTAGAGTTGTTGACACACCCAGATTTTACGTATTTTATGGTTTGCATTGCAACCCTATTCTTTTCCAAGCTTTCATAATACATAGCGAATGTTGTGGTGGATATGGCTGATTTTCGATAAAACTACAAAGCTTTATCCGGCGACAATTTTTCTTTGAATTTAGATTTTTTTTTCGGTCGCTCTCAAGCCAAAAATACAATATTTATAAAGTTGTATTGATAGGTCAAATGAAAAAACAATCTTGTGTGCGGTAAATTGTAGTATAAACACGAGTAGGTATAAAAAAATGTTTCATTCCATAGTAAGTATAACGCAGGTAAGAGGAGCTTACTGAATCTATTTATGGATCGCTGGATTAAACAAAAAGGTTAGGTCGGTTGACGATGCTAATTATATTATTGCTTAATAGAACTTTGGAAAGTTACATGAACTTTTCTTATTGAGTTAGCTCACTTTTTTTCTCCCTTTTATTCTCTTTAGTACTTTTAAGGCTTTTAAAATCTTATGGTACCTACGTAATAAAAAAGAATCCTATTTATAATATTCTATTTATAAAATTTCAAAATTTTGATTTTCATTTGTTTTCTTTCAGAATTTATAATGTTAACGGTGTATTGAATCTCTGAATATTTTGTTAATAACATTAAACAGTTCATATAGGTATAGCTCTTCGATAAACGTCGAAACAGAGAATCCTTGTCTGAAATGTGGGTGGATCTGTCTTATCACAGATTGGTTTGGACCACGATACCAGGCGGACTGGAAGAGAGAATTTTAGTCATTCGTTAAATAAATAAATAAATAAATAAAGCTTTATTGTGTAATAAAAATAATTTTTATAAAAATATTTAAAGATTCAAAGGGCGGACTTATCCCGAAGGATCTCTTCCAGCCAACCCAAATTCGTTCTTAATTTTCTTACATTGTGACCGTTAACTGGCCATGAGCTTGAGTTTAGGTAATTATCATTACGCAAAATATGATGTAAAAGGCTGTGTTAGAATCAGATACAAACATCACTTACAAAACTAACAAAATGTTTTTATTCAGCATCAGGTTACAGAGGAAAAATCAATTTTTCGATGATCCCTCACTCATTGCTTTGTTTGTCTATCTGAATAAAATCAAAAGTATAAAATAGTTTATGGTTTAAATGCACTCAATTTTACGATTGAAATCCACTTTGCATACGATACAACAATAAACCACTCTCAGGCGTACAGTACGATGCGACTACTCGAAAAGTATTCCACTGAGTACGCAGGCACTCTGTCTTGCAAAACCAGAACTTTCGTATTTGTTAGAAGCTCATTTCAAATAAATACAAGGTGCACTTTTGTATTGCACAATTGTTGAAATCATCTGATTTGGAAACCATTCAACCGTTATAATCGCCTAGCCAGCCTTCTAAAAGACGGTTCCAGAGTGGGGAAAAGTTCAGAAATCCTTCTGTTTTATATAATGTATTTTAGGTAACACCATACAACTTTCCCTTACCTTATCTCTCTCTATAATATATAAAAATGGAGCCTTATTTTTCGAGATCATTGCATCAAGCGTGAACCGTTGTACCTTCTTCTCCAATTCCTTTTTGTTGTGTGTGCTATTGTCAGGAGTATGTTATAATGTAAGAAAGTTGCGCGGAACATTAGAAAACTTAAGGAAACTTAAAGTAGACCTTAGTGCTTCTATTTCTTATTTTGAAATAAAATTGGCGTTGTACAGAAATTTTCAGTTGGTTAAAAGTTGTTGCGACTGATAGAATGCGTATGGAAAATATACTGCTGAAAACAGATGCACCGGTCGGAATCTGTCATTAAACAAACTGGTTAAAAGGTAATTAATTTTTCATTTATACAAATTCAAATTTAATGCTCTTAGTAAGGAGTGTTAGGACCACGGGACAACGTCTGTCGGGAAAGCTAGTCAGTTATAAAATTGTTTTGTTCTACCATGTACTCTAAATATGGGCTTTGAACAGCATGCCTATATTTTTAAAATTGCCTCATCGTGAATTTTTCACACTGATGTTTGTTAAATGATAAATGAGAACAAATAATTGTGTCGGGTTATAAAATGTTTAAAAATACTTTTTTAAATAATGTAATTTGGCAGGTCGAATTACTCTGGACCATCTCTGATGCTCAAGGGGAAATGTGTTGAGAGAGTGGATCGTTTTAAATACCTTGGCAGCATAATTACATCGTCTCTGGACCCGGATATAGAGGTTAAGTGCAGGATTGAGTGTGATAGAAATGCGTTCAACAAGATGAGCTCATTCTTTTGTAACGATAACTTCAATTTAAAACTAAGTCTGGTCAATATTGTTATACAGCTCGAAGCGTGGACCCTAAAGGTCAACACGATGAATAGAATAGAAGCCTTCGAAATGTGGATTCACAGGCGGATGCTAGATATATCGTGGACTGAGAGAGTTACAAACTCGGAGGTCTCTGAGGAATCTGGGTCATGTGCTGAGGGGTGATAAATACACCTTACTCATATGAAGGGGAAGATTGAGGGGAGCAGAGGGGTTGGGAGAAGGCAGATGTCTTGGCTACGAAATGTTCGAGACTGGAGCGGAATAAGAAGCGTGGAGGAGTTGTTCCGGAAAGCGCAAGACAGAAAAGCTTTCGCCGAAGTGATCGCCAACGTCGGGGTGACCTGATACGGCACACGAAGAAGAAGAACAACACAACTTCATCACCATGAAGAGCGAATACAAGTATTACTTCTAGAACAAAACAAAAATACCTTACAATGAAAAACAAATTCAAATTAGGAACAATAACTAATAATAATTAAATACATTAACATTTATCCAATTGGGTAGGCACCCACATACCTATGAATTAAACAATGTTGTCTTTGAACCCCCATTGAACGACTCTCAAATACTAAATCCCGTTTTTCAACCACATCGTTATATACATTTAAGTAAGGGTTCGCCTGTGAGTTCACCGGAAATTTTCACTTATCAATGGGGTGATGTCATACTTACGTCATGAAAAATTTTCAGCCCTCTTTAATACTTTATGACGTGTTTTTTTCACAACGTGTAACTTTATTTTTTGTAGATAACACTAATGCTGAATCTAGTGTGCGTATGTCGTATTTTACATTAATACTGTATTAAAAATACAAAATGTGTAAAAAATCATATTATAGTAATGCTAGGGGCACCGCGTGACGGAATTTTTTCGCTCATTTGCACAATGATAAAAAAAGCTGCTAACCTAGGGTAGCCCAGAACTCATAGTATATTATAACAGCCAGAAGACAATTATTATCTTCTCTAGAACAACATATTCAATATTAATCGGTACTTTACAGGGGACCCACTGAAGTTACGGACCTAAATTTTACGTGCTTGTGTAGGAGCATAAGACCAACCCGTATACCAAATTTTATGAAAATCGAAGACTTTTTTTTTTTTTTTCTTTTTTAGCCCTTTTTCTAGAACAAGTGAAATATTCTTTGGATACTTTAAGAGGGTTCCCCTGAAGGTACAGATCTCAACATTTTACTGACTCGTCTACATCGAGGGGCTAACCGTTCTACCACTCAAATCGGATAAGAATTACTATGAGTTATGGGTGCGCACACATTTTTGGCGTACGCGTACGGGGAAATCAAAAAAATTTTTTTTTTGCAATTTTGGAATCTACACCCTCGAAAACGTCGAGAAAATCTTATCTCATCGAAATCTATTTTTTTTTTGAAATCAGATCACAAGACTCATGTAGGTAGGTATATTCCATATACTATGAGTAAAATGAAAGTAAAAAAAATAAGAAAGTTATACGGAACCTTAGAAAAATAAAGAAAACTTAACCTTCTACAAGCTTTGGACAATAAGGACTGTTCTGTTTTTGAATTTTACCTTATTGTCATTTGACATAATATGTAAAATGTACAACGCCTGTCGGGAATGCTAGTACATAATTATTATAAGATAGGTCTTTCTCATTGTCACATTTTTAGATATGTGACAAACTGTAGGCGAAAAATAATTTTCAAAAACTAACTGATAAAATTTACACATTATTTTATTTCTAGAAAGCGATGTCCAATGCGTCATATCCCTAGAATAACGAAGTATCTGGTAATAAGCAGTTTTTCATAGAAACGATTTTTTTTTTAAATATGTTTACTTTTTTTCAATATTATTGTTTTCAAAATAAATTATTGTATAACATAATTATTAGCAATCTATAAAAGTACTTGAAATCATATAAATGGAGTTTGATTTTACTCACAAAAAACGGAGACTAAAAATATAGATACGTCGTTATTCTAGGGATATGACGAATGAGTTTCGTAATAAAAGTGAAAAAAAAAATGCGTAATTTTGATCGAACGAAAAACTTTTAGGAATATCCGTCAAAGTCACGCAATGGTAGGGACGTCAGTCACAGCGCAAGGAGTCATCCACTAACCGCGTCACACGCCGCTGTGTGGTTGTGACACTGACGGGCAGTGGTGATGAATGGTCACCGGTCTTCCACTCGGCTGGTGCGGGCAGGTGGCCCGCGTGCTTGCGTTATCGTCCCTCAGTTAAATGAAGTGTAATTTATGAAGGCCGTTGTGTAATCGCCGGCGCCGGGGAGAACGCTGATATTTATTTTTAATGTCAAGTACAACCCTCACCCGTTCGATCTTATCTCTTGACATTTTTATTTCATTCATTCATCAAAGCGTTTTAAGAGACAACCAGCGAGCGCCTGCCTTAGTTTGCTTAAAATGAACCAAGAACATCGTGCATCCTAAAAATCTTTAAAAAAGTATTATATAAGTACCTATTACATTCAACAATTATAATATGCGGCTCATATTTTATATTTTTTACCCATCACGCTGTATCCCGGAGGGGGTAGGCAGATACGAAGGACTACTATTCATAGAAACCTCTTTCGCTTCATTCAAGAGTATGTTATATAACGTTCCGCATAAATATTGTCTCCTATTTCTTTTACGCCTGTCTTGGCCCGCCTTTAAGAAGACACCGATATGATCGGTCTACGTCCCATGCACCGATTCTTTCAGATTTAGTATAACACTTTCTATACAAAGGTGTCAGAACATATTGTCTGAGGCAATTTTTTCTAGTCAACCGGTCCCATCCAATCTGAGACAGGCCGACCCCGGATAGAAATTTCAAGTGAAAAAACACTTAAAAAAACTCTGACCCGACCGGGGATCGAACCCGGGACCTCGTGATCTGCCACGTCAGCACAACTAGGCTACGGAGGTCGGTAAATTTACACATCCTTTTTGTCTTCCTTTATTCACTCTCTCAACATGCTCGAACCACCTCCCTTAATTTAGTTTCAATCTAGTCACTACCTACGCATTTACTCCACATTTCTTTCTAATAAATTCTAATTCATGGCGTTCCTAACTGTTATTGTGTAGGTATATTTTCTTTTTGTCTAGTTCTTCTAGGAGCTGGTTAATTGATTTAAATTCCAAAAATTTCTATGTGTTTTAAATCCTACAGACGCCATGAAAATTCGGTCAATTCAAAACAATCTCAATATACAGATGACCTTTGATGAACCAAATCTTTTGGTTCTGTGCATAGATTAGACCTGTCTAATTTGGTCTATGGTGTGGAACTTAAACCAGACAATGCTAAAAGCAAAAACGTTTTCAAAAAATCCGACTTAAAGAAATACAGATCTAAAGCAAGTAAACCAGTTTGGATACAGTGTAAGAAATTCGAAAGCAAAAGTGATATGTCAAATTGAAAATATTGTCAGATTGTGTATAAGGCAAAGGAGAGAACGGTTAAGTAATACATCAGCCACGCGAATATTTCCCTCGCGGGAAACCAACTAAAGGATTGAAGAAAAGTTGGGAATCAACAGCACGAGAAGGACGGTAGGAAAAACAAGAATATAGGCAAGATCAACATGCTCTGTATTTAATTTGTTTCTTGTTTTTGTTTGTAACCTGTCTTTAGACGGAAGATTTTAATTATCATTTCCAGAAGACTGGAGGGCCTCGGATAAGTAACCATTCATTTTCTTATAGTAAATTTCTGACCACGCAGTCACGTTGTGTTTTCAGCTTCAAACAAATACCTTATTAATCATAAATCAAATCAATTTCGTTCTATGGATTCCCTTTCAATTTCGTAGGATCCGTTAATTATTTTTCGAAGTTACACCGTTTGATTAGACGGTGCACGTGTTTAGTAAAATATAGATTTCAATTGTAATTGAATGCTACAAACTTGTATTCTTATAAACTTAATCAGTTGCACATAATTTACAAACAAAACCTCTTAACGTGTTTAAACATCGACGGGAAATGGCTCGGGCATGTGTTAAGGATGCTGAATGGTAGTTGGCCACTATACCATCAGGGTTTCAAAGACAAGAAAGACGCTCTCACTACCAGTTCCGTAAAAATAAATTTACAATTCGCAATTGAGCATATTTAGAGTTTGGCCACAATTCTTCTCAGTAGGCTATCTAATATATAAAAGAAAGTCGGGTTAGTGCGAAAACTTATAACTCGAGATTGGCAAAACAGATTTTTATGATGCTTGTTATATTGATTTTTTTCCGTTCTGGATAACATAATAAATAATAAAATCGAAAAATGAATAGAAAATAATATAAAATAAATTTAGTATGGAACGAATTTTGATACAACTACGCCATCTGTGAAAAGTTCTAGAGAAACACCATTTTTTTTTTTATAAATGAATCTGTGCTCACCCGAAGTGAACACAAATACACTTTTGACATCTTTCACACTAACCAAAGGGTTGTGCCGTGAAAGCGGAAATAGTCGACACGGCCGGGATTCGAACCCACGACCTCCGCGCGCACGAAACAGTGCGAAAGTCGGCGTCGTAACCGCTGGTCTACCAACCACCTCAATTTACCTGACCTGACAACCATTGACATTAAAAATATTGGCACTCATATTTTTGATGTAATATTTTTTCAAGCTTTTTTTCTGATTTGTTAACATTGAAGCGCATTTTTTATAAATTAAAACGCGAAAAGTGAATAAATGTAATTTTGAAATCAAATGTCGTATGACACAAATTGTTAGTTGTTTGCTAGTTGGTGCGATTGAAAGAATTCGGATGGAAAATGTGTGGTTTCAAACAGATGTATCGTTGCAATGACATTGGTTAAAAGTCATTTTTATCATTCTTTTAAATTCGAATTCAATATTCATGGTTAGATCACAGGACAACGTCTGTCGGGAAAGCTAGTATTCAATAAACGTAAAATACTTTCACCGTCAATCCATATAGGACATAGGTACTTTAGCTTATTGATTTTGCTGTGTTTTTTTTTATTATCATATTGTGTAAAATAAATAATATAAAAAGTTTTTCTCATAGAAAATCATAAGTAAAGCAATTCCGTTGGCAGGTGAACTTCATTAGTATATCGGGGAGAGAAATGACGCCATGCATTAAATTGAAATCAAAATTTTATAGGCCCGTGCCGCGTGAAAGTTTGTAACGAGCCGCACGGCACTCGCTGATCGAAATAATAAAAAAGATAAGCGAGCTTGCTACTGTGGGAGGAGTTGAAAAAAAATATAATCAGCTCGGCTCATCAGTGGCTTGATGGTGATGACGCCAACGTCGCACTTAATGACGAGGAATTGAAGATTTATGACTGAATTCCCAAGTTTTATGATTACCCAGTGCTTTGGGTGTTTGAGTTCTTGCCGTATTCTTTTGTTTCATTTTAGCTTGGATCAACTCAGAATAACTTTATCGGCGATTGTTATTTGTATTGTAGCATGTAATAGTTTGTTTTAATAAACGTGGATGGGACTACTAACCTGCCTACATATTAAGGGATTATTTATTATATTTCTAGAGAAAATTACCAAAAAAGTATACCAAATTGATTTTTTTTTTGCGAAATTAAATTCGGGTGACACCCGCTTATTACAACTCATCATTGACAAATCTTATTTTTTTTTTGTCGTGAGTAAATTTGTAGAACATTTTAATAAACAAACATAAATTAAAATAAACCTTTGTCAGTTCTACTTTTGACTATCTATGTATATTTATCTAGTATTGTTAAGGTTACTGAAAATGGACGGTTGTCCGAAAACGTTTTAACCAAATATATGTACATACTCAAAAGTAGAACTGACAAAGTTTTTGTTTATTTTAATTTATGTTTGTTCATCATTGACATATCTGTCTGGCAAGCGTTTATATTTAAAAAAAAAAGCTTCAAATTCGTATATTTTTTGGTAATTCTTTCCAGAAAAAGAGAATGTAATGGAATCTTTACAGAAAAAATAACAACTAATGACTCTAATAATTCATGACTAATGTTCGATTTTTAAATGGAACAAACCACTACGGGCTTACGACCGTCTTCTACTGTTATTTCGAAGGCTGACGTAGTGTGATCACTTTACGTTAACAACGTTCGCCATTAGGTGGTAATGTTTGTCTCCGAAACTCTTAATCATGAGAATTCTCAACATGTTCAACATGTCGAAAAATCTCATGTATGAAACAAGTAGAAATTTAATAATTGATGAAACATAGAGAAAAAGTTGGAAATTATTGAGAACAGAATCTTTACAATCAACATCTTACACTACATTAGATATGTATGATATTTTTTGTTATTTAAAGATGAACCATTACGGCTTTTCGAATGTGTTCAACAAAGTTTTTGAATAAGAATTACACTTCGCCCAAATGGGTGTCATGACGAATGAAAATGAGTGGACTCCTTTTTGTTTTAATAAAAAACTCTTCCTTATCGTAAAGTTTTTGTTGATTTCTGAATAAAAAATATGTCATTTACTTGTATCGAAAAATCGCAATATAGATTATCCAATCAAAAATCGGATATAGTAAAATGTTTAAGATTTGTTATATATGTCTTCATTTCTACGCTGTAATACAAACAATCGATCTGACATCTTATTGCGTATGTATTGTGTGCGGAATACACAGTTCTATATATCTGAACGCAATGCGATATGTCTGTGAGACAATTTAATATGACGCCCTGACGTATTACGGACAGGGATTGATTTATGAACCTTAGTCGGAACGCGCAAACCAACCTACGTACTTGTAGTATCAGCATTATTAGATTGAGCTGTGTAAGCAAACTGAGGTCCGTGTTTATCTTTCGCGTTTTGTTCAACGCTGTCGACCTCTGCGATGATTAATTCTTCAACGTCATAATCACTATCACTTTTCTATTTTCTGGAATTTCGACACAAACGTTCATTAAGCTCTCATTAGCTCGACGACTAAACAACAAAAGGTACAGAACTTAACGATTCTTTTTCAAATCTTTATTTTGTTAACTTATATTTCTGATACATTTGACCCGATCGGCAATCGAAACCCATGTCACCAGGCTAACGAAATCGGTCGATAGTCGGTTTTCTTGCTGTCGTCCCCATTTAACAACCAAGTACACGAGTATCCAGATTTTACTCTTTTGTTCTATTTTTGTAGCGCTTGAATCTATATCAGAGTAGGCGAAAGTTTTCATGTAGAGTATAGTCGACACCAAAATTTGTACAGAAGGATACGTCACAGGTTTACTTAGGCCTTCCTTGAGTATTTTATTATTGTTGCAACGTGGACTTTTGGACTGGTAATGGGTCAGTGATTCGAATCAATGCGTCTACCAACATTTTTATACTACAAGAGCTATGATTTTATACTTAAAAAAAAAACGTTGGTTATAAAGCTCGCCTTTTAAACATTACTATGCATCTACAGAATAGGTATATTGAACGTTCTAGCACAATAGTAAACAATTGTGTCGATTATATAGTAAAGTAACAGAGAGAAACCCACTCATTAACCATAGGGAAAAGATTATTATTCGCCAATACTTAAGTGGAGAGCACTCTAAAGTAGTGATGCAACTAGGTTCCAGTATTTATAATAATATAGGAGTTTTACTAATGTCGTTGTTATTTCATTGCATACATCAAGGGAACCAGTTTAGTATTCCAGAGACGCTTGCTCGCTGGGAGCACGCCTCGTTACCTTAATAACATCCACGAGGGAGACGATCATGATGAATTATAAGTTCTTAATCTTCCAGAAGCGGACGCATTCAGAGTTCTTTTGCTCGACCGTCGACAGCGTGCAGTAACTCGATGCTAATATTTATGACGTCCCCAAGCTAATAAGTGAGAGCGGCACTCAAATTGTGTACATTTGTTAGCCGGAAAAGTTTTCTCTGTGCTTTTTTCCAAGCTCTCAAATGATCCCCATATTCCTCCAGCTTAATTATCATCTTATACTACATAGGTTATCAAAAAAGAGAAACGTATTGAAGGTGTGGCGGGGTATTTAAGACTTAATCAATGCTCTTTTATCTTCCGAAACCGTTGAAAAAGACGGTCGTATGTTCGTAAAAATCTTGTTAAAAAAAGTGTTATGTAAAATTTAGTTATAAGCACATAAATAATTAGATGTGAGAACTGGAAAATCGGAGAGGGATCTATAAAAGTTAGATTTTAATGATGTAAAAAGTCAAAATAATGTTTCCGCTTATGAACATTTTCCGATAATACTTTTGTAGAGAGATAAATGATAGTGCAAATATTTTTTAAACGTGTTTGCATTATCAAAAGTGTTTTCGTTGTTTTTATTTGAAACTTTGTCCTGCATCATAATTGGTTAGTTCGCCCGTAAATCGATTTTTTTTTTCGTTGTAATACTCTATTCCTACACAAAACATTTTTCATAATAAGGTATAGGTATGTTATCTGTCAGTTTGGTCTAAGTCGACAGTTGCTATGACAATAAACTATACCTAACAGATGTCCACGGAAAATATTATTATATCGTAAATTTTTATAATACTTGATCAGCTCTTACATACTTAAGAATGTCAAATTATCTGCAGTTCTCAACGTGCTTAAGTAAAATTGGGATCCTCTAAGGGACGAAATAAATTATTTATGGGACAATCAAACAATAATTAATGGCCATTTTCTATGCCTGTTGTCCGACAAGCTTTGCTGCTAGTATGGAATAAACAAGTACCTATCAATTGTTGCATATTTATGTAGGATTAAGCTTTATCCGACATAAGTATTATCTATTGGAAATAATACTCCAATACTGTTGATTTATATGGGGATTATATTATTTGATTTGCTTTATAATCTCTGAAATACCCTTTGTGAACTATTTTTCAGTGAAAGTACCTAATTAGAATGTAAAAATCAATTCTGAATTCGTTATTCCACAAATTATTTGAAATCCTGACTAGTTTCGCACGTAGAGGTCCTGCATGGTCACAGATGACAAAAAAAAGTTCCTTTGTCACATATGACCATGTAGGACTATGCCTGCGTAATTAGTCAGGGTACCTTTTCAATAATCTGATTGAGGATTCTACAAGAATAAAGTTCCGCCGGCTATACTTACACCTATGTTTAGAAATGTATTTTATTTTAAGAATTTAAATTAATTTTATTTGAGTTTCACGTGTGATACTTAGCTTTCAGAGGTTGTGAGTTATGAATTTCGTTTCCTTTTTAACAATATTTTAACAACAACGCAATTCTAATTTACACAATATGAAAAAGATGATCAAAAACTTCACTCGGTTTTTTTTTTATTTTTTTTTTAAACCATATTATTTGCTTTTCAGCTGCAATCAAATTGATATTTTCAGTAGAAAATGTCAGGGCAGAATAATAATTCTAATGTTTGACGGTTATTTAAAAATGTCCACCCCTGGCAACTGCGGTGCAGTGTAAAGAATATCTTGGCAAGAAGTGACATTGATAAACTATTTCACGATATAAGCTTGTTTAATCTCTCCCTGTCCAACGAGCTATTTTATTTAAAGAAGATTAACGGCTCCATTTGCAAATACCTCAATCATCCTATTCCTATATTGAAAGATGTTTTCGCGAAATTCTGCCCCGCCATTGTTGTTGCTGCGCAGAGAAGATGGCGAAAACAGCGAAACTTTACCGATACGTGGTGAGCTCCTTTGTAATTTGAGAGCTTCTGCTTCGTCATTTCAAGGGTGAAAATAGAGCTTTTTGCTTCTTCTGCAGCAGATTTTTGTATTGGTTGTTGAGAAAAACAATCTCGAAAAAGTACTCCCGATACGGAATTTTCATTTTTCAAAGAGTTCTGACACGCGATGTATCTGCAGCGTAGAAAACAATTACATCTACATTAAATTGAGTGTAATGGCAAACATTTCGATTACATTTTTTCAATTAAGTTTATGAACCGCGCTTATCACAACCTGACCGTATATTTTGTCAGTCCTTAAAAACTCTTAAAATAGATTCAGAGTTTTTTTACCAATGTCTAAAAATATCAATATTTCAACAGGCTATATCATGATTCTAACCCTATGTTACATCATGCGGGCCAAGGGGTCGAAGTTAAGTGCAATAAAATGGTCCTCAACGGCATCGGTCCGTCGGTGTTCTCATAGTAAGCACGTAAAAAGCTGTCGTTTTTGCGTGCTTACTATGTGAACGCTGACCGACCGATACCGGTGGCGGCCATTTTATTGCACTTGACTTCGGCTCTTGAATCTTGGTTTTGATATTTTGTTTTGACAGTTGGAGTTGATGGTATAATATGGCTTTTGTCCTCAATTATCACATCGAGTCATTATATTATATGATCGTTTGCATATGGTACTCTTAGTTCAGTTTTATATAAAGAACCAACAAAACGTTTGAAAGCTACACACGGAAATGTTTAAAAAGAGAGATTGCAAATTATCAGTGGATGCCTCCTTTCTCATAGGTAGATTTGTAATCTGTATCTGATAGCTCACATATCTATCTACATTTTTACATTGAAAATGGTTGTATGAAGAGTACTCGTGTTTGAGAACATTTAGTTGTTTGTAAGATATTCGCTATTTTTTTGTTGATAAGACGAAATCGATAGAAACTTGCGCGCGATATTAATACTTCATATTACCATGGTGATATTTTATGTTGTGAAAGATCTTCCGTTTAAATATAATAGAGTGCGTTTACATTCTTGGCGAAATTCACTTATGTATTGGTGAGTTTAGACTGTATACCTACACTACATATTATGTGATTGTCAGAACAAGTAGTATTCTAATTAGTATGTGTTCCAGTTTGTTTCAAAAAGTCGACGCGTGATCTTGTTTTTTTTTTATCGGTGACTATACTTTTAATTACTATTTTGAATAAAATGTGAGACTCTGTCACGATAATTTTGTGTCACTGCAATAAATATATATTTTGCATTTCCAGCCCAGAACATATACTCACGATACAAAAGTTTAGTATATTGTAGATTTTCTGTGTGTAACCTAGTTACACAACGTATTATCTCGACACTTCTTGATCTATATTCTAAAAATTATTTCAATATTTTTGTTTTTTTTTCTTTCTAGTCGTGATATTGATCGCCGAGAAGAGCGCAAAATTATATTTGTTTCATTCGATGTTCACTTGCTATGTTCAACTATGGTAAAAGAAGCATAAAGGCACGATTTGCGCTGTCCAATACACAAAATTAAATAAAACATACAAAAAGTCTTTTACTTAATTCGAATAAAATAGGCTGCTTAATTGAAGAGAAAATAAATTAAAACACATAGTTTGAATTTTTTTTCCAAAAATTAAACTGTCCGGATAAAAGCAGAAATAGCATTTCTTCAAAAAGTTTCGCATTTTCGTCGTATATTTTTTGTCTATCGTTCGCATCACAATTCGTTTGATCAAGTGTCCCGAAAACGCATTTATATAAAGTAGGTACAATATTATACAATAATTGTTTGCTTATAAACATATCAAAACAAAATACATTGTTTGCCCTCCTTATATAATATTATTATGGCGTTGACTCAAGATGCAATTCATATGTCATTGTATTATCTTCCTTTTAAATATTTTCAAACTTTTATAAAGGTTTATCGGAAAAAGGAAGTAAAATCCATACAATTTAAATAAACATTTTCGCAAACAGTAGTCCATCAATTGTTTTATTTTACTTCCTGTCTTCCATACTATTGATCTTTGTTTTTAATTAAAATAATATTCTTACTCAAATTTTCATTGAATATTCATTTCATCAATCTCACAGATATATTTACAAAGAAATTTATATTTCAGAAATTGAGCCTTAAAATTGTCGGGTAAAAAATAAAATAGGTAATAATATTGTAGATAAAAGGGAAAAAACGTAATGAAATAGAATTGCAAATTAGATTGAAATGACCACGGTGATTAGAGAAACAGTTTTAAAATTCAAAAAACCATTAGCAATTTAAGAAAAAATCAGTTTTGAAGTTTTTTAACCGCCTTTTTTTATTTTATTTTTAGTAAGTACTTTTGTTTATATTTCCGTTTGACTCTCACCCAAAGAAGATACGCAATGAAAATGGAACCCTAGACTAAAAAATGTACCACTGCAACGCCAAGTTGAGTTTGATATACTACTTATTGAAAATATTTCTCATTGATCATCAAAAGGCTTTCGACTAAGTACTCGTACACTACTACGGCAATAAACTTTTTGAGGTTTTGCTTGCTGTTTATAATATAATATTATGAATTGGTTTTGTCTGTACCTACCTTACTAATAACACATTTGCGTGAGCATTTCGATTCGACGTTGATTTCAGCGACATCTGGTGTTTGTTGTCCGAAGCACTGGCACTGACGTGGTGTTCCGCAGCCACCACCAAGGCCAACCTTTTGGTGCTGCTGCTACTGGACATGGCCCAGCCGAGTGGACTCTTCGGAGCCAACACGACACAATCTTATAAATGCACTTCCGACACTACTATAATTTTTAACACTAGTCAACTCACTTAACTATACATATATCATTCACTTTGAATACCGTTAAGTTTATTGGAATTTATTCACATTATTTGTGTTTGATCATATGTTTTTCATTCTTCACACCTGAAAATAAACAATACAACCAATATAATATTATTTCTTAAAAATTTCAGTAATACACATACATATATCAACACAATGTGTGAAGAAAATTTAGGTACTCCATGTATCTTGAAAATGAGTGTTGGAATTTAGTCGAAACGTCGGACGCACAACAACTTTTTTCAAAACTGACAATGGAAAATCTCTATCCTACATAGGACGTTTGTTGGGAAAGCTAGTTTAATATAAAGAGTGTGCAATCGTTAAACTTGTTTTTAAATCTTGTTTCCACTTTATCATGTGTCGATTTTTTTTTATCCCGACAAGAATGGTTGTTTCACGCTACATGGAAAACAGGGGCGATGACATACCATCAAAATTCAGATCCGACATACGACACAGTAGTAACGGTCTTTTAAGGTTCAAAAAATAATATATCTGATAAGCCTGTGATAAAAATCGAATTGATTACAAAACCATGAGTTCTAAGTTCAAGTCTGTTAATACTGAGTTTTTGGGCAAATTTTTTGCAACTTCAGGAATTGACTACAGTAATTGATTTGTTGTGAAATACTATAAAAGAAAATGACAGTGTTCGAACGAAGCTTTTTCTTTTTTCGAATCAATAAAATTTAGTATGTCGTGTTATTCGTTTCTTTACTATTCCAATCAAACAGAACCAACCAGATAAAACTTATTATATATTTTATGTATTTGCAGACTGTAGACTTTATAACTTCAAATTGTAGTAAATTTTAATGAATTATTTAGTCATTAAAAACAAACCAGTAATAATAATTAAGTCCGTAAAATAAATCTAGTGACGTTTCGGAGACATATTTGTGTCAAAATATAAATAGTCGCAGTTAAACCCCTTTGCGGTTCGTCATGAAATTTATGCATGCATACACATCCACTCGACAATCATGGACAAGGGCGTAGACTGAAGCTATTTCAAACTGTTGTAATAAAGAAAATAAAATGTAGACAATTTAATCTTGTCCAGAATACTATTATGGCGTCGACAGTAATCATTTTATGAAGATGGGGGTATGAATGGCACACAAAAAAATTAAACCTCAAATTGGGTGTCTATTATTCATCGGAAATATTAATTAAAAATGTCGACTGTTTCATACCATGTTATTATTTATCTACTTCTACGTTGACCAAAATACACCAAGGACAATCGTATGCCCGAATGTAGAAATTTTCGTAAAGGCAATGAAAATTTTGATTTTTGTACAAGTCGTACCCCCCTGTTTTGCCTATACGTGTTACACAATCAATAATGAGAAAAGATTATTGTGAAATGATTCCTGTAATTTAAAATTTGACTGAAATGAACGATGTAAGATTGTGGCATTATTCAAAATATTACAGCGATATCATTTTTATAGATACTTCTTCATTCTTCGGTAGATTTTTAGTTGAGTATAGTGGATTGCACTTGCTGGCTCCTTACGCCTAGTGGGGTTATAAAGAGAAAATTGATCGATCCATTTAATCATACAAGTTCGGGTTTGCTTACCCTATTCTTTTGGACAAAATAGTTATATGTTAAGGTTCATTTATACCAAACGAACAAAAAGCCAGAGCTTGAAAATAGAGTATATTTTCCTAATCGTTGATACTGAACACCATGGAAACAACAGCTTGTTAGTAGGCTATGACAGTTCTGTACTTTCTGGTTATTATTTCCTTGGTGACCATATCAACGATTAGGAAAATATACTCTATTATTTTCAAGCTCTGAGTTTTTGTTCGTTTTGTATAAATGCACCTGGAGTGTTTCTATTCTATTATATTCGCCATTTAAACCCCATTCAGGGGCATAGGGAGGCAACAAGAGCTCCCCATTGCGTTCGATCTTGCGCAATATTGGTCGTGACAGGGGGCCACTAGAAGCCTGAACCCTCCATGATGGAGTTCAGGCGTTAGAGGCTTATTTCTTGCGCCTTCTCTGACCTTAAGTGTTTATACTCTAAATAGTAATTATAAAAATACTGTAGCTTACAGCCTGAAAAACCTTGCCCTTTGGTTAGTGTGAAATATGTCAAAAATGTATTTGTGTTCACTTGAGTTAGCCCAGAAAAGTCCTTTCTGAATTAGTTTCATATATGAAACTAATTCTTTTTTAACTTGCTATTTCAAGTTACATTAGGTTACTTGAAAATTTACTTTAGTAGGTTCGTCCAAGTTCTTTAATCGTTTGACTGGTTGTGGTTCGTAACATGGGGGTGAAAACTAGTAAACCTATTACAATTAAAACATATTTCCAAAATATTGTCTATTTTGTCAGACGAAGGCTTATCTCATCCGCGCAGAGAGAGGGTTCAGCCACTACCCCCTGTATGCTCCATTATTACTTGTAGTAATGTGAACGCTGCCGGGATATTTATTTCTTGTGTACGTCTAAAGGAATGAATACTCACTAACCCTTATAGTTTAATTTGGATCGTATTGCGACAATCCCTAGGGATCATTGGAAATGGAATCTGTTACGGTTTTTTTTATTACATCGGATAAAGTTGAAGAGTCTCACTCAATCTAACCGCGCCGATTGCAAATTTATTTTAGGCCATTCGACCTAACTTTACTATATTATTTTCTGTTCCATTCCGTTGATCACTTGACTTTACCTACTGATGCCTAACTTCTCGGAACAAAACATACTTAATATGTTGTTTTGGATTTGATTAGAATTGTTCTTTTTTTTAGATTTCACATTTTTGAAACGAAATATTCAAGAATTATACAATTAATTTTTTTTCTAATGTATATTTTTTTTTGCCTTGATTCTGTTTTCTGTGTTGGATTTAGCCAACTTACTTGTCAAACTCGATGTTGGAATGCTAAAACCTCTCCTAATACCTTTATCATGGGGAAAAAATATGATAATATGCAAACTCGGCAATTAATATGCCTAAGAATAGGTGGGTATATGAAGTTACATTTAAAGAGGCAATTTTGCATATAAAATTTTATAAAGATACGCAAAATTGATTATGGAATTCACCAGAAGTCTCTGTTTTTTCCGCGTTATTGTGTTTGTTCGGAGAGGAGTAAGACATTTCTTCTGACTTTAAAAAATCTTTAGGCAATAAGTTCTACCGGTTATACCGACGCTATCCACATGAATTTTTTATCAATATTTGACCTCGTCAAAAAATTACGAATTTCTTACTTTATCCATCCAAGGGATCCGCATCCTTCTTCGATGAATCAAAGAAGGATGGATCCCTTGGATAGTCAAAAACAGCAACTCAGAGGTTCCATTTGGGTGAATAAAAGTTGTATTTTAGCAGAAAGGAACCGTTTTGTTGGAATAACGGTTCGATTAGTTTCACCTGGTAGGTTTTGGCTCGTTACATCCCCCACAGTGCGGGTCCGTTTACGTGTAACAGCGGGATGTTTTGTTTAGACGTTTCTCCCACCCCTCTCACGTCACCCTCTAGTTTTATTCCGAAGCCACCAATGATATCATTGTTTACGGCTTGCCGGCAATTAAACTGCTGTTAGTCCACAGATCGGCTCGTTCTACGCAGTATAACAATTATTAGTTTTTACCTTGTCAATTTATGATTCTGTCATCCATCACACAGCCAACAACGTCGATCGTTTTTGTTTGTTCCGCTATGTACGCACCTACCAAATATAGCTGTAACTTAACGTATTTAGCCGCTTGTACTGTTTCAGTCGACCTTTACTTTTTTATGAACCTTTTCATAGTTCAAACTGAATATTCGATATTCCATAATTCTATAGTATAATCTATCTCTGTTTAACAGACCCAGATCCTAAAAAAATGTCACCCTCTAATCTTTAAGGTTACATTTGTTATCCGATTTTTTAACGATTAACGTTATGCCTTCGCTGGTTGACTATAAAATTGTCTGTAAATAACGTTCGCCATACCCGTTAGTTGTTCGATTTTTAATTTAACCATTCGCAATACCTTTGCAAATGTTAGTCTCGTAAATCCTGCTGATGTAAGCGCATTTGAATAGCAAAGCTTGGGTCATAGGTTCGAATCATACCGGGGGCATGGGTTTTTTATTGTGTTTGTTAAACAAGATGAAGAAACTCATGATCGGACGGTGATCACATCACCTCAGCTTCCGAAAAAACATAAGAGTTCAGCCGTATGCTTGTAGTACCTATTTAGAATTTAAAAATTTATGTTTAATAATCGAAATGATGAGTGTATGTGATTTTAGCATCAAAATAGTCACATACCATACTATGTTAATCGTTTGATTTAACTATGAAAAATAACTATTGGAATTTCAATTTTTAAAAAAGCACAGTGGTAGTTGAGAAATTTAAGTCACAAAGAAATTCTTCCTCTGAGTTTTTGAAACAAATAAAAAAGCAATATTCGCTGGAATTCAAAGCATGTTTGAGTCGTATATTTATTACAACTGTCTTGCTAATATTGCATCCTTTAATCATGTGAGTTTGTGTTTAGTTTATTTTCTTTTGGTGTTTGCATCTTGGCATCACCTATTAATTTTTTTTTTTTTTATGTCAAAATTGTTTGTAAAAGCAACCGCTGGTTGCGTAGACAATAAATAAATAAATAAATGTGTGAGATTTCAAATATATTATATACAAATTATGAGTTATACGAATCAAATCAGAATTTCAAAATCCTTATAGTGTTTGTGCGTGTACATGATATAGGCAAGGGGGATTTTTTTGTACAAATTTCTTCAAACCTTCAACCAATGAACCATTCAACCGAAAGATTATTCTTCATATTAAATAAAATTTTATAGAATTTTCGTCGTTATGTTTGTCAACGTTCGCGTAAAGCGGAAACATTACCCACGAAGAAATCTATCTTTACATTATTTATACCGAATTGGAAATTATTATCTTTTATGAATATTTCTATGGATGTGGGGCGGCAGATTAGATAAAGATTCTACTTTTTTCTCGCATAATACTAAGAGATTTTGAATGGATACTGTTCATTTGATCATAATATTTGTGTGTGGTGGATAAGTCGTTTATTTTTATGTCTAACTCTTATCGGTCGTGTATGAGGAAGGATTTTGAATAAACTCTTCTCTCTATGTTTATGACAGTAGGTACATCATTTCATAGGATTTTTTTCTTAATATACTTTGTATATCACTAAAGGTTTTTGCAGTAACTTTGTAAAACTTCATTTAAACTGAGTAAAATTTATATTTATTGTAACTTTGAAAAAGTTTTAATAATTGATGTGCTTTATTTATACTCAATTATTAACACTTTTACAAAGTAACAATAAATATAAATTTTACTCAGTTAATACCAGCTAAACTAATTGTTATTAAAAAAATCGAATATAAAATCGTAAGTTTCATAAGCAATTTTGTATTCCGATATCTATTTTTTTAATCTGTCTTCATTGTATAAGGTGTTTTTTTGTAGAGGAATACAACTCTAAAATGAATACTAAACCTGAAAACAATTTTTTTTGACATTTTTTTTTTATTTAAAGAATATTCAATAAAATATATTTAAAGGGTTATTTTTTAATTATCTTTATTGAGGGAGGATTAATATTGACGAATTCCGCTGATTTATATAGACGAAAATATATCATGAATATAAAAATGTGACTCTTTTTAGTAATACCCTGTACACTACAAGATCGTATCATTTTAAACAGGCTATGCAACTTTGTAGGAAGGCTGGATTAAAAAAAAAAAACGTTTCGAAATGACGTATATTTTTAAGCCGTTTATAAAAATTAAAAAAAAAACACAAGTGTTACATTTAAAATAAAGCGAAAAGATAATAATATGTAGATAGAGAGAGGTGGAAGATTGCGTGATGCCATATCCCCCTCATTAGCAGCGTCGTTCTGTAGAATTAAATAACTTTGAATGACTTGTGTTTTCAGCAGCATGAAGAGATCTCCCAGCCGACAACATTATTCCAATGCAACGAGACAGGGTAGGATTATTCTCAAATGACATTATTTATTCACCCGGGTGCACCCGGGTCATTCTCAATGACAATAAGTCACCTCTTGACACATGGGGTTGTTGAATTCTACATACATATATGGACGCTTCGTATGTCTTTTTGACTCACAACTTTGTTAGACCTTGCTCATTCGAAGGATCTCCTCTGTTCATATAAAGAGAAAAAGTAAGGATCAATCAAAAAGTGATATTTATTATAGTCACAATAACACCCTTTGCTTACGTAATCGCTATAGTGCTATCATTAACTTGCATCAGCAAAACCTGCCGGATGACGGGCATGGACAAAGGTCATTAATTGTTTGATTGTCCTATACTTAAATCTTTTAGATCGTCCCTTAAGCAAAGGGTCTCAATTTAACTCAACATGTTTGAGACTGCGGGCAATTTGATATTTCAGTAACATAAAGAATATTCTAGAGCACAATATAAAATAAAAATACCCAGAAACCAAACAAGTACCGCACAAAAGCGATGTTTTTATAGGGGGATCATGTTATTTAATGATCTCCCTGATGACATACGTGAAGTGCGAGACTTGGAAGTTTTTAAAAGGAAACTTAAAAAGCATATGAGACCTCAATCCGATAATTAGATTTTGTGAGGATGATTGTTTGACCTTCTTTTGTTTGCGTCTATGAATTTTCTGGAGTTTGTATTATGTGTTTATGTGTTATTCCTTGTGCATTGTTATTATTATCATTAAGTTGATTGAATTAAGGTAATATGTTTTTGCATATTATTATATTCATGTTGTTAAATATTTTATTAATGTGTTTATTTACTCAATGTTAGCGGTGCTCCTCTCTCGAACACGAGTCTTCGACTCTATCGGGAGAGAAACAACGTTTATATTTTTCTATTGTTACTTTTAATGTTTATAATGTGATTTCTATTATTTCTGTGCAAAGAATAAATTAAATAAAATAAAAAAAAAAAATCTGATAAAGTATCATATATTTTGTCCATATAATATTTCCCGCGAATATTCTAATAATAATAGAAACGTATACCTATCGACATACAGATTACAGAGCTATCCCATATTATGTACCCTGCTATCTGCTGGATCTTTGTGACAAACCATATTTATTTTCTTATTAAACAACTCTTCTTTGTGAAATAGCGGAACGTGTAATTTTTACAACATAATTTATTGTACTTTTTCAAAATATTTAAAAACATTTTATTTACGATTAAACTGTACTGTAGGGAAAAACTTTATTTATTCACTTGATATATTGTACGTATCATGTTTTCCGGGAAAATCAAAATGAAGTCAAAATTATTTTACAAGCGTGTTACAAGTAGGCAGCTAATTCGCTCCTCATTAAATACACCTGCCGCAGTGAGAGAATTATTATTTTTAAATTTAATAACAAGTTCTTCTTTGCGTGATTTATGAATTTGCGTGAATTCCTTGCGGAAATCTAGTGCCTAATGTCTTTAAAGTACCAATTTTGAGTTAAGAGAAGATTTAAACCAATTGAATTATTGACAATGAACTGTCAGTGTATCTACTTACTCTTTTCTAAAGACGTATTTCCACTCACTCATGTAGATACGATAAAGAAATTATACGATTACCTACAATTAATACTACATAATCATAAAAAGAAAGAGTCCTAAGTGTACGTATGTAGAAATTATCATTATAGTAATTCTTCTAAAAATGCACTCGTTTATTTAAGTAATCATCAGTTAGTATTGGTTCGATTATAAATAAATGAATAATAACACAATATCTTGTGTACATAGCAGTATGCTTCAGGTATTATTTCTCTATCAGTTAATCGGTCCCGTCTTATTTCTTAATAAATTTTTGCAATTTGTTATCTATTATGCAGAATCACCAAACAGTACAAAAAATATTGACTTATTTTAAAATTGTGTCTTAAAATCTTATTTATATCTTCATAGGTATATCTTTATCCTCATGATATGGAGCTCATGGCAAATTATGCCTGTCCCGATAAACAGCTGCCGATAACCATCGATGGTCACCAGGTCTCCCGGGTGGATAAGTTTAAGTACCTGGGAGCAACCTAATGGTTGCCGCCACTGGTGACCTCGGGGCTGAGCTCCCGATGCGTATCGGTGTGGCAAGTGGCGCCTTTAACAACATGGCCAAAATATGGAAGGCATCGGCGTTTGGTGTCGAGACGAAGTGTTAACTGTTTGATGCTTGTGTGTTGCCCATTCTCCTGGCACCGTGTGAGTCCTGGCACCTGACCAAAGCGCAGGCACAAAAAGTATCTGCATTCGAAACGAAGTGCCTCAGGAGAATTTTGGGTATAAGATGGTACCACCGCATCACGAACGACGCTATACGTCGGCGCACCCAGCGTGAGCCCATCACTTCTACCATTATGTGGAGGAGATGGACTTGGCTGGGATATGTGTTGGGGATATATATATAGTCGTATGGTTAAAAGGCGCATCAAAGTCAAAATTATAAAATCGATTTAAAATCCCTCAGCCAATTCTTGGCGTCGGTCGTCAGCAAATTCAAATCCTCCATCGAGCCAGGATACATATTGTACTGGACAATCGTGCACAATATGCTGTATCGTCTGTGTGTCGCTCCCACACTCACATCGGGGACTGTCGACGTAACCCGATGCGAACTTTTCAGTGACTTTTTCTCATCTACCTTTGTTGATGCCAATCCTAATATGCCTGAAGTAGTTTGTGATAGCGCACTGGATATTGGTAGTATCTATTTTGATAGTAATGACATATTAAAGAAACTTAAAAGCATAGACCTGAATAAGGGCCCAGGACCCGATGGAATACCCCCTTTGTTTATCAAAAACTGCGCCGAATCTCTGGTCGGGCCCCTTAGTTAGCTATTCAAACAATCATTGCACGAAGGTGTCTTCCCAGCATTGTGGAAGAGATCGTACATTACACCCATTCATAAGTCTGGTAGCAAACAGGATGTACAGAACTACCGACCTATATCTAAACTTTCCATATTTAGTAAACTCATGGAAAGGATAGTAGTCGAACAGCTGACTCCTGAAATAAAGTCGTTTATTTTGCCTAACCAACATGGATTCTTTCCGGGAAGGTCGGTGGAGTCTAATCTTGCTCAATATACTGAATTTATTTTAAAGACTATGGGGAACGGGGGACAGACGGATGCAATCTATACGGACTTCTCGAAGGCATTCGACAAAATTAATCACAACATACTCATACACAAACTACAGACTTACGGTATCCACGGTGACTTACTTCGATGGTTGAAATCCTACATAAGTGGCAGACTGCAATCGGTTGCAATTAACAATTGTGCATCCAGATTTAGAATGTGTCCTTCTGGAGTGCCCCAGGGATCGCACTTAGGCCCTGTCCTTTTTATTTTATATATCAATGACATCGGCTGCTGTTTTGAGTCCTCCCGCTTTTTGATATACGCAGACGACATAAAAATTTATAAAAAAATCTCAAATATCACCAATTGTCTTGAATTGCAATCAGACCTTACACGATTACAATATTATTGCAAAAAAAATCAGCTCTTTCTGAATGCCAAAAAATGCAACGCAATATCCTTCACTAGAGGCAGAAGTCCGATACTGAACAAATACCTAATCAATGGTGAGAGCATTGAAAGATGCACTGAGGTCAGGGACCTTGGGGTAATCCTCGATACAAAAATGACATTCAAACTCCACATTGATGGTATCGTTGATAGAGCCTTCAGATGTCTGAATTTCATCTTAAGGACGTCGAAACCATTTAAATCCACTAAGGCTATTAAAACTCTATACCAAACTTATGTTCGCAGCATCCTGGAGTTTGCCTCTGTTATATGGTGTCCCCAATACATTTGCTACATTGATAGGTTAGAACGGGTCCAGAACAAATTGCTGAAACATCTTAATTACAGATGTAGGGTCAGTTTCGATAATATCTTGCAGTCTGCACACTACCACAAAATTATGACTTTGGAGAACAGACGGACTGTTACTGACATGTGCTACTTATTTAAACTTGTTAACGGGTTGGTTGACTCCAGCGATCTTCTCGGGGATATATGTTTTCGATGTCCTGTGAGATCCTTACGATCTCAAGCCACATTTGAGATGCCAAGATGCGGAACTAATTATGCACAGAACTCATTCTTAAACCGTTCTACGGGCACCTACAATTCATTTTTCAACAATATAGACCTGAATAGCTCTTCTCTTACGGTTTTCAGGCAAAACGTGAGAAGACACTTGACGTCAGAGCAATGACTTCTTTATCTTCCTGCTTTATTCCATGTCCCTTATTCCTATCCCACACTCTTTTCCTTCTTCCCATTACTCCCAGCTGAGCCTGCACATATTGTTACATTAGTTTTTCTTTTTCCTATTTTCTGTTGTTTGTCTTACTTTTAACCCGCTCGCTGTTAATGTCTACGTATATACTTTACTGGTGTTCTTATTGTCCATACTATTTGTGTAATTGTTAGTTATAAAATCACTGTTTGTATATTTGTTAAATAAAATAAAAATAAAATAAAAAAATAACCCCATCTATGGAGTTCGGAATATGTGTTGGGGATGCCGAATGACAGTTGGCCGAAGAGAGCGCTGTTCTTCCTCCCATCAGGGTCCCGAAGACGAGAAAGACCCTCTCTAACTGTGTTCCGCTCCTTCGAAGCAGAGCTGATGAATCTGGACATGGTGTGGGAGGAGGTCATAAACGCTGCGCAAGATCGAGCGCAATGGATAGCTCTTGTTGCCTCCCTATGTCCCTAAGTGGGGCCTTAAGGGAGTTTGGATTTGGATTGGATTGGATATCTTTATCCAGCACATACGAGAGGGGAGGGCAAAAAAACAGGGAATTGGCCGGATGTAGATTTAGTGAACACATTGTTCGATCGGTTTCCTATAGGTCACGTCTCTTGACTTACCTAGTGTGCAAAATTGTGTTATTGTGGTTTCGGCAATCGGTTTTTTTCCGGCCTCTGAGACTTATGCGAAATGCTTATGAGGACGCTGCCCTTAGTGAAAACACTCTATGATTGGTTTTCACAAGCAAAGAGACCGTCGACTTTTAGGCATGTTTTTACCTAAAAGCCTAAAGAACCTGTAGGTAAAACGGAAATCGCTCGAAGGCTTAAAGAACACCCCGATGAGTGAATATAAAAAAAAACATTTTAAACAATTGAAGGGTCGTTTGGAAAGGTGCGTTGTGATCGAGGGAGAAGATAATCCAATCCAAAGAATTTTGAACTTTGAAAAAAATCCAAATTAGCTAATTAAGCTACCTACACTGTTGAAAATACTCGTAAAATCATGTGCAAGATCAATTACAAAAATGTTATTTTTGATAACTGTTATGTATTGTATTGAAAAGTAAAGAGTCGCTTCAGAAATTTATACTTCTTACACGTGGAGCCATTTTAAAATCACACTTTATCACCTGATGAGGTTTTTAAGGTTATTTGTTTGGTGAGAAGCGTACTCGTGTCGCCGAAAACCAATAAGAATGAGCGCCACTCACAAAGGAAACTCATTACCGTAATTTGAAAATGTTTTTTTAGTGTATTTCCAACTGATATGTGATCGTGAACAAGATAAATAACACCATTTTAACATTCACGCGGGCTGATAACAGGTTTTTTACTCTATAGAATCATTTCGAAAAACGTATAACTAGCAGAACGGTCTAACTTAACCCGTCTCAGAACCAAAAATCGTTGTGTTAAATTACTAGCCAAAAATTTAGTTAACCAAAATACCAGGGATTGTATGAATCAGCATACGCTTCCGTACTTATATTAGAAAACATGCGTCCGTCCAATTATGACCCACGGTATATAATCCAGAGCCGACATTGACCAAACCATGAACTTCCTTCGTACGAGTGAGACGAAGGTTTTTAGAAATATCTCCGGAAACACCCTTCGAGTTAGAAAACGAGGACGGAACTCGAGGACGTTGTAAGAGGGGCAAGACAGAGGAGACGGTTTTGGAATGACCACGCTTCAAGAATGGAAGATACAAGAGCCGCAAGAATTGCCCCAGAGACAACACAAGGAAGGAATCAGACCTCCAGGATGACCACCTAAACGCTGGCAGTCTGCTTCCCAAGAGGACAACATAGCAGGAACAACAGGCCAGCAGGCCTTATCAAAGAGGAAGAAGAAGAAGACGATAGGGTGGGTGGAAAAATTTGAGGTTAAGTGTAGATATATTTTGATTAAGAAAAATAATTTGACAAAAATAAAAAATAAATCTGGATTTAGACACCGTTACCAACTAGCGGTACATATTAAAATAATATATACTTGACGACATATTTTCACACCTTTCCATGGCACATTAAAAAAACATAAAAATCGGTCGAGCCGTTTTGGAGAAGTACGTTAACAAACACCGTGACACGGAATTTTTACATATGACATTATAACTAGGTTATCGTGGTATATTCATCTGCGATAAAATGTGTTTTGATTCAACATAATAATGTAGCTTTAACAGTACCATTGGAGTTGCATGTTTTTTTACAAAATGAATTTTTACTTTAAAAAAATATTTTTGCAACCTTTTTATAAAGCACTTCAAAAACACAGTTCGCTGTATGTAACAGTAATAATTTTCTGGATTAATAACAATACACCTAGCCTATAGTAATATCTAAAGATATAAAAGAAACTCGGGTTAGTGCGAACACTTATAACTCGAGATCGGCTGAACAGATTTTTATGATGCTTAGTTTATTGGATTCTTCTCCGTTTCGGATAACAGATTAACTATTATAAAGTTAAAAATGCATAAGAATAATATAAAATATAATATCAAAGTTAGTAGGCATGGAACGGATTTCCTGAGACGCCAACGCCATCTATGAAAAATTCTAAAACAACAACATTATTGTTTACCTGACAACCATTGACATTAAAAATATTGGTACGCAGTTTTTTAACATTCAAACATATTTTAAACGTATTTTTGTATAAATTACAAATTTGAAATCAATATTCTTAGTACGAACTACAGGACAACGTCTGTCGGGAAAGCTATAGTTAGTAATATAAACGAATGAAGTTAAGTAGGTACTCCAAAATCTCTAAAGGAAACTTGGAAAATTAGACGTCTCTAGAGGTCTCGGATTCAAATGGCAGTCCTGTTCTCCTCCTATAGGATGTTGAGATTGTTGAGAAGGTCCGTCTCTTTAGAGCAGCGATGCACATTCCTCGGCCCGCGGGCCGCATGCGGCCCGCAGCCAGTTTTTCTGCGGCCCGCCGACGAATTAAAATATTGAAAAATCAAAAGAATATTTAAAATATACCTAAGTAAATAATTTTGTACGTTTACCTCACTGCCGTGCCGGGGAGACGCCAGAATTGCGCACTTGCGATCGGAACTATTCGGGTAGAACGCAGCCGCAGGTCCTGCATGGTCACAGGTGACTTAGAAACTATTTCTAGTCAAATCAAAAAGAAATGTGTCTAAGTCACCTGTAACCATGCAGGACCTGTGCCTGCGAAACTAGTCGGGTTATTAAATTTGTGAAAAAATACAAATAATTGTTTTATTTAAATTACGATATTAAAATACGAATGCACATAAAGTCCACCAAGAATGCATGTTCAATTCGTTAATTTTAATAATAATCATAATTTGTTTGTGTTTACGTTAGGGAGAAGATGTGGCGAGAGTGTGCATTGTTAATAACCTTTGTAGCTTTTGGAAGGATTATTAAACAATTGTTTATTGTTTAATTTTTTTCGTTTCTTGCGTGAAATGTCGACTGCGTTACTATGTACCTATTCTACTCGTCGTACCAAGCAAATCAATTTCGATATGGATAAGCCAAGAACTAGTAAAAACGTAAAGGGCACTTTCTTGGGCCCAACTCTGTGGAATGTCTTATAGGACGATATAATGGATATTAAGGTATGCGGGGGTGTTGGTTTGATCGGCTATGTCGACGATCTTACAGTGTCTGTAACTGCGACTACAAAAAAGAGCTCAATCTAATGCAGCTCTTCAAGCTGTAGATCTGTGGATGAAAATAAATTACTTGTAAGTTGCCCTTGAGAAGGCCGAACCAGTTGTATTGATCAGTAGAAATATGGAAGGCATCCAATTTTATATTGATGAAACTACTGTTAAACCGACGAACCACGTGACATACCTCGGAGTCATTATATACAGAAGACTCACAGAGAGGTCATGGCAAAGTGTGTGAAAAAGCTCAAAATACCAACACAACAATACTACCAAGAGGTCCAAGCTCATGCAAAAGGAGGATACAGGCAATGTCCATGTACGCCGCACCAATTTGGGCTCACGCCATGTAAACTGCGAAATACAGACGAGATTGTTCGTAGCACATAGAGAACTATGGCGTTGCGAGTGTGAAGCGCATATACAGGACAGTGTCAGCAGGAACGGCGCTGGTGATTGCCGGTCTGGTGCCCATCGACCTGGTGGCGATAGAGTGAAAAATTCTGTACAACCAAAGAGGAGCCACAGAAGATACCGAGACCTAAGGGAGAGATAAAACGCTCACCAGATGGCAAGAGCACTGGAAGTAATCAGCGAAGGGAAGATGGACTTACAGGCTGATACATCAAATTAAGCCCTGGCATGAGATACAACACGAACTTGTGACCTCCCGCATCACTCAGTGCTTGAACGGACACGGCGTTTTCTACAAACAGCATCAATTTCAGAGTCTGCAGGCTGCTTATACTGCAATGACCCTTCGGGTACTGCTGAGCATACCGTGTTCTCTTGCCCGAGGTGGGAGAAGAAACGGAGAGATGTGGAACGAAGCCTGGAGATCCTGAGGCTGACTCCGGGAAATATGGTCTCGAAAATGCTGAAAGATCAGAGGAAGTGGTCAATTATTGGTGACTTTTTGGAAGGTATCATAAAGACCAAAGAGATTGACAAAATTAATATGAAAGGCTAGGAGAGAAAAAAGAAAGGCGAAGACAATAATATGTGATAAGGCCCTAGAGCAGGGGGTACTCGGCGGTTGTCAGGAAGAAAGCGAGGGAGTTTTACCCGGTAAGAGTGTCCATGAAAGATCACCCCCCCCCCCCCCCCCCCAAAGAAAAAAAAACGTAAGGTTAATTTAGTATTATTTTCCTTGTAGCGGCCCGTCCTTGGCTCATAATCTTCACAAGTGGCCCCTGCTCCCTATAAGTCTGTGCACCCCTGCTTTAGAGAAAGATCTGTATCATCTCTAAAGAAAGAAATTTTCAAGACAACATATCTAGCTTTCATCGTTTGACGATATTTGACTCAATCCATATTCACAGATTGTTATATAACAAGCAACGTGGATAAACAAACATGTTACAGCAACTAAGCTATTCACATTTTGCATAGGTAATAATAATTACACTTCATTACTCTGAAACACTGTTTGATTTACCCTCTATTTGCAAATCTTGTATTGTATTGAGATCTAGAGCTATCGTCAGCTTTACATACAATCCGGATACATTTTATATTGGGCATGTTCATGTGTTTTTGCAGATCTATTTACACCCTGAAAGATATCGGTTCGGTCGCTAACTTCCATATCGCGGGCCTTCGAATCCCGATGCAATCATCTTCCTCTTTCACAACACAAGAATTTTTTAAGAATATGCAATATGAAATTGTATTGATGTTAGATCTGGGTATGCACAGGGCCATTTTCGTACGAAAATTCTAAATTGTGTAGATTTAATATCAAGAGGCTCTTGTGATCATGTAAATATCATAAATTAGAGTTCAAATTGATTTGATAGTTTGATTTATATTACACTAAATCTAGCTAAACAGGTTTTTTCATAAAAATAAACATTCTAAATGTGCATCATTTAAACCAATCAACCATTATTTGAAATTCTTCTTCTTCTTCGACCATGTCCGCTCCCTAGTTGGAGCATATTATGAACTCCACAAGTCCTCGCCTCGCCATCTTGTTCCCTGCAGTGCTCACCGCCTCATCCCAGTCCGACACCCCTCGTACAGCGTCCTGATCGTTTGGAGGGGCCTACCGCGCCTTCTGTTGCCTTTTGGGTGGTAGTCGAGGCTCAGGCGCGTGATGTCATCTGAAGGCTTCCTTAAGGCGTGGCCCAGCCAGGTCAGTCGGCGAAACTTTATGGTAGAGATGACGAGTGGTTGACCCGTCAAGTCTCTAATGGCTGTGCTTGTTATGAAGTCGTACCACTGGATACCCAGCATTCTTTAGAGGCACTTGCTCTCGAATCCTGCGATACGTGTATTTATAGCACACGCCGGGTGCTAGGTTTCACAACTATACAGTAAAACGGGCAGAACACAGGCAGAGTATCTATAAGCGAACCTCTGTCTTAGTGCTAAACGCATTCGACCTCCAAACATTCCCATGTTTACTAAATTTACTAATCGAATAATAGAAATGAAAGTCGGGCTAGTGCGAACACCTATAACTCGAGATCGGCTGAACAGATTCTTCCGATGTTTGATTTATTGGATTCTTCTCCGTTCCGGATAACATAATAACTATTAAAATGTTGAAAATGCATAAGAAATAATATAAAATATAATATTAAAGTTAGTATGGAACGGATTTACTGTGACGCTAACGCCATCTATGAAAAATTCTAAAAACTCTTGTTTACCTGACAACCATTGACATTAAAAATATTGGTACGCAGATTTTTGATGGAATTTTTTTCCAGCTTCCAGAAATAATTTTTTCACATTCAAACATATTTTAAACGTATTTTTTTAATAAGTTACAAATTTGAAATCAATATTCATAGTAAGGACTACAGGACAACGTCTGTCGGGAAAGCTAGTTTGAAATAGATTAGAATAATTAAATTTCTCATATTATTTATTTTTCTGATGCTTTGAAGTTTCTGGGCAACGTTGTCAATAAGCCGCTGCCTTGGTCTGGATGTGGGAGATCGGTGGGAGTCCATTATGCAGGATAGGACGGCTTGGAAAAACATTGTTCAGGAGGCCAAAACTCTGCCGGAGTTGTATGGCCATCGGAAGTAAGTAAGTAAGTTTGAAGTTTCTGTGATCATTCATAGAAAGTCTGCCTACGAATCTAATCATAAATAAAATAAAATATAACAACAATAATGTAACATACTATAATATGTTTAAATTTATAAAATAACCACTTAAAGGATATATTGAGTGGAAACATCTAATAACACATATTATTTTATTGACGTATCAGCATAATAAATTTTATAGTTTAGTGAGTGTACAAAGAAACTCCTATCCGGGAAACCTTCGTGACAATCGCCCTTAGAGAACATCCGCCCCTCCCGGATATTATGGGAGCCAGGAACCGGAAGTGGTGAAAGGTTGCCATTTAAATAACATCCATGTATAAAGATCGTCCCACGTCAAAGGGCTCTATTAAATTAGTATTTTTATTACAGTTCTTGATAATTTTACAATTGCGATGAAAGCTTTCGTGGTATTTATATGATGTTCTCAGTAGCTTACTATGCAAGAGTCAAAGTGTCTAGTTGTGTTCACTTTGAGTGAGCACAGATTCGTTTTAAACAATATTTTTTTGTTTATAAAAAAATAAAAGTAGGTATGTTAAAAAAATAACGATTGAATTGTTAACAACACTAGAGCCAGAACATCATTGCATTATTTTTATTTTCTTTTCCTTTGTTATGTTTTATTGTCGATGTGTAAGAAGGTATTTTTTTTTACATATTTTCAGGAAGAAATTAAAAAAATATAATATCCTTCTTTCATTCACAGTGGAAAAAATCCTTATTAATTTCCCAGCCTAACGCGTATTGTGAGAAAAAACCCAAAGAAAAACATTGGAAAGTTTAGTTATCCAGATGTCATATTAATTGATTTTGGTAGTAGAACGATCACTTTGTTTTTAAAACATGAAATTAAAAACTAATATAATACGTAAGTATATCTATATATACATGTACTAATATAAACCCGAACCGTGCTTTTTTTATTTAATTAGGTATGTAATTTAAATCAAAGGTTGCAACTTTAAAGCTATTCATATACCTAGGTTATATTTTTATCTTTATTAGGTGGTTTTAGTTGAGAGAATGACAGATTTTGAAACAAAAGTTCGTGGATTAAGCTCAAATCCAATCTTGGAAAATCTTTAATACCTACTTAAAATATTTACGAGTAAATTAAGTCATTCCCTTATATTGATTGCATCGAGATTCGTAAAAAATATTTATACCTATTTTTATGTATTGAATTATAATATATTATGACATTTTACGCTGTTTTTAAGTTAGTCACCATCTTAAAGCCGAAGAAGAAGGTGTGTGCTTACGAAAACCGCAGAAAATAATCTGAAAAATAAGTAGGTACCTATTTAAACTTTCTTGATTAAAGTATTTCCAAAGTTTGATTGTTGCTTTATCTATCTCACAGTTTAAAAAAAATATATGACACATGATTATAGCAAGTAAGTACATGTCGTATTATTTTTTATGTGTTGTAAAAAAATGCATAGTCATTCAATTTTTTTTATTTTATCTATAAAAGACGCCTTCGCCCATTGACATTTTTTCGCGTCTTCCGCCTTGTTGCATCCGCCTCTTAATTCCTTTTTTATTTTACATGAGGTCATCGGATGTCGAGAAGACGCCACCTCTCAAGGGGTTTTTGTCTTTCAAGGGTGCTCGAAACGACAAAGGAAAAGACATACCTGAACGGTACAGCGAGTTTTCAAAATGAAATTTTATGCGAAAAAAGGTGCGATCAAAATTTTCCGTGACGTTAAAAATTAAATTACTGCATACTAAAATAATGCTCATCATTAATATTATGTAAATCAATTTAAATTTATATCGAATTATTGTAATTTTTAAACATTTCATTATAACGCTTTTCATTAAAATTTCCATTGAGTGTGAACGTATGTGGTTTTTTTTTCAATGTATGAATAATTTAATGTTGTAAATCCGACATAAATTAAAAAAAAAATCAGCATTAGGTATATATATATCCTTTACGTTGACATAATCCTTAAATAATTAGAAAAGTGGGCGTTACTTTATGAAAGCGTTTAGGGTAGAGGAGTAAACACGCGCTAAAAATGATTATTTATAATTCTGGTAAAATTAAAAATTCTAGCCGTATGAATTCTTCAAAAGATTATTTTTATACGTAGTATTTTTATTTTAAATACTAACTTCATGAGTATTGATGTATATTATTTGTATTTATTTGAAGATATCATTAGTTTTATAAACGTGTTGTTAGAAAGACTGAATTAATCAATAACTTTATGATATGCATGTTATAATAATATGAATGTTGCTATTTCGTTGTACTGGCTTACGCAGTATGTAATTTAATTATTTTTTAAAGAACTAATAGAATATAATAATAAATATATAATTACTTAATACGATAAATAAATAAAAAGATGTGCTTCAAAATGAGAAGTTTGAAAAAGTTACAAAGTTATCGCGAAATAATTTTTTTTTTTTTTTACAAAATTTTCTTTTTTTCATTATTCAGTATTTTTTAAACTTTTTCTATAAAACCGCATAGATTTAATAAGTAGTATAAGAATCATAAGACAATATTATTTGCATTCAAAATATTCTATTTAATGTATTGTTAAAATAATTTTGTGACGGTACCTTCTAACTTTTTTAATAGTGGAGCTGTGCCGCTTTTCCGAGAGCTTTGAAAAGATCTTCTCATAGAAGGTTTCGTTCACAACACAGTACCGAGTCGCGCGTCAAGCAGATACGAACTGAACCAAACCTCTGTTGGGGTTGAAAAGTTTTATTTGTTTGAATAAACTGTTGTCGCTTTGGAGCATGCGCCATTTTGCAATTCAACTCTTTGTTATCTTCGTCATAAACATTATTATACGTGTATCGCTTTTGTTTTGAAAGTTAGTATTAGGTAATTATTATTTTAAACTTTTTGTTCATTAAAACGAAATTCAGTGTTGTCGGAGAAAAAGTAAACTATATTTTCGTAAATGGAGAAGCTGGCAAGTAAGTTTTGTTGGTTTTTACCAGGAGACTCCATACGATGATTGTGAGTGCAATATTTGCAATGAAAGAAAACACATGATTAATGTGAATTTTGTATTTAAATTAGAAATATTAATATTCTGTACATTCTGTTGTTTAGAACGAGATTATTAATAATTGTATAATATTGTATTATAGTAGTCTAGAACACTTATCGACTAACGCTATGACGTCATATCCGCGAACAAAATGACACGTCTAAGTTAGTAGTGGTATGTTATTTCTGTTGTTTTAAGCGGGCGGATACATACATTCGCCCTTTAACCCCATTAAGGGGCAAAGGGAGACAACAAGAACTCTCCATTGCGCTGGATCTTGCGCCATCACAGGAGGGTGGAGGGGGGATCACCAATTGCCTAGACCCCACCCCCTGATGAGCTCCAGGCATCTTATTTCCAGACCTTTTTCTTGCGCTTTTTCTGACCTGTTGGGGTTTAAAGATGTGAGGTGGTCAACCTCACAGTCCCAATCTGTTATTTCGATTTACTGCTTCAGAGGTGCTATTCTCAGCCGGCAACCTCACAGCAGATACCTACAATGTATTTGAGTGGATAAGAACTTTAGGAACCTACAGCCATCATTTACGCCTCGAATGGAAAATCAATAGACGCACAATATATTTTGTTTATCCAAATTAACTTATGAATAAAGTAAATAACCCATTAACGCTATCGTTGTGCAACCGTTAAACGGGTGAAATGTCACACGGTGACGGGTGACTCTTGTCTCCTAGTGTGTGTATAATATAGTGCCATATCTCTCTCTCTCTCTCTCTCTCTCTCTAGGGAATGTTACATATTATAATAACCCCCTTGCATATATAAATATAATTAAAAGCGTTTCGTTAAAGTATTTACAATGAGTTTTACGGGATAGTTTCTGGCAGCAGTAACTTCCTCTTTGTCTTCCATAGTGCGACTTATTCGTAATGAACCCTTTTTTAAAACTATCGCATGTGGTGCTTTTTTTTTAAAAAGTTGTTAGTAGTTCTTTGTCACTATACATTGTTTTTATTCATTATCTTGTTTTTGAAATAAGGACCTTGTTAATTAATTTGAATTTGTGTTCTTCTGTCCCATTCTCGTCTCATTCAACAAGTTTTCGGAACGCCACATTGTCAATTATTGTCATACGTAGGTCCTTAGAATTTCTATGGAAAAAAGTACATGGGTCTTCATTATCTAATATGTTAAAGCTTTTTTTTTAACAAAACTTTGCACATTTATACGAAGGGACTACGCCTTTTTTTTACTTAACCTTTTTCAATTCATCATAGCGAATAGTGAAATTTGAAAGCTTTCTTGAGTTTATATTTGCCCCGTGTAAACAGCACTTAAGTTCTAGTGGAGTTAATTGGAAAATATTAACACAACGAAACTTTTTGCAACGTAGGGGCCACTATTTTACTTTTTTATATGAAATAATCAAATTTATGGACTATTACATACTATTTTCCGAAGCCGTAAGCATCAAACATAATATACTTTTGTTAACTTGTAGTCTGCAGGTGAAGTGACCACATCGCGATACACGTTACAGGAACGCTAGAGTCAGTCTAGTATAGTATTTCTGGTTATATGAAACTTTGCATCCACAGTATTTTAAAGGTATCTTCCCTCTATCACCCTACTAACTGCTCATTTTGAAAGATGTCGAATGTATATTTTTTTCACATAAAGTGTAAGTCTCAAAAATACTTTTAAATGGTTATTTTTTTATTTGTCTACATCATTGAAACAGCAATAGAAGATGGTCGTAAGCCCCTAACTAACTAACTCTCCATTTTTCGACCCCACTAAGGGGCATATGGGGGCAATAAGAGTTCTCCTTTACGCTCAATCCTGTGCAGTTTCTATCAGATGCTTCAGTTCTTTCTCTAAGGAACAAAACACGGTAGGTATGCGAGAGTCTCCCTAAACTTCTGGACCTAATTTCCTTAAAACCACAGTAGTAGTTATTTACAAGTAGCAACACTGATCTGCGAGTACGGAGTACCTATATTGAATAGATAGTGCGTATTAGAGAAGTTGATTCTAAACAAATACTATATTATGTAAGTCAGAGTATTCCGATACAAATTACGATAATTCCTTCTTGATTCGACTATCTAGTAACAAACCTTGTAATAGTCATCGTAATGTGTGTAACATACTGCCTGTATTTACAGTACACACCGTTTTATTGTAGTAAGGTTTTGTTAGTTACTTAAGGCAGGAACCTACAGTAGAGTGGAACAAAAATTTTTTTAGTCGAATTTCGATTTGGAATAGTTTTATTATGTTGCCTATTGGCATCAATAATCTACATAAAAAATATAAAAATTCTCATACAACGGTAAGAGCCCCCGCTTTGACTTCGAATATTTACAAAAACGGCAATTTTGGGGCTGTTTTCGCGGTCTACGAAATATTACAGAATTTACAGAATAGGTTTATTTTATTCAAAAACTAATTCAAACATGGTTGACTAGCTGTTGCTATCGCTATTTCATCAATTTAATAGTATTTGACGCTGTGAGAGAGGAGCAAAGTGCAAGACAAAACGGGGGCGGCAAGGGCTGATTTATACATTTGAAATTTTAGTTTCATCAAGTGCAGTGGATAATTATTGTCTTAAAGTGAAAGGTTGCATGTCAATAATTATTTCCACGAGTGTGTAGGAATAGGTGATGTATGTTTTAAAGTGTATTAACATGACTTCTACGAGACAAAAGTTAAAATGGCCGATAATTGGTTTCATAGAACTTTTGTGCAGAGTTAATAGAATAAATCCTACCAACGTATGAAAATGTGATGTAATTCTATGAATGGGTTTGACAAATGTTATAATAAAAATAAAAATCTGTGTAGAAACTTAAGGAAGTAGAGTTAGAAGCATTCAGAGTCCAAAATAGAAAAGTTTTTGACATATCTGCATGTAAATGTAATGAATTTGTAAGATGTACTTATTTTAGAAATGTAAAATTGACAAAAGAGGAACAAATATTTTTAAATGGCTGAAAGAATAATAGATTTAGGAAGAATTGATCTAATCCAAAGTTTAAAGTTGCAGAATAGAAGATTACGTGCTCTAAACAAAGAAATCATTCATAATTCATATACACGAACTGAAAAAAATTTCTTCTACTAAAAACTCGCTAAAAAGTGGATCTGCCTTCTTGTTCGTCGACCGCAGATGGTTTTAACACATATAAATTCCTCGTTGGAAGAAAATAAAAGACGGCCAAAACTATTTTTGAAGGATCGCAAAAGCCTAGAGTGGTTGTACCAGAGGAACATATTTCGATCATAAAGAAGTCAAGTTCTGTGTAGCTTGGGTTCGTTATTTCGGAAAATAAACTATCTCGACCATTGAAATGGATAATTTTTCACATATACATCAAAGAGTTGCCATTGAAGCGATTGTTTACCTATGCCGTTGGTCCATTTTGATAAGATTGAAGATCTACCTCCACGAATATCAACAGATCTCAACGCACACCAAAAACATTTACAAGCAATTACTACTGCTCTCATAAATTAATCCAGCACTCCTGATTCATTAAACAGAAACACAGTTAAACTATCTCGTACCCGCTGGTTGCCATTTAAAAACATTTGTACTTCTTTTGGCAATTTTTCATCTCTAAAATAAGTACATCTTACAAAATCATTACGTTTACATGCAGATATGTCAAAAAGCTTTCTACTTTGGACTCTGAATGCTTCTAACTCTACTTCCTTAAGTTTCTACACAGATTTTTATTTTTATTATAACATTTGTAAACCCATTCATAGAATTACATCACATTTTCATACGTAGGTAGGATTTATTCTATTAACTCTGCACAAAAGTTCTATGAAACCAATTATCGGCCATTTTAACTTTTGTCTCGTAGAAGTCATGTTAATACACTTTAAAACATACATCACCTATTCCTACACACTCGTGGAAATAATTATTGACATGCAACCTTTCACTTTAAGACAATAATCATCCACTGCACTTGATGAAACTAAAATTTCAAATGTATAAATCAGCCCTTGCCGCCCCCGTTTTGTCTTGCACTTTGCTCCTCTCCCACAGCGTCAAAGACTATTAAATTGATGAAATAGCGATAGCAACAGCTAGTCAACCATGTTTGAATTAGTTTTTGAATAAAATAAACCTATTTAAGTAAATTCTGTAATATTTCGTAGACCGCGAAAACAGCCCCAAAATTGCCGTTTTTGTAAATATTCGAAGTCAAAGCGGGGGCTCTTACCGTTGTATGAGAATTTTTATATTTTTTATGCAGATTATTGATGCCAATAGGCAACATAATACAACTATTCCAAATCGAAATTTAACAAAAAAAAATTTTTCATACAAAAGTGTTCCACTCTAACCTACAGCCCGCTTCAGCGAATATCTACATAATAATTCAGAAATGTTTTTTTATTTGCCTTTGACAATACTTTACCGTATATGTGAACATCACGCTCAAAATACAAATGCTACGTCAGATATGAATCTGCGCAGAGCGGTGAAATTTGCTCGAGAACGTTGTTAGATACAATTGGCAACGTTAACTTTAATATATTAAGAGCTATTTAAAAAACTTTATTTTTTTGTGATCTTCATACAAATTTTTCAAAAAAGACAGAAGCCATCTTTTGGAAACAAAATTACTCATGTAAACGTTGAATAGAATCTTGGTATTACGGTATGAAAATGTTATAAAATAATTGGAGATTGATTCGTTATACATATAAAAGTTATTCAAATCTTATTATTCTCAATAAATAAAGATTTAATGAAAAATTTTGGAAAAAAAAATCCTCCATTTTGTAATTTGACACATTTTAAAAAATTTATGGCCACATTTTGTGTAAAACCGTCGTAGCCATTAGATGAGTAATAATTATGTAGCTACCTTTAAAAATCATATTCAAATGCAGATAGGTATAAAATAATTTAGCAATAATTGTTGAATCATTTTATATTCAATATATTTTATATTTAATAAAGTTTCTTAAAATCATTGTTGAAAAAGATTTGCAAGTAAAATAATAAACATTGAAATTGGTATGAACATTCCATAAACAAACTTGCCGGTAAAACAGTGACCGATAAATTAGATCATTAGGTACAGTGAACTTGACAGAATCGTTGGGAGAAAAGAAATAATATCGACAATAATTGAGAATCTTTAAATGGCATTCAGGAATACTGGATTATAATCAGTGTAGTAAAACGTTTGTTTTATCCACAAAATAGTTTAGAAATATAATAGTAAATAAACTCAAAACTATGTTAGCTTATTTATCATATATTATATTATGCAAAAACAGTAATATACAAGGTTCATTTAAAAAAGACTGATGGTATTGTTGCCGTGAAAATTTGTTTAAAAAAACAATATGCATAGAGTTTCATCGTGTCAAAAGAAGTATTCTTGAAGAAAGCAATCAATCAGAGGTATGACTTGAAGCTTTTCTTAAAACTATCCAACGTTTGTGACAAATCATTCATCCTAGAACAAACACAAAAGATATAGGTACCTATAATGATGGATAATATCATTTCATGAATTTTTTGGGCTAGGTACACAATATGTAATCTAAAGTCATCTACATAATATTTTAGTCTGTTTATATTTTTGTAATGCAAAATGCCGGAGAGCGTTCTTAAATACACTTTGATGTATTTAAGTTAATATTTGTATCGAATTTTGTCACAGACAATGGTGGTAAATATTATATTGAATCTAAATCGTTATGTAGATAAACGCAAAGTATGGTAACTTATTTATCATATGTTATATTCTTTAAACAAAATACAAGAAAGATCATACCTATTGTTGTGGTAAAAAATCTTAATAGATGTAGGACGATCATCGTGTTGAATGAAATATATCCTTGAAAGACGGCAAAATGCAGTGATCAGTAATGTTTAGAGACATTTTCTTGACGGAACCTCCAAGGTTCCTTCAATCCAAAAGAAAACCAAAAAGACTATGGTCATCCCATCCTAGAATAAAAACAATAAATTATGGTAGATAGTTATTACATGGCCACCATTATAAAATATGAAAACTTGAATCTATATCTCCATTATACATCCATTCTCAAAGTATGCTCATAGCCTCATGTTGATTTTTTACACCCAACGTAAAATTTATTCCAGGACAAGAACCATTTATCACATCCATTGGGTTGTATAATATGTAAGTAATATAATTTTTGGTTGATGCTGGAAAACAAGGATTTCTATTAAAAAAAGTGTTTATTCTACATAATTTAGTAAATATTACGTAGGTAGGTACATAGGGTAATCTAAATAAATAAATATTACCAGGTACTTACTTAGAAATATATTAACAGCAGCTATCAATTAAAAAAATATTCGAATTTTGAAAATGTTTTGTTGTTTGTCAAAATATCGATGACAGCCAGTACGCCATAGATATCATTACGCCAGTACCATAGATTACCCATAAATTATTTGCGGTATTTTTTTGTGAATGAAAATTAAATCATGATATTTTTATTGAATGTTTTTTTTAATTTTCAGGTTTAGGATGTGTGAATTATAAACATTTTATATGAATTCATTTTATTGATACTTTTCTCCTTTTTAATAAATTCCGATAATAATTTAACACTAACTAAGAATATTTTTTTAGTGTGTTTTGGTTCTATGGTTCATTTGATACGTTATAAAAAATCTATGGATATGTCTAATTTTGTTGTCAAACTATAAAAAAATGTAAACATTGAATTTAGATATAAAATCAATTTTTGGGATTAATAAAACAGGTAAGCAAAGTTAATGAGTAAATATTATTTCAAATAATCGCGTAATTACAATGCAGCTAGCCAATTACATTAATTTATTTTCTGTTACTATATTTTTTTTACAGGATAGATTACAAGATATTTACAACAATATCAAGAATGAATTTCTAAAATGTACAAGTATGCATTTTATTACTGGAATAAGCAAAGCGGTAAGTCCCGTATTATTATTTGATAATTGTACATCATTTCATATGTTTGTGTATATAAATTCCATAATGTTTTGTTACAGATTAATTGTACGGCTTTTGTGCGTTTGACTTCTGGTGCCGACCATTTTCAACTTTTACAACACAAGCATCGTTTTGTGTGAAAGATGTCAAAAGTGTAAATTTGTTCACTTTGGGTGAGTCCAGATTCATTTGTATAAAAAAATGTGTTTTGATGAGCTATGACATGCTAGAAGCAACATCGGATTCATACATTTAGTATGATTAGAGACACATTATCGTTGAGCATTGTATTTTTATGAAAAAATAAGCTTTTGGCGTGCCACAACACAATTGTTCACAACACGTCTGTAGGCCTAGACAAAATACATTTGGCGATCGACTACAAACGAATTCTTTCACAATGTAGAGTAGGAAGAAAATTAACTGTCCACTTTTTATATTTTTATAAGTGTCTTTGTTTGGTTTAAATAATTGTTTATATATTCCAGAGGACAGTTAATTTTTTCGTACTATACATTGGCAAAATCTTCGTTTGTAGTCGAACGCCAATTTGAATTTGTCTACGGGGCTGTTTCTACTGTAAGATTTAAATGTGAAATTTATTATGGAATACAAATTATAGCTTTTGGTAAAGAAGGTGCCCATATGATTTTCTATATTCTGTTTTTATTTATTTTTTTCTATTTTTAATCTGCTAGATCTAACAAATTATGTTATTTAATTTTACAAATTGGTAGTTGTGTTTATATTCATTGAAATATATGTAATTGAAATGAAATAAACAGAATGTTTTCATTTATTTATAACCAGAAATAAACTGAAAAAAAAATACATATTATAGTGTTTTAATTTTCTATAAAACATCTAATAATATATTATTCTCCTGAACCACTTCCAAACAATAGATAATTTTATAATGATAAAATAATTTTATATTGATTATTTTAGTTTTAGTCAAATAATCCATCAACGACAAGTTAATATAAAGGATGAGAAGTCATGGATTTAGCAAGTATATTTTCAAATAAGGTTACTGTGTTAAAATATCAAATAATGTGATATTTTAAAACAACTTACTACCTATACTATTATAGGTGATTGTACTAGCAAGTCATTTCATTTACATTTCTTATAAAAACATGTCCCATAAACAAAGAAACAAATACTCCCATAAAATGGTACATATTTCTAACTTTTGAAGCTTGCCAATTATAAAAGCATTGTAGTTACCTATAACTTACCAAATAATGACTTTATGACGTCAAGAGGAGCATATCAGTTTGTGAGATAGCTACATGTATGTTTGAATCATGCACTTTTCACCATGATTACAGGACATCAGATTTATAAGAAGAACCACCTACGGAGAATTTATAAATGTAAAAGTAGTCACATCTCAATGTGTTGTTATTGCACTTAAACGCAATAGATCTGTTGATGAAAAAGCTTAACGCAGGTTTGAAACTTGACGTGGGCCTTAAATTCTTCAACTGTTGCGTTATGTTTTGATGATTGGGTGCCGACTTCTTAGTTTACTTATATTTATAGACATATTCCATAGTGAGAAGCTTTACTTGAACAATTTTTTATAAGTTTTATCCACAAACAGGTTGTTGGAAGTTCGGTGGTATTAGTCAATGACTTTCGTTTGCACAGCGCACTGAAGGCTGTGGGTTCAAGTCCTGGTGGTCCCATTTGCACTTTCACAACACAACCCTTTGGTTAGTGTGAAAGATGTCAAATGTGTATTTGTGTACTTTAAGTAAGCCAAGATTCATTTTCTTAAAAAAAAATCATAAAAATCTGTACTAAAAAGTCAAAACTTTTATTAATACAGTTATATATTTTTATTTTATTCTATAAAAAATATGATTTTCAAATAAGTATGAATCCACCTTCACAATTTGTTAAATATAAGTAACAAAAAGCTGTGTTGGTACATACTTAATTGCAGAATAATAAAATCAACATTGTGGTGAGAGCCCATAGCTCACCACATATAAATTGAGCACTCTGTCTTTTTAACTATGGGGCAAGCATAGAGAATAAGTCAGCAGTCTATGATTATGACTTACAGCGCTTTCTTATTGCTGATGAGGTGTGACAAAAAAATTAAGTCCAATTAATTATAAGTACATTATGTAGGTACACCACACTTTTATAAAGCTCTGTATGTAAACTTCCATTGATCAGATTCTATAACTCCCATTATTCTACAACTTTTTATTATTATTGTAAACCTGTTTTTTTTTTGTTGAAATTTAGTTGAAGTTTCTATAATCAGACCTCTTTTCCTGTAACATCGAAAAAATTCATATTATTACAGACTGATATATTCAACATTACACCGTTATTTATGGTCAATTTTAAAATGCCATTTTTTTTTTTAACATTTGACCAGTACTAACTGGATTATGACTTTCTTCTCTTGCTATTTCGAATGGCTTTGTGTGATGACTTCACGTTAACAACGTTCCTTATTTAGGTGGTCAAATTGAAATCCTTGAGTATTCGACAAATTCAACAATCTGCCAAGATGCTAGCCACCGGGCCAATGGCCCGTTGCATTTATGCCTTCCATAATTCGTCTATGGAGCTGAGATTCCTAGGATTATATCTTATAATGAATGCAATGCCAAAATGTCTACAGAATTTTAAAATGTGTCAAAATTTTCTAGATATTTTCTCACAACAATAACATTTACATGTTTTGTATATCTCTTATTAATTGTCAACTCTTGGTATGACTTATATTAAGCACCTATGAGAGATGAGAGTTCTAATTCTCTAGAAGTACCTAAATATTTATACTCAAAATTATCATTTATTAAAAAGTTTTACCCTGTTAAATGAAGTTTATCAACTGCAAAATACCTTAGTTATTTATTATAAAAGTGTGTTTCTTTACCAATTATTGTATTGATTGTTTTATTAATGTAAGTAAAATTAATTTTTGAAATCCAAACTCCCTTTACGCCCCACTTAGGGGCATAGGGATTTAATAAATTGGTGGTATAATTGCCATAGCAACTTGAAATTTTTATTATTACCCTATTCCTGTGTTATATTTTTAATAATCAATCTACACTGATTTTTCTATTCACACGAAGGCTGGATGTGAGGTGCAGGTTCGAATCCTTGGCCACAAAATTTTTTACTATGCTCAAAATAATTAACACCCACTTCTGGTAAGAAATTTCTGGTTCCAATTCCCAGATGGGTCAGAATATTTATAGGAGTTTTTTATGCAGACAATTTTTCATACAAAAGATTTTCAGGTACAAAATCACTGGCTCGGGTAGAGGTCTTAACACTTAAAATAATTATGTACCTACCTGTTAAATTTGATATTAAGAATAAATAAAGCTTTGTAGGTACATAATTATATTTTTGCAGAAGAACAACTAAAGCATTTACAGAAATCAAGTGTTCTATCTAAATGTACTTGAAGGGGAAGGTATAGAAAAAAGATAAAAATGCTATGTTTATGACTCACCTTTGCTGCCTCCACAGCAATTCTACAAATTTCTCATACTATCTAATTATATCTACCTATTTACCAATTCAAATCTTACAGGTAATACAAACTCGATCAGTCAATCAATTCTCCATTTTTTGACCCCACTTAGGGACATACTTTATAGGTACCATATTTTATTAATCCATAAATCAGGTTCTGTAATTCACATTTTTCTCAACAAACTTCATCAACAATTTTATGGACGGGTAAAAAGGCTAGTCATTAATAATTCACTCAGTTAAGTGAAACATATTTCTAAAGTTCAGCGCGCACTATCCCTCGTGGTTGGTGCCTCCGGGATATTTTTCACGCGTTTTATTGCCTCCTAGTTTGCAACACCTGCCTCATCTTGTGGAATCTGAGGTTGTATTCGTCTGTTCTCTTAAAAAAAACTAACAATAAACTAACTATACAAAGCTTACTTCTAGGATTCAATACAATTTCAAACGATTAATTTCTGTTTTAACGGTCAGTTTTCTGAATCCAAAAACGTGTTTCATTAATTTACTATTTAATTCTAGAGGCAGCGTTTCATCATGAAAATGTATATTATACTAGCTTTCCCGGCAGACGTTGTCCTGTCGTTTAACTCAAGGCGGCCCGTTCATATGAACATAATGTGCACTGCGCCCCCATAAAAAATACATAATTAATTCGATTGAGTTAAACTAATTAAATATTAACATTAAAATATTTCCAAAACATCCATATTTCATTCGTATAGAAAACTCAGGCGGGAACAACGCGAGAATATAATATGCGCGCGCAGACATTCTACCTCTATGTGCTCGATGTTGATTTTGTATGAAAATAGGAGTAAGTGGGATGGGCTACTGTAAGAGTGGCAATTACGTTTGCAAGAATGAGAGGGAACTACCCGCTATGGCGTTGGCGCGTCACAGTAGATCCGTTCCATACTATTTTAAATATTATATTTATATCATTTCTTACCCATTTTTTCAATTTTTTATTAGTTATTCTGTTATCCGGAGCGGAGAAGAATCCAATAAATCACACATCGGAAGAATCTGTTGAGCCGATCTCGAGTTATAAGTGTTCCCACTAACGCGACTTCAATTTATATTAGAGATAACGGCCTATTTTCGACGAAAGGTCGTTTCATTTTCAAATTTATTCTTTCTGGAATATGTTTAAGTATATACTCTTGTTGCCTCCCTATGCCCCTGAGTGGGGTGTAAAAGGGAGAATTGATTGATTGATTGATTGATATACCTAGATACCCTTTTTTGAAAATATCTAAAAATAAAAACACTAAAATTTGCTATCCCGCTTCTTCTAAAAACTTAAATCAGCAAGATGGAGTGAGACAACAGCAGTTCATAAATATAGCTATTTTTAGTACATAATAATTCAATGTAAATTCCTAAATATTATGCAGTTGATGACTTCTCTCTGACATTGGCTTCTTTCTCACTCATCTTGTCCATATCTTTGCAGAAGGATTTAGTTCTAACTTTCGTCTTTCCAACGGTGCGCGGTGGTTAGCTCCCTGTTGTGACTATTTTGTCATCCTATCGTCAAATTTCTGAGCTTAGCATAATATAGTATTTGTAAGCTTAACATATGTTTGTAGCTTAACATATAGTATCATGACAGCAGTCGCAGTCTTTAAATTTGGTTGCTCTCTTGTTCTCAATAACTTCCAACTTTTATCTCTATATTTAATTAATTATTAAATTTCTACTTGGTGTGTACGTAGGATTTTTTTACATATTGAACATATCGAGAATTCTCATGATTAGGAGTTTCGGAGACTTAAACATAACCACCTAATGGCGAACGTTGTTAAATAATAGTAGTAGACGGTTGGAATCCCGTGGTGGTTTGTTCCATTTAAAAATCGAACATCAGTAATGTTCGATTTAATTATAATAAGTAATTATAATTATTTTTTTTACAGATGCTGTACGGAACGTGAAGTTGGAGATTACCTATTCCAAGTGAAGGACCAGAACTCACAGATGCTAGAAAGAGCAGTGATTCGTGTTGGAGATCCATCGTCTAGTTATATCCGAAACAATATCATCCATGTGAGTTTACCTTTTTTCATACAACTGTATATATTTTTATTCAATTCCAACACTTTGACTCTTTATGACACTAAAATAAAAATTGTATTTTGTAAGTTTGCGCCATTTATATCAAACCAGCGAGCACTCCGCAGAATCATGGCTTACATGGGTAGAGCAACGAAAGAATGATCTGTCACTGTCTTTGTTTACACAAACAGAAACCGATAACTTGGTCTTAATTAAACCTACCTTTTTATTGGATTTTTTGTGCGATCCGTTTGAACTAAATAAATGTAGTATGTACCTACAATGATAATACAGTTTTTAAAGTTTCTATTTCTCTATTAGTATCAACTCTTTTAAATTTATTTAGTTTATGGGGAATTCATAACTTAAAGACTTACAAGGCTTTTTAAGTTGAGTCCAATTATTGTACGTTAACAACAGTTGCCTTAAATCATGTTACTTATACCCAACCCATAACAAAAATTATTTAATTTAACCTGGCAGAATTTATACCAACGTCCAGGTGAATTAAATTTCGAATTTCAAGGTTTATTTAAGTAACTTTAATAATATTTTTAATGTTATATTATGAGACACATGTTGCGCTCGACCTTTTGTCTGTATAGATAGCTTTTGGGAAAAGTTTTGGTAGGTACAAACCTACCTCGTATTAATACTTAAGTATTTTTCCCTGTATAAAATTTTCTTAAAGTTTAGCAATAAAAAAAAACATTGTGACAGAGATTAATTGTCACATTCCAAGTTGTTATCTAATGCACCTCGTATAAATTATTCATGTTAATGTTGGAACAATAATAATGTTAAGTTTACACTGGAAACTTTTGCAAGATCATTGAACTATTACACTACTTACGTTGTTTAGATCCATGAAATAGCAGCGTGTATATGTAGGTACCATCCGTTTCTTATTGACTGTTTTCAGGAATATACCTACCTATGTCCGACCCACCTCGGTAGACTAATTGTATAGGCGCTAATTCCTGTTCAAGAGATCCCGGGTTCGATTCCCGGTCGGATCAGTATTAATCTATGTAAGTGTTCACTTAAACTTCTGCTTGAGGCACCTGTCTCGGATTGGCTAAAAAAAATGCCTCAGGCTATAAATTCCGCCAACTATATTGAAATCTGTGTGGGTGGATAGACGTGTTTATTTATATTTAAATGCATCTCGTATAAGTCGCACGAAGTTGTTGGTAGTCTGGCGGTTACGACGCCGGCTTGTCGGTTCCATCCCAGGTTTCTCTTTCAGGACACAAGCTTTAAGTAGCTTACTGTAAAAGAATGTATATAATGTGTTCACTTTGAGTGAGCGCAGATTAGTTTAAAAAATGTTTGAAACATCTTTACGACATCCTATAAAAATTATTGAATCATTCTGAAAACTATCCCCTTTCTGATTTTTCTGTCTCCCCTTCTTATTTTTACCTTTTTGTATTTTCTTTTACTTGTTTCTTTACCCAAATTCGAATATGTCACCCAAATTATTTTTTCTTTTACATTGCAGAAATTGTCAAGAACAATAAACCTGCCAGTTGAGTTATTGAATCCCAAAAATGCGTGTTTTGTTATTATTACTTCCAATGCCCTTTTAGGTTATTGAAGTTGCTCAGAAAAGAGTTTAATAAGGTCAAGAAGGAAATTGTTTGAATTGAGATATTCAACCGAGCTATAAAGAAACTATAGTAAAAAACGACACAAAAATTATACAAAACCTTCTATAAGTATTTATACTGCAAGTAAACTGTGTTTCACGAATGAAAACCATTTTTATGCATACATAGATAATTTGTGTTGACGTTATATAAACTGATTTTATTTACCTATAGGTTTTTTGAAAATATGATAGCTTACACGATTTTATATGGACTCAAAGCATTTTTATTCGTTCATTAGTGGAACGTATTAAATTACCTGTCGTGCACTTAGTTTGTTTGCTAAGCGTCGACTATCCAACTTTAACCACTGTGTATCTAGTTAACTTTTCCAACTAAACGCCACGCGATAACATTAATATATTATCTAAATAATATAACATGTAAAGTAGATATACTTACGGGTAAACTATAAAGTGATAATAACATTCCGCTAGTGTGGTCTATTCTCGCAATGAACTATTTAAAATATTCCTATACTGTATGTTAGATTATAGAGAAGGATGTTTCTCTCTAAAACACATAGGGTAACAACTAAGGAACATCGACTGTTTGGCGCCATTGAAAAATTCACTTGGAAGGTCATGAGGTGTTTGTATAGAAGTGGGTACGAGACCCTTCAGATGATATGTGTGTATGTTTTCGTTGTGATACTTAAATCAATCAGCAAATCCTAAGTCCACACCCTTCTTTCAATATCTTCAAAGGTGTGTAATGAATGACATACATATATTTGACAATAATGATATCGAACAGTTTATAACGATCAGTTGTTGTCTTTGAACGAACACACTTAACTTATAACATATTTTGCAGAAAGTTAAAGTTGTGTTGTGAAATTGAAAGAGATAAAATTATTGAAAAAATTAAACGTTTTAGGAAATTATTTTTGTTTTAGGAAACTTGGAAAAGTCTTAGCTATAATATATTCCTTGGTTGCGTTAAGTAAAAATAACAAAGCATATACATATTATTATGTACATTTCTGTACAAAGGTAACAGTATAGTGACGAAACTTATTGGCTGACATTATTATTTTTCAATCTGATAAGGGCCAATATTGGGAAGAAAATAAATGTGTAATGAAAAACACATAGAAAATTTCTGACCCGACCACGAATTGAGACCGGGGCCTCTTGATAATGAATTTAGAACGTTAGACCATAAAGAAATCGAACTGCAAAAAAATATTATAAAGAGCATGCATTTATTTGAATACGTATCTGGATGAATGTTTAGAAGTTCATTTCAATTCAATCTGTATTTAAAAGATAATAAAGATGTATACTTATGTTGTTAAAAAATACCATACAATGCGAATGATAAACATACATTTTTTTCGAAAGTTCGCGTTGTAACACCTTTACTTCCGTCATTTAATTTTCTTCCTGTACCTTGTAGGTACATAAGAGTTTTCCCTTTGTTCTCGGGATAAGGAACATCTATCATTCTTCGATAACAGTGTTGACAATTCTGTACGAAGTTTAAATGAATTTTATACACTTTTATATACCGTCTACTATATCTTGCTCGTTTCTACATTACCGGTCATTTTTGAATGGCAGTGCTACATTAGTTATTATGTGCCAAGATAATTACTGTTGCAACACGCGATTAAATAGAAACCTTCACTGATTGCCAATCTTTGCCAGGACACAGCTTAAGGTCAGTGTAATGGCGAACAGTGCCATATTTGGGGATGCCCCTAATTATATTAAGGAAATCGCAGAGTGATGTCACCTCGAGACGGTTGACTCTGTCTGCAGAAAGCCTTTTCCATGAATTAAAGGAGCCCCAGAGACCTGCTTTGGCGATCCTTCGTGTTCCTTTTGTGTGGCGAGACCTAACATTTGCAATGCTCTACCCATGGCTGACTGACAGGCACAGAGTTTGAGGGCATTCAGGAGCGAACTCATCTCTTGGCTCAATGGTACGGGTCGAAATATTAACGATAGCTCTAACGTTAACAATTTTTTGTTATTTCCATAGAGATAGCGTTAAAACTGTTGATCAACGCGCGTTTAACAGTGTTGTTACAAATTCCGAGTCGAAAAAATGTTCTGACAGTTGTTCAAAATTAACTTTAAACGTTACCTCGAAATCTGTGATTGATTGTTACGCTAACTTCAGCGATGATGACGTCTTGAGCACTTTGATTTCTCTTTGCGTTTTTTTTGTGTCTTGCTCTATTTTTATGTACTATATTTAAGTCTCCCCGAGACAGGCTTGGCATAGTGGGTAGATTTATCATATTGTATTTTGTACTGAGATATTCTATTGAATAAATGTTTATTATGGAAACATTACAACGCTGAAGTTATATCGAAGACGAAACACATTTTATTTTTGCTTTGGAAACCATTTTCAATTTGGTTAACGTTTGGAACGTTAACAGTTTTCACGTTTAACGTTATTTATTTCCCAGATGGGTTAGTCTACATTTCAATGACAATACCGATCCAAGTTCAATAACGATGCCATTATTTCTCTCAAATTTTGGTCGCTGTGTATAAAAAAAGTTCCACGTAGGTCTATTTTAAATCCGGTATTGTTTATAGCGCAATGGAGAGCTGTATTTGCCCCCCTATGGCCCTGAGTGGGGTGTAAAAGGGAGTATTGATTGATTGATTGATTGTTTATATTATGCTAAGATTGGCTTTCTTCCGTGAATCTCAATATAGGTACCTGCTCACCTTTCATTTTGTTTTCTGATTCTGTCCGTACTTTTCCATTCTTCTTCTTCTTCTTGTATTTATTTTTTGTTGATATGTTTGTATTGTTCTCTCAACCTGTTGGAATGCCATGTATGTTTTCATGATATTGGATATCTGAGTGGGGTTCGACGCAGCATTCAGCTGTTATTTGAAAATATCCTGTAATTTGCGCGGATCGTAATTTCACATATTGTTGCAGTTTCATTCCGGAGTTCTTCAATAGAGATTTCGTTCTAGCTGTATCTTTTCCTATCTTTACTCGTCCTGTCTAATACTTTTTTTTTCTATGCTTGCACTCACTTAACACTCCCAAGCTAAGCAGGTACCTTATCTTTACTCGTCCTGTCTAATACTTTTTTTTTCTATGCTTGCACTCACTAAACACTCCCAAGCTAAGCAGGTACCCCTTGTAATACCTGTGTTGAAATGATGTCGTAGAACTTTCTGTATGCACATCATACTCGCGAAAAAAATTGACTTGGTAATATTTTATCGTTGAAAATCTAACAAAATTAATGTCATATTTTCATTAAAAATTCATGAGTTGTTATAAGTAAAATCCAATAATCTAAACTCCCTTTACACCCCACATAGGTAGGCATCAAGAGCATGCATATTATGTAAACTAACTTAATTGTAATTGATTTTTTTTATTTATATGACCAATATTATTGTTGGCAATGGAGTACAGTTTTTAAAGAACTTACAGTAACAAACGGTCTTTTCATTTTTTTACGGCTGCATATTTAGCTACATGCATTAAACAATGCATTGCAGCAATGTACTAAATATTCAAAATGTTTGAGGTAATGTTAAGGAAAACAACTAGCTCTTGCATTTGTAATTTGAAGTTCATTTTCAACTGGGACGGTTATAAAGCTGTAAAAACTCATATGGAGTCTAAAAGTATTTTTACTCAAATGAACATGGTGTGGGAGGAGGTCATGAAGCCGCGCAGGATCGAGCGCAGTGGAGGGCTCCTGTTGCCTCCCTATGCTCTTGAGTGGGGTGTTAAAGGGAGTCTGTTATGTTATAATATGTTACATCCCATTTAAAAAGAAAATTGTATGTCTGGGTGAATATTTTTCCATAGATGGCAACACTGAAACGGAACACGTTTAGCTGTGAAAACGTATTCTAACAGAGAAACATGAAGTATCTTAGTATATTATGCGGTAGATAATATGGTAGGGAAAATCCTGCAACATAATATGGATGTCGCACTTGAACCATCTGTTTATTTCAGAGTGTAGAAATGCTGACTAATTTATTGCTTTTTAGTTGGTTGACTTTAGTTAAATGTAATTTATACAGGTATCTACTTACTTCAAATAACCAGAGTACCTACGTTGACAGCTCTGCTGAAAACCCCGACAAGTAACAACGTTAAATAAATAAATAAATAAACTATTCTTTATTGCGCACAAAATATAAAAAAATATATTATTGTGGAAAGGGCGGGCTTATTGCTGAAGGGCAATTTCTTCCAACCAACCTTAGGTGGAGAAAAACAGTTGTTACCTTATTATAAACATATCGTACTAGAGGCTTACAAACTAATGGAATTTATCCAATAAAAACTATACAACGTTACACACTGTATATTATTTTTCATGTGTGAGTGATGAACGAGGCTGCTTGGTAGAATCATTTTAGATTTTTAAAAGGTCTAAAAGTCTAAATATATTTAATAAAAAAATATTTTCCTTCTCACTTGTTCTATAAATGATAATTTCCATTCTCCCAACCAAACCGGTTTAAATTGAAAGTAATAAAGGGAAAATTGTTTTGACCACTATCCATCCATGTATATATAAAACACAGAAAAATGTTTCTAACTAAATATAAAACATGCGAACATGGTGATTTGTTGTTTCATTGCTCAGTTCCGTAATATTGTTCAATTGCAAAACAAAGTCTCAGAACTTACTATACAACAACAACAACACACCCTTTTACACCCCACTCAGGGGCATAGGGAGGCAACAAGAGCTCTCCATTGCGCTCGATCTTGCGCAATGTTTATGACCTCCTCCCACACCATGTCTTTGAAGGAGCGGAACACAGTGTGAGAGGCTCTTCCTCGTCTTCGAGACCCTGATGGGAGGAAGAACAGCGCTCTCCTCGGCCAACTGTCATTCGGCCCTATATACTAAACATACCTACACTAAACGTTATTAAGAACTTATTGATATTAATAAATAAATATTGTTAAATAACTCATTGATAACTATAATTTTATTGCTTAACTATTAACTTCCCGATTCCGATTCAATTGTAAACTCAATAACGGTATCATTATTCAATTTAGATTTTGGTTGCTAAGCATGAAAGAATTAAACGATTGGTCTATTTCCTATTTTGTATTAGATACTTTTCTAGTTATAAAAATTATATATGCACAAAATATATTGTGTCTCCATAATTTGATACGTGTGTGAGTATTGTCTAACTAAACAAACTGGTCATTAGTGGTTTAAACTTCTTCAATTTCAGTTGGAATTTTCGGTTTTCCGGCTTTGGGCGTTCCTATACACAATGCATGTATGTTTGTGATCTACTAATGATATCCAAACAATCGTTAATGACTTCAATTAATTTGATGTGAAAATAACTAAAAGTTATTGTGTTTTTCATATCTATACTTCTTGATATTTTTATTTTGTTAGTGATTCAGTTGCTCACGATAATAGGTTAAAAATTATAGTTTACGCTCCTGTGTACGATGGTCGATGATTGACAACGATAGGCTACGAAAACGGGGACCGTGATCACGTTGTGATAAAGAATATTGAAATTTTCAAGTAAAAGTCGCCTAGGGTGGCTCGTGCCGTTTTTAATGGTCAACGGTTCAGAATGTTGCTGTCCACTGATGAGAAAAGTAGTGCATTTTTCTGCGTCCATCGCGAAGAACAGCAATGGTCTATTCAATCTTGTTTGAACAATCGACTTGTAAAAACTATTACGTTTTAAGCATGTAGCAGTAGTAGCTGAGCCCAGCATTTTATTTTCTTCCCCACCTCGTCCTGACCATGCTATGTTTCCTGTTTACCCTCATTTTTTTTATTTTTTTCTGTCCTAAAGCCTTCTTAATACTTATCACATTTTGAGTTTGGCTGCCGTCGACCAACTTACATATTCACATATGTATCTATCCGACGTCCATTTTAGTTCACCAAAAACATACCTCTTTTGTTTTCAATGTAATTAAATTGGTACCATGAATTTAGTATGAAAAAGTTACAAAGATTGTGTTTGAAGAATGTGTCTATTTGATTCTCAACCACTCTCTGTAGGTATCTCACGGCTGTTTTTATTTTAATTTTTTTTAGTCATATTTTTATGTAATACCATTTATAAAACATCACCGATTACTATATTTCTTCGATCATCATTTAATTTCTGTACCACAAGACTGGCTTTAGTCCAGGTATAAACGTATCAATGCTACATTGAATATACAATTAAAATTATGAGAGTATTACGTAAATTAAAGGAAAAACTCGGTAAGAATAAAGATTTGAGGAAAATGTTGTATAAAAGTTAGCATAGTAAACAACATGAAAGTGAATAAGCCGATGAGTTGCTTCGAATGTATAAAAAGACCGAATTATTACATTATACCGAAAATGGATGTTCAAGGTGTGTATAGTCTAACAAGAATGACGTTGAAACAAATTTACCGTCAAAACGTTTCTGCCTACTTAATATGTTGTGAAGTGTAACAATAATTTATCCTCATTTGTAAAAATAAAATTTCCGCTCGGTTTTCTATTATTAGTATTATTGTTAGCAAACAGATGGAGTTTATAAATTCAGACTTTCGACACCTCGACGTTTTGTCAAACAGTTTGCATCCGAGATGCACATACACCAATAATATATTCCACGTCTCCTGTTTATACCGTGCTCCGTACTTTCTGTTGCGCACCTTCTTTCTTTCTAACTTCCATTTATTGAATAAACGTCTAGATGGCTGCCAGTCAAACGTGAAATATTAAAGAGAAAGACTTATGCACATCAGTGAGACAATTCTAACGGTTAATGGCGCAGTCACAATATTTTTATAATGGTGTAAATTGTGCAACAAAATATTCATAACAAAATGTCCTGATGTTTTTGAGGGCATGTGAATTTCTCAAGTAGGTACCTACCATTACTTGGCTGGAAGGATGTGTTAGTGCGAATTAAATAATACCTTGATCCATGGATCCTTAATGCTCAATGTTACTGAAATCTTTGAATGCTTCTGGATGTACCCGTAGCTCAGTTTTCATCCACCATCAGCCGGAAAATAGACATCTTCATATCTTAGCATCTAACGATATGACCAAAATATGGTAAGCGAAGACCGTTGAGAATAAAAATATATTGTTACTTGACATCTGATTAAAAATCCGGGCAAAATAGCATGCTTTTGAAATTAGATGCCTCATATGTGGTTGTATGTACCTGACGACTTCTGGCCGTGAGAATGCTTTCAAAATTGAAGAGAATTTTCTCTTCGTTATCCAATTATCGATGTTCTTCTTGTCTCTAACCTTTGATGAAGTATTTTTTTTCACCTCTTATCATATAAGATGTTAATACAATGTGAATTTTCCGTGTAAACTTTCATACAAGTTCCTGATATATTTATTTCTATGCGCCCATTTTGTGCTTTGTGTGCATTCAGTGTAATCGATGATAGATTTCTTTTAGTTTTCTTATTATGAATGCCTATGAGTACCTATTGTTGGACCCCATCACGGATTAATGGGGGAAAGGGGGAGTTCAGGTAGCTGGTATCCCATCTGTGACTATAAACATTGCGCAATATCGAGCGCGATGGAATGTTGTCTCGAATTGTTGTCTTCCTATACTCCTAAGTGGGGTATGAAAGGATAATAAATTAATGTGTTTTATCAAAATTGTGATTGCTATTCGTCGTAGAACAAATAAACTCTCGAAACAATATGATTGTAAGTCAGTTTTATAATAATACCTCGATAACTTGTATGAAATTCTCTCTCGCCGATGTGGTTTGATCCTTGTTTTGTTTTGCCTTTAGACTCGAACCCGTATTTATTTCCCCGTGATTTACAATCCCTTGCAATGCTCGTTACTCATCTCACAGTTTCAAAATATGATAGATTCCTCCTTAATTATTTATATTGGGATATTTATAGAAGACAGATGAACATTTTCATTCTGACATTTGCTTCATGTGGCTTAATCAAGATTTAACCGAGTTTTAAGCTTTGAAAATAGTTTGGGTATTATTTACAGTAGATATCTATTTCTTTCTTAATGCATCACAGTAAGCTATGGTTTATTTAGTGAACAATATAATATAATTTATTTATTTGTTTATATATTTCATCCAGACTCTCTCACATTGCATTGCACGGCCAACCCCACGGAAGATGACTCCCAGGCAGACCACCAAAGAGGTGTATAGACAGCTGGGAGTCGACCTCGCAAGAGGCAAACCCCACCTCTTAATAACAGGTCTTCAGGCCTAGAATAATAATAATAAGAAGAATATAATTTAAAGGAAACCTCATAAAAGATGTGTTTATTTTATTATATCGTCAGTGTCGGTAGTTTTAGCAGCACACGCGATGTAATGAAAATTTAAGATATTTAATTTTCAACACCTCGGGTTACATTATTGGAATTTTATCAAGGATCCCTATTTTTTTTTTGAAAATATAATATAGCCTTTGTTACCTGGGGTTAGTGTAGCTTCCCAAAAGTTCAGTAATTTCAGAGCCTATTCAACGCAAACAAACTTAAAAATCTTTCCTTATTATAATGTTAGTATAGATTAGATCGATAGAGGCTAGATTTTGTTACGTGATTTCATTTGTTTTGAGGAATACCATTGATTGCTCAGGATGTCTCTATCCAGATTTTTTTTTTCATTTCCTCAAAAAAATTGATTATTGTTATTTATTTGGCATCTAAAAATATCTATAACCCCAAAATTTCCCTCCTGTATGCTGTTTCGCGTAATCCCAGTTATACTATATACTTTTATATCTGAGTTAAAAAATTGAATTTAATTGAGCTAATATGTCAACACAACCATGATTGATCTGATGCGGAAAAAAGTTCGACGGTTCAGCTAGTAATACATGTAACATGTTTTCTATATTCACGATTTGGTAACTATGTTTAAATAAGGCTTATAATGAAAAAGAATATGAACTTATAAAATTCCACAAACTTTAACAAGCTTTAACAAAAATACAATACATCATAGTTATTGAAGATCGTCTTAGAAGACTGAAACTGTTTTAACACATAGTTTTGTTTAAAAATATTACAATAAAGTGGTTATCTACATATATAATATCATTATATAAAACTGAATGTGTTTACTCGATAAATTCAAAGACTAGTGAACGTATTTCAATGAAACTTTGGTGATCTGTTCTACTAATGTCCGGGAAGGTTTAAGCGGAATAAGTATAGTTCAATCGCACTCCTTGGAGGGTAGTTAAAAGTAAAAAAGGTTAAAATGTTACAAACATTGCATAAACTAGGAGTAAATTGTCATTTTACTCTGGGTTAGGTCGAATTTCGACGGGCGGGTCAGCTAGTTTACAATAGTTATACTCTTTATCATTACAGATAGATATCAGCCCGTATTAATGCATCTAAGAAACTTATGTGGAATAAATTATTTAGGTCTTCCTTCAAATAAGATGCTTGTAATAATATTCCTGGAGGAAATTCCACGGATGAAGTAATAATATTAATAGACGTTACCAAGTATTGTAAGCCACCTACTTTATCGTAAATGTCAATGGTTAGCTGATATGATTAACGATGTTTAAAGACATGGAATTGACTGAAACTAACGGCATTAAAGTGACATCGCTTTGCGCAAGAGATTAGCACGTGTTCGACGCGAAGATGCGGCGAGGTTGTTTTCTGTTAAAAGTTGAGGCGCATAACGATGAGGGTAACATGGGTATGCAGAATAAAGAAAATGATCTTTAATCGTGTCGAAAAAATCATTTAATTATATTTATACGTGTTCCGTTTTTTATGCTAGATTTCAGACCAGCATTTCTTTATTTATTCACCTTTTTCAAATTTCAAAAGCTGCATACCTTTATTTGCACTTGTCTATTTTACTGCTTGTATTCTCATTTTTTTTATTTATTTTTTTTTTATTCTATATTTGGCACATTGACCTTTTTTGTCTTACTTGATTATTGTTGTTGTTGCATCAACTGATTTGTTTTTTTAACGATGTTTGACACATGTTGCATGCCATTTCTGTATTTTTACATTGTTGTATTTATTTTTAAAGGCTTTTTGCCGTTTATAATTGTAATAAATAAATAAATCAGTCTATTACACTTCATTGTAGGCTTCTAGCGAACATTTCACCTCTTAGTTGTATAGATATGTAGTTGTAGATATAGATATTTCATGATGCAAGACAATAATCATTGAAAAAGAAGCTGTGATACACCCCTAGAGGGGTAAACGTACCCTTAGACAAATACATACCTACATGCAAAAATGGAATTAGGAATATTCTTATTAGACGTACAAACATTTGGCGGTTGTTGGCGACATTCCCTACATAAGAAATGCGCCACTTTTATCGGTTGTTTTGATAGTCCGAATAGAAATGTATAGTTTTTGAAAAGCTTCAAACCTTCTCGGTCATCTTATAGGGTGTACGTGATGGTGTAATGGATGCTATCAGGTTACATTTCGACACCATAAAATGTCAGCAAAAACAATCAATAAGTACATGAGGGCACCTCGCTTCATGAAAATCTGAACATGTCTGTAAAAGATAGTAAAAAAAATAACATTTCTTCAATTCGAAGGTGTCAGTATAGCTTAATGCTTGAAGCATTCTGAGACTGTATTCCAACCCCGAGTAGAAATTCAAGTGAAAAAAAAAACAGCAGTTGGTGAGATTTTGGGATGAGCTCCTGTTTAATCAATGATTGCAATAAATTATCAAATTAAAAGCTTTTAATATCTTTTATACTCAAAATCTGTTACTTTAATAATACACGAAACGAACAATAATAATTCTGCTTCTTTTATAGCTGATCTCTCTAATTAGTGAAGTCGAGCTGAATGTTCGTGCTATTTCAGGGAGTATTGCTGCATAACCTGAAGTATCATCGAGGGCAGCAGCGCTCTAATTTTTCCACAAGTCTGACTTTAATCATGTGAACATTTTATTTCTATTATATTTTTCCTTAATAAAATCATTTCTGAAAAAAAAAAACGAAGTAATCAATCCACCAATACTAACAACAAATTTTGCTACTTGTACGAGTATATCTATAGTATAAATATACCCTTACGTATAGTCGCATTTTTTAAAATGTATCGGGGCTAACCCGAAGTTAACAGAAATATACTAATCTTACCATAATAATAATTCAGTAAAATTTGGTTTGGATGGGGTCTATTCTTTAAACAATGTATACAATAAGTAAACAGACATCACATGTCGTGTTGTATTTCCTACTACACCACATCTCTTGGATTTTTTTAAAAAGTAAAAATTATAGAGGAATTGTGTTTTGATTTCAAACTTATGATCCATCGAACTTCATCCCGCATCCGAATCATCGATAACTTCTACATAATGCAATACATTATTAGCTAAATTTAATTAAGTTTTATTGTAGTAAATTACATTTTATTCATGTAATAAGTCAAAATTATTTTTTTATTCTGGGTTCAGTCGAAAGTCGACGGGCGCCGGGCGGGTCAGCTAGTTAATTATGATTTGTTCTTCAAAGTCAAATTTAAACTTGAATGAAATCTTTCCCGATCTATTCTTTGGTCATTTAAAACTGGCGCCAAATATTACTTATATTTTTCTGTGTGAACCGACACCAATCTTCATATTATTTAGTTCTAATTTTGGACTAATCGAAGTAACATAGGTATTTTGTTTTATTTTTTTATTTATTAACTAGCATTCCCGACAGACGTTGTCCTGTAGTCCTAACCAGAGGCGACCCGTTTATATGTGCACTGCGCTCCCAGAAACAAAAATACATATTTAATGCGATTAAGTCACTAATAAAAATAATAATGTTAAATATTTCTAAAAGATCCATATTTCATTCGTATTCCAAGTTCAGGCGGGAACAACGTGAGAATATAATATGCGCGCGCGCGCACACATTCTACCTCACTTATGAAGTGCCCGATAATTTTGTTGACTTTGCGGTGGAGTAAGTAGGATGGGCTACTGTAAGAGCGGCAATCACGTATGCGAGATTGAGAGGGTACTACCGGCGATGGCGTTGGCGCGTCGCAGGTGATCTTTTCCATACTAACTTATACATCGTATTTTATATCATTTCTTACCCATTTTTTTCAACTTTTAATTAGTTATTCTGTTATTCTGAGCGGAGAATAATCATTGAAAGAATCTGTTTAGCCGATCTCGAGTTATAAGTGTTCGCACTAAGCCGACTTTAATTTATGTTAGAGATACCTTGGCCATACAATAAAGCTAGGAAGAGAGAATCAAGAAGCGGAAATAGATAGAAGGTGAGGACTGGCTGGGCAGCATTTGGTAAACTGTCCTATATTCTGAAGTCTCCAAATTATTCCAATTACTTAAAGACAAAACTCTTTGATGCATGTATTCTCCCTGTGCTCACTTATGGCTGTAAAACGTTTGTGTTCACTCAAAGAATATTAAATAAACTAGGTGTAACACAACGAGCTATGGAGAGGAGAATGCTAGGTAGGAATATTGAGTGATAGGAAGACTAACACATGGATAAGACAGAAAACAGGAGTCACCGATGTGGTTCAGAAGGTCGCTAAACAAAAGTGGAGTTGGGCTGGTCATGTGGCCAGAGTAACCGACACCAGATGGACCAAGAAGGTTCTTGAGTGGCGTCCGAGAACCGGGAGGAGAAGTGTTGGCAGGCCTCAGGCGAGGTGGTCTGACAACATTTTTAGACGGAATGCCGGGAGTGGGTGGATGCGGCTGGCGCAGGACAGAGGGCGGTGGAAGTCACAGGGGGAGGCCTATGTCCAACAATGGACGCGAGAGGGCTGAAGAAAGAAGAAAAATATCTGAATATAAACTACAGCAATGCATCATCGGCCGAAATTATGAATAGTTTATTAACTTTTCAAATAATGTTGATGACATCCATTTGGAATGATCGTGAAAGGGACAAATTTATTGGATGTTATCCATCGTAAATGGCGGGCTTTAGACCATCATAGTGTTAGTTATGGAAAATACTAGCACGTTATGCTAACACTCTTAACATAAACGTCAGTCGAATGAACGAGTATGTATGTATTAAAGAATGAAAGACGTTTAAAGTAGTCGAGAGAAGAGTGTCGGTAATATGCAAGCGAGCTGGTGGTACTTAAGGTCTTACATCCGCCTCTGGCAGGTCCCCTGGGACTTAAGCGTCTTAAGAGAGCTGTAATGTCCTGACCAAGAAAGAGGTGAATTAATTATTTTATAAAGTGCCTTTGAGAACGTGTCGGATAAGAAAATGTCGGTGACAATAATAGTGAATGGTGGTACAAGAAAATATATATGCAGGCAGGAACGCAATATTGATCAGAGAAAATATAACTCGGTTCATACGAAGTTTGAAGTGTTGTTTTTGGTAGGTAGGGGTGTGAAATAATGTTAAATTTTCTACAGTAGTACTAATAGAAACTGCGTTATAACATCATTTTGACGGGAATAGTTATTACGGCATAAATCGCTTATACCACGCGCTACTTAACCTTATTCCGTGTTATAACTATACCGCAGAAAACTTTGACAACCTCGCATTTTTTCAATGTTGTTTATGGTGCTTCCATACTACGGGGTTGGTTTCTAAGTATTTCGTACGAACTCAATTGGACCCTCGGCAAAGTTCGTGCGTGGATGTACGAAGGTCGATTCGATTCACTGACAGCTCGGGCTTTTTGCAAATTCGACATTGTTGTCGTAAGTTAAGTGTCAAAATATGAAGAGTGCAGTGGTAGTCTGTCTCATTAAATGTCACTATTCCTTCCTTATACCTGGGGATAGTCAAGAATAAAGTTGGCATGGAAAATATTCTTGTTATAGCTTATTTTTATTTTATTTAGAAGCTTGTGGTTGTTCCATACTACGAGGTTGGTTTCTATGAATTCCGTACGAACCCGATTGGAACTTCGAGAAAGTTCGTGTGCGTAATATCCCGAGTATGTACGAACCGGTACGAATATTTCCGAAGGTCGATTCGATTCATTGACAGCTCAGACTTGTTACAAGTTTTCGTATGTTACATAGGTGTCAAAATGTGAAGACTGCAGTAATAGTTCCATCTCTTTTCCATGTGGTTATTCTACCGGAGCAGGCAAGAATAACGTTACCATAGAAACTATTACGCGTATAACTTATTCTGCACTCTATTGGTAGCACTTTTGGTTATACTACGCGTATACGATGCATAAAGTTCTGGAAGAGTGTAGAGGTATTTTGTCTCGTTCAACGTCGCTATTACTTCTTTATATCTGGGGGTAGCAAGGAATAGCGTTGCCATAGAAACCATTCGCGTCATAACTTATTATTTGTTTTAGCACTTTTGCTTATTACGCGCATATTCGATGCACAAAGTTCTATTAGTACGGCTGTTGGTGTTTACTACCGATTTCTGAGAAACCGTGTCCTTTGATTAACATAGAGAATAAGATTGTGCTACGGCAGCTTTATGGCGGCAATGTAAAGGCGGCATTTCTTTTCTAGGGAATCAAAGCTTAAGTGAATTAAGTGAATTACTACTTGTGACACATCACTGTTAATCACACAAAATTTCATAAAAAAAATATTTCTCCCGTTTTTTATAATGAATCTGTGCTCACTCGAAGTGAACACAACTACACTTTTGACATCTTTCACGCTAAGTTAAGAAAGAAGAAGAGTTCATTACATTCGAGATCGCTCTTATAAAATGGAGGATCAAGTAAAAATTCATCACATGGATTAGAATCGCTTCGACTGAAACTGCAGGTAGACGTGGATCAAGTTTGTTGTTATTCAAAAGTGGATGTAGAGGGGGTAGGGGGTTACATTTGGAGGTGCCTACGTGTGAGTGGCGCTCCTGTCTCCCGATAAGGTGTGCAGCCTGGATACCCTCATGCTCTCCTCACGCCACACGTCAGCTAACAAGACACGTTAGTTATATAGTAATAAGCTGAAATTAAGCTCTTCAACTCCCATCATGGATGGAATGAATTTGATTATAGGCTCGTTAGCACACTGCCTGACGTCTGACACACAGATAGGCCTTTCGTGGTAAATTGTCTACCCACTGGTTTTATAAAGATAAACCATGATGTCATATTCGACACACAGGAATACAACCAAGTTCTTGAGACTCGTTTTATTGTTATTTTGTAAAAGTTCCGCCGTGCTTGAATCTTAATTATAGTCCAGAATTTGGCCATCTTATTTGTCGTGACCTTCTAGGTGTCCCTTGTTGGCTAAAACTTATTGTCTGGGATGAAGCGTATCCCTAAACAGGAAACATAAACTTAAAAATTGTCGATAGTGTCATTTAAATAAGAAAGTGACCTATTTCTCGGCAATTTTAAATCAGGAAACGTGAATGAAAACATGAGAAAGATGTAGAATGGTAATGAAAGTGTAGTCTAAATAAATATTTATAATTGCAAATTATCGTATATATGTAAAAGAAGAAATGATAAAATACGATTGGCCAAACACACATGCGCATTATTCGTGAAAAGGATTGAAATCGCTTCGTAGGATCTTGAACTAACGGTTTTGTTGATGAGTAATTTCCACATTTCCAAATTACGTGAATGTCTGAACATGTCTACAAGACACCTCCACTTTGCGTCATGATTTTATAATCCTGTCACCTCGCCCGCCTCTGCTGTTATTATCCGTAACTTTTAATTACAAATACACGTCACCTAATTGGATACTTAATATGCAATCTTGTAACCGAGTAAAGACAACAGGCCACCCTCGATAAGCGGTAGTTAACGGCTCTATGTCCCTTTATTCCATTTATTTGCAAGATACTCCTACATGTCATATTTGTTACAAATTCTTTTCTTCAATCTTTATATAATATCTCCTTTTGGAGATATGCTTCTACTCTCTTTTTCTCGTCATCTGTTACTCGCTCCAATGCCATCACACCACTTTTAATATAAAAACCATTTGTGAATTTCGAACGAAAAATTAATTACATTAAACAACCCAAATATTATCCTTTTCCTTTCATCCTTCCTTCCGATGGCCTTACAACTTTTGAAAAGTTTCTCCTAGCCTCGAGTCCTGCGCAACGCACTCCCACTGATCTCCCACATCCAGCACTTTCGACCGACATTGTCCTTCAGCCCTGTCTTGGTCTTTCCGACGATATTCTGCCTACGTACTTGCTATACAGAATATTTAAAGCGGATCTCTACCCTGGAACTGACAATATGCCCGATTGCATTCTAGAACAACTGTTGACAGTGATCACTTTGTTCTGTTCAGCCTCTTTGTGCCAGCGGATTTTCCCTGCCTAGTTCTAAACCCGTCTGGGAATCCTATTCACACATTTCTAAGTCATACTTGACCACCGATTTGATGAAGGTACCGTTCATGTGGAGCTTCAATCTTCCAAATAAGGACTTGGAAGAAATATACGTTTAGAAATCCTTTTGCAAAATGCCATAGCGCATATTGAACCAATAGCGCTGATTTAAATATGTTCTTCTTTTACTTATAGGTCTTGTATTTAATTTTTCTCTTAACTTTTTGATAAGTCCATGGTCGGTAAGGGAATCAATAAAATCTATTCTCATAAAACGTGGTCGAAGTGTATTTCGTATGCAACAGGGCTTGTCTTTAATTGAATATCTTATCAAGTAGATTAGATTGCAGGAGATTGTAGAACAAAGTAGATTCTAGTCAAAGTTCGTTTAAGTACTGAGTCGGGAGAGGTTCCTGCTCCTTGCCACCCAGCCAAGCCCTTCAGGGATTTCACAATCCCAACTCCGTGCGCTAGAACCTGATCACTCCCGATTACGAAACAAACAAAAGTCAGTCGTATAGTCATTCTCCAAGTTTAAATAATATCCGAGCCTGTGGCTTTCTCACTACGTTTAATGAAATTTTGTTTCCTATGCTACAAAAGTTATAACATCCGCAGCTACTGTCAACTCTTCACGATGTTGTTCGCTGTGTGTTATCTTAGAAACAGTGGCAACCAAAGTTGGATTAGTAACATTAATAGGATTTGATTTTATTTCCAAACAATCTTCCTCTATGGTTTTGGTCTTGTGCATTGGGATCTAAGAGGTGAGATCGATCTTCTTCGAGTTCAAATTACAGCTGTCTTTCCACCCTACTGGTTGTCTGTCTCGAACTCAAAAGAATTGTAAATAAAATTTATTTTTTTTCATTCTTAATGCACATGTACAAACATTAACGGAACATAAAAAACACAATAACGAAAAAAAAAATTAAAAGAATAATTTATATACTCAAACCTTTCAGGTATATAGGAAAACGGGATGAGATGTCAAGGATTTACGTCGCATTTGAGGACAAAAGTGCTTTTTTACTAATACACTATCTCGAAGGAATGATCTTATTCTCATGAAGTCTCATTTTTGATGGGAAGTTATTCCTACAACTAGCACCATGAATCGAAAATGAGATGCTGTTGAAAGACGTTCTGTCCGTTGGTATAGATAGACAGAAGACCCTCGTTCCATGAACACAGTGGAAGTCCTTGGTTCGCCAAGTTAAGAATAATCACACAAAAATTTCGCCCATTACTTCGACTCTTCGAATCTCAAACAAATTTTGTTTGATCAACTCTCCAGCAGATTATTTTGTGCTGATGTAAACAATGCGATTGTTTTGGTTGCAGGGGTGGCGATGTACATCAGAGCGCGGCAGGGATGAGGACCGTGTGGGGAATCGTCAAGCTGCGTCGTCTATTGCTCTTCCTGTTTGCTGCAGTGGCCTTGCTTCTGCTATATTGGCAGAGGAAGACTTTGCCCCTGGACTACCTCCCTGCTCCAGCCAGGCCTTTGGCAGATAGGTTGGTTGGATTTTTATTTTAGCTATACCATCGATCAGTTTGAAAAAAAAAATACACCTTTGTATGATTTTTTTAGTGAAGATTGTACATTTCAAATAAACTTGTTCACTAGCCCTGGATGTTCGTTTCCAAGTTCCCTGTTTAGCTGTTGTTTTCATCGCCTTCCTTGATTTTTGTTTTTAACTATCCATTTTTCATTTGTTTTCAGATCCGCTATTCCAAAATGGACCTGGCAATGTCTAAGTGGCCGGTGCGAGAGGCTTCCAGCCTCTTCTTCGCCAGTCGCTGTCATGTCTCTGGACACTTGCAACATGCTTTGTGATTCCACACAGCTGTGGCCGCAGCCCACAGGAGCAGTGACTTTAGGAAGCAACGCCGCATTCTTCTCCTCGTCTCAAATCCACTTTCAAACAATCGCCACTCCGAGCAGGCAAGTTCTTCATTTATTAGAAGAAGCTTACCAGGTGTTTATGGGCAATATTCGTGTGATGGAAAATCCTGCCACCAGGGAGGCTTCCACAATCAAAGACTTTTTGATTCGTGTCAGTGTGAATGAATCTTCAGACACCTACATAACACTAGACACTGACGAGTCCTACTCCATGGTGCTGCATCCTGAAGGAGACGGGTCTTCCCTCGTTGCCACGATCCACGCCAAGTCATTCTTCGGTGCTAGAAATGGACTCGAAACACTTTCACAACTGATTTGGTCTGACGACATACACGGGAATACCCTCAGAGTCCTCAGGGCAGCATCCGTACAAGACGCTCCAACGTTCAAATACCGCGGATTGATGTTGGACACGGCTAGAAACTTCTTCCCTATATCTGCCATCAAAAGGATGTTAGACGGGATGGCTGCGTCTAAACTGAACACCTTCCACTGGCACATGACTGATTCCCAAAGTTTTCCATTTTTATCGGATTTAGTGCCACAACTTGCACACTACGGGGCATACTCTCCCAGACACGTGTATACCGTGAGTGATGTGAAGGACATAGTGCAGTATGCCAGGGTCAGAGGGATCAGGGTGCTCTTAGAAATAGACACTCCCGGACATGCAGGAAGTGGTTGGCAGTGGGGGCCTGAGAGTGGCTACGGAGACTTGGCTTTGTGCATCGACCAACAGCCGTGGCAGAAATACTGCGGGGAACCCCCGTGTGGTCAGTTGAATCCTCGCAACAACCATACCTACGATATTTTAGAAAAACTTTACACTGAAATATTTCAATACACTAATGTAAGAGATATCTTTCATATTGGGGGCGATGAAGTGAATCTTGACTGTTGGGGACAATTTTTTAATGAGACTGATCTTCGATATTTGTGGGGGGAGTTTACCTTACGAGCGTTAGCCAAAATAGTTAAAGCAAACCAGGGACACATGCCTAAAATTGTTGTGATTTGGTCCAGTGATCTCACCAAAGAGCCTTTTTTGACTAAATATGTAGACAGATCTGTGTTCGCTATACAAATGTGGGGGGGTTCCACATGGCCCGAAAATTATTTATTCGTAGAGACTGATTACAGAATAATTGTTTCTCATGTTGATGCATGGTACTTAGATTGTGGATTTGGATCTTGGAGAGGGACTGGGCCAGGCGCCTGCAGTCCTTACAAAACTTGGCAGGATGTTTACAATCACAGGCCATGGAGTCAGGACGCTTCGTTACCAAAACGGTTGGTGTTAGGTGGTGAAGCCTGTCTATGGTCTGAGCAAGTAGACCCTTCTGTAGTCGACGCCAGGCTGTGGCCCAGAGGTGCTGCGTTAGCTGAAAGACTTTGGTCCGATTCACCAATAATTGATGCTAATCCCGCTCCACATGACATATACACGCGCCTTCAAACACATCGGGAGAGGTTGGTTAAAAGAGGTCTTCACCCAGCCCCTCTGTGGCCCAAATGGTGTCAAGACAATCCTACCTTATGTGTTTTGTAGTTAGGTATATTGTAATTGATTTATCGTTTTTAGAGAGAAAGAAAAAGAAAGTCATTTTATAGTTAGTGAAATAGTGTGACAAATTTTTATTTCTTTAAGTATCTGTGTACATTTATTTAGTATCACGTATTATAATATAAGCTCTGTTTTGATTGCCTTATAAGATGTTTTGTTAAGTTTACATGTAAAAAATAAACTGTTACCTTTAATTCAAATTGCACACATCTATTGATACCATTGTATCGAAATAAGTTGTCTTAGAACTAAAACAAATGTCTATAATAATCGTTATTAGAACAATTGCCATTTTTGTTATAGTCAGATTAATTTAATGATGAAATTTATGTTATGATTTTTGTTGTTACCTTTTCTCAGTGTTTATGTAATTGTTCAAATTTCTGGTCAGTAAATGATGTTGAATATTTTATAAAACAAACGAACCACAATGTTTTAAATTTTTTCCCTTTTTGTGTTTAAGGATAATACTTTTTTGCTAAAGCATTTAATACAGTACTTAATTTCTTGTTCGATCAAAACGTCTATCTAAGTTAATTTATTTTAATTAAGAATTAATTGTATATATTATTATTTTATTGTTTTATAAGAATTAGTTTCACAAAATTCGATATAAAATATATTGTTAAGTTTTCAAAAATGTAATTTTTCTTTTAATCACAGTATGTGTAAAGCCGCCATTATATCTTGTATTTTTTTTTTCAGCAATTTTAAATTTAACGAATATGTAACAACTATAACTCTAACAATTCATTACTGATGTTCGATTTTAAATGGAACAAACCACTACGGGCTTACGACCATCTTCTACTGTTATTTCGAAGGCTGGCTTAGTGTGATCACTTTACGTTAACAACGTTCGCCATTAGGTGGTAATGTTTAAGTCTCCGAAACTCATAATCATGAGAATTATTATCGACATGTTCAACATGTCAAAAAATACCATATATATACAAGTAGATATTTTATAATAATCAATGAGATATAGAGAGAAAAGTTGGAAATTAATAAAGAAATTTTAAATTTACCCATTAGATCCTTGATGTCAAGGATCTTGATGTATGTATTAACGCCATCGTGGCTTATTCTCAAATATATTGCAACGATATATTTACTCTTTTTAGAATAGGATTTATACTAAGGAGATTTATATGAACCAATTATTGTATTCTCAATAGCCAAAATTGTAACCATGTAAAATGCACCTTAAATCCCAGCCGATGGATATTGTCAGTCGTTGGACTCGTTGGCTGTACTATCTACATAAGATCAGATACACAAACATATTATTTATATTATTACACAGAAAAATAAATTAATTAAATTAATTAAATTAATTAAATTAATTAAATTAGAATAATCCATAAAATGCTGACTGATTTCATGACCAACCAACACTCCGTAACCAGCGAATTCCTGCAGGCCACATATAGGTACACACATCTATGTAGAGGTGCGTGAGTTCTGTTGTTTGATAATACACACACATACCGCGTCATTTAGTTGTCATTTGATATAGGTATTTTTTTTTTATCTCTATTGGCATTTCATCCACAAGGGGGATGGTTTGGCCATATATAGGTAGTTAACACTTAAATTAACTTTGTAATCCACCCCCCACCCCCTTCCTCTGCAACAAGTCCTAACTGAATATTGTATTATTTCAAGCTAGTATAATATAGTTACTGAAGATGGTCTGATGTGAAGTCGAAAACGTTTTAACATATTTGTGTTAAAATAATATCAATAAAGTGGATTTACAAAGTGATTAAGTGTTATTTAAAATGGCTTTCATAAATCACTCATTTGTGAGTGGAAATGCATAAAAAAATGGCTTTCCACAATGCGGCTTACTATAAAAAGTTTGAAATGTCATTTTATTTTAAATACATATTTACAGGTGACCCGTGGGTGAATAATATTATACTTACTATAATTTAATAGGACAAATCCAAGAATATAAAAAATTAAATTGACTTGCTTTTATTTCAACAAATGCCCAATAACTCAACCATAATAATTGTATTTATTTTATTTTAATGTTTTGTATGAAAATGATAAATAATTCTAAATAGGTTGAAAACAAATGTTGTGTTAATTATTTTGTGACTTGATTGTTTTTAACTCTTACAGTACCTACGTTTTTTTTTCTATTTCTACTAAAAAGGTTGACAGGTGTCTACCAATCTTAACTTCTAGCAAAATTTTCATTGACTTGTGAACTTTTTATAAAAATATATGAATTAATAGCCCGGAGAATCATATTTCCGACCAATGAATACACGAATACGTCCAATACCTTTTCTAAAAATTAAAATGGACTAACCCTATGAAGATTTTTTGTTGATCTTACAATCTACCATTTTTGTACATTATGATGATTTCATTTCCTTAAATGAATTTTTGAAGTTTAACAATTATTTTTACGAAATAATGTCGACCATAATAAATTAGCACAAACATAAATACCATAAGCACCAAGCTGGATATTGAAAAGTGATATGAATAAATTCATCATGTATGATAAACATACTATTTTTTTTTATTTTTTTTTTTATTGTAGACCACCCGAGCTCTAGTGTTGTCGGATTTTATTCCTATGAAAATGCAACAATTTTACCATTTACTTTGCTAAGAAAATGTTGAAATATTTGGTATCAAATGGTTATAAATGTCTTATTTTACTGATCTTAATGATTATGATTCTGATATATTCGTAGGTATATGTCTCTCTGTTGTAATCTGCGTTTTTTTTGTGATTTAAATAATATTTTATGTGTCTTTTTTTTTTAATATTTTTTTCTACAATAAAATAAAATATAATTTAATTTACAGTCACTAGTTAATTCTACATTATCAATGAATGTAATGTATATTTAAAGCATTTTTATTTACTTAAAGTATTTATATGTAGCTTTCATTACTTATTATACCTTTTTCTTGTTGTGATTTAATTTGTGTCTAAGACACTTAAATACATATTTATTGTGTTGTATCATATTATGTATAAATAATTAAAATAAAGAACAAAGCAAACTTTTGGTAGAATGTCATTCATACATATTTAGTGCACAATTATTTTGATATGTAGGTACAATAATGTTAAACGAATCGCACTATTTTTTTCTCTCATTATTTTTAATATATTTTCATTAGGTTTTTAACATATTTTTTTTTCGTTATTGAAACTGTAGCTTTGAATTTCATCACCATTCAATGGGCATTATTATTGGCTAAAAGATATTGTAAAGTCACAAAATACCTTTTCAGTTATTTATTACAGAAAAACTAATAAAGTAAACCTATGGTAAAACTTTTTTTTTTATTTAACCACCCTAAAAATAATCCATAAAATATTCATGTATGAGATGTGCATTCAGTTTATAACAATTTCAATACCTAGTCATTTATATTAACGAAAAAATTAAATAATTTTTTTCGGATTTCAGAGGTCTGCATGCCATGGCTGTTGAATGTACAATCAATCAAATCAAAACTCCCTTTGAACTCCACTTAGGAGCATAGGGAGGCAACAAGAGCTCTCCATTGCGCTCGATCTTGCGCAATGCTTATGCCCTCCTCCCATTCCAAGTCCATTTCCCTCAGCTCTGCCTCGAAGGAACGGAACATGGTATGATAGGGTCTTCCACGTCTTTGAGACCCTAATGGAAGGAAACTGTCATTCGGCATCTTCAACACATGTCCCAGCCATGCCCATCTCCTCTCCGTAATGGTGGAAGTGATGGGCCTACGCTGGGTGCGCCGACGTATAGCGTCGTTCGTGATGCGGTGATACGATATTATACCCAAAATTCTCCTGAGGCACTTCGTTTCGAATGTAGATACTTTTTGTGCTTGGGCTTTGGTCAGGTGCCAGGACTCACACCCATACAGAAGAATGGGCAACACACACGCATCACACAGTTTACATTTCGTCTCGACACTAAACGCCGACGCCTTCCATATCTTGGTCATGTTGTTGAAGGCGCCACTTGCCATACGGATACGTATCGGGAGCTCAGCCCCGAGGCCACCAGGGGTGGTAATGGTTGCTCCCAGGTACTTGAATTTATCCACCCGGGAGACCTGGTGACCATCGATGTTTATCGGTAGCTGTTTTTCGGGGCAGGTATTATTCGCCATGAGCTCCGTCTTACTGGCATTGACTCGAAGGCCGAGGCGTGCTGTTTCGTCGCAGAGTCTTGAAACACTGCGGAAGTCCAAGACTATTATGAATATAAAAGGAGCTAGTACGCAGCCCTGTCTGACTGCCGTGGTAATCCTAAAAGCTTTAGTAGGACCACATGGCGTTTTGACGCTACACTCGGAGTCTTCATATAGAGCAAGTATTTTCCATATTGATGGTCTATGTGGGCTGTCGAAGGCCTGAATGTACACACCTGTATACAATTACAGTGTCTAAATATAAAACTGTCAACATCCCCATCTTACTCAGTAAAAAAGGGACAATAATTGATTGATTGATATAATATCATCATCGGCTCTTTAATGCTGAAGATCGTGACCACCATCATCACACACCAGTACCCCCTATGCCCATATTCTAAGTTTTATCGGAAGGTAGTCACGGAAGTAAAGTGAGTAACACGGCACATTTTGTATGGAAAACGTCTATATGTATCGAATGCGAGAATCGCTTTTGTTTCTAGAAATATCCTTGTGGCGGCGTTAAACACGTTTTCCATACAAAATGTATTGTGTAATACTCTTTTTACTTCCGTGAATACCTTCCGATAAAACTTAGAATACGGGCACAGCTTCACTGGTTTGTCCCAGAGTCAACCAGAGTAATAAAATAACTTTAAATATTTCAAATATTACTTATGTTCTACTCAGGGTTGCCAGGTGTTCGGTATTTTACCGAACTGTTTGGTATATTTGCTCCATATTCGGTGTTCGGTATTTTTATTTTCGGAATGATTTTGTCATTTTTCCTAGTAAACTCATAACTTTCCGAATGGCGAATGACCTTTTTTTTAGAGAAAAACTGTCATGTTTCGGGGTAGGAAATTTTTTGGAAATGACTTTTTTTTTTAACATTCATCTTTACGGATACCAAGCGGGAACACTGGTTCGGTATATTTTTGAAAAAAACTTGGCAACTCTGGTTCTACTACACCGCCATCTATTGAAAAATGTTAAAAGAAACACGATCATCATTCATCATAATGGCAATGGTATTACAATAATTTTAGTTGACCTGTCGAACTTCGCCCCGCTTCAGAATAAAAAAAAATTACGTTAACTTATTAGCTGAATTATATTGGTGATTCTCAGTCGAATCGTTTAATGAATGCTCTCACAAAGTATTACTCTGTTATGTATTCTAATCCACAGATAAATTTGAATACCATACAATTACTTCATGATAACAATTCTAGCATTGTGGATATTCTTTTGACAGATAATGATAGTGCTTATAGTTTGCATGACTGTTTTAATTCTTTTGACTCCCATTTTAAGCGGAAGAATTACTTTACAGAATTGGAAACATTTATTCCACCTATTGAGCTTGTTGTAGGCAGCCGTCACGATTTTCAAAAGATTAAAGGAAAAAGAATATACACAAATGTAAAATGTGTTGCACAACATATTCCATTGCGTAAAGTTTTGGAAAAGTTTTTGTCTATGAACGGAGTTTTGAAATGTATATTTAATAATATGGAAAAAAATGTCAACGGATTCGCAAGGTGGCATTTTTCATTTTCTACAAGGGTCTAGTTGGCAGTCGAGGAAAAGATTTCATAAAGGGAAAGTGGTTATTCCTATATTTTTGCACTTTGATGATTTTGAACCGTTAAATCCACTGGGTGCGCACTCTTCTATTCAGAAACTTGGGACGGTTTACGCTTCTTTGCCATCTTTACCCATAGAATTGGTTTCGAAACTACAAAATATTTTCTTAGTTCTTATTTTTCATTCGTCTGATAGAGTCAAGTTTGGCAATGCGGTTATTTTTCATCATTTGATAGAAAAGCTTAACTTTTTGCAAAACGTCGTCGGTATCAAGTTTGATTTGCAGGATTACAAAGGGTGGATTTTTTTTGAACTTGGTTGCATTCTGGGTGATAACTTGGGCTTATATAGCATTTTAGGTTTTAATGAGAGCTTCTCCAGTAATTATCCTTGTCGAATGTGTAGAATTGATCAAAAAGAAATGATGAAATCTTTTAGACACAATATTTCTTTAAATAGGAATATGAATAATTACACTGAAGACTTACTTCTTAATAATTCATCTCTTACCGGGATTAAAGAGAAATGTGTTTGGCTTAGTGTTGATAATTTTGATATTTTCAATCAAAGTGGGGTTGACATCATGCATGATTTGCATGAAGGTGTGATTAAATATATTATTTCAAATATTCTTGTTCATCTAATTGATGCAAAACGCTTCTTTTCTATTGAGTTATTGAATAATAAACTTCAAACTTACGACTTTGGGATTGATAGACCCGATACCCCACCCACGCTCTCAATGGAAAATTTGAGAAAATGTAATTTGCGTCTTTCAGCTTCTGAAACGCACACGCTTGTGCGGTATGTAATATGATCGGAGACTTAATTCCTATATTTGATGATGTTTGGGACTTGTATTTAACATTACGCATCCTGATGTTAGATATGGTTCATGCTCCTCTTGTAGTTCCTGTTAGGATGTCGTATTTTAAACTTATCGTAGCTGAGCTGTATGAAAAATATTCATTGTTATTTAAAACACATTTGAAACCGAAATTTCATCACCTTTTGCATTATGCTGATGCCATGATGCGATTCGGGCCACTGTCAGCTCTGTCTTCAATGCGATTTGAAGCAAAGCATCGGCCGAATAAATTAGTTGTTAAAAGTACTTGTAATCGAACTAACTTAACGTCAACTGTAGCTAATAGGCATCAATGGACGCTTAACAATATTCTTTTTTGCGGGAAATTAGCCAATAATTTTTCAGTAGGTCCTTCCGCATCGCTTTCTTGTAAGAATTTTCTAGCAAAGTTTGGTTATACAAATTGCTCTCCTGTATCATGGGCAACTTTGTCAGCATACACTTATAAGTCAAAAACTGTTGTTGTTTATGATGTTGATGAGGAACATCCTAGATTTTTGTACGTTACTAGTGTATTTTTGTCAAATTCATTATCCTTCACGGCATGATAATAGAACCAAATTACTTTGATACCCATTTGTTCTCATATCAAGTAGAAATACCTACCGTTTCTGATGCCAAATTTGCGGCAATCGATGTGAAAAATCTCATGCAGCCTTGTCCTTGTCACCTCTTTACTCTCGGATGTGGTGTTGGTGCTGAAACCTATGTAATGTTGCGAAAACCTATCTGAACATTTTATGCAAAATTTAAGATGTTTTTTTTGTTGATGCCCTGTAGTGCTTTCTTCACGCGCCAACTAGTGTGGTTCATTGCGATTATATTGGCTGTTAGAGGTCTTCCCATAGTCTTGTTTTTTTAGCCCTGGTCAGCATTAGTGGTCTGCAGTCACAGCATGCCCGCTAATTTCATTGTGCTTGGATGTTTATTCAATCTGCAATGTCCAGTCCAGTACTGATTAAAACTGTGATATTTTCCCTGTTTAAAGCAATGTTTTCTCTGTTTAAAGAAATATTTTCTCTGTTTAAAGCAATTTTTTATCTGTTTAAAGCAATATTTTCTCTGTTTAAAGCAATGTTTTCTCTGTTTAAAGCAATGTTTTCTCTGTATAAAGCAGTGTTTTCTCTGAAAGGATCTTGTGTGATATCTTATTTGTGAAGCCTTCTATCAACGTATAACATATTATTTTATTTATAACATTAACTATTGCCCATGGCTATAATATATGCACTTGTTTATAATTTATTAACCATACATTTTGTCTTATTTTTTTATATAGTTGCTTCTCATCGAGGACTTCATTTTGCTGCCATGACTGCTGGACCTGAGTTTCTATGGCGTAGGTTTATTTCATAAGGTTTTCGCTATTATATTGTGTCTTGTGTTTAGAATTTGGCTCCATATAGATTGAATCATCATCCAAAATTGACAAATCTTTGATGAGGATCCTATCAAAAGAGCCAGATTTGGAACCAATCAGCGGTATAGAAGACCTGACAAAATAAGCCTATGAAAATAGTCATGGCAACTAAGTGAAGACTTTATTTTTATTTTTATTTTTTTTTATTTTCCAAAAGAAATGTACATAATACAATATAATAAAAATATATGTAATGGAATATATTGCCTCACTAGACCTAAGCCTGTTCCGAGACAATACTAATAAAGATAGTAAAATAATGTTCAAAAATGTCGCTGAGAAAAAACAAAATATAAAGTTGTTTTTTTTTTTTAAAAAAGAATAAGGTATAAGGATTAAAAAAGAAAAAATAAAACAAAAAAGCAAAAGAGAGAAAACGCAAAATAATATAACGTTGTCAATTTCGTCAAGTCAAGTCGTGCTATGCATGTAGGTATTTGGTTAGCCTGTGTCTGTGATTAGTATTATGGTTATATGTCACTTGAGAATGTGGGTTAAGTCTCTCTCAGATTCCAACCTGCCCCTTTCTAAGCGCCACTTTGTAACTCAAGTTCCCAAAACTCAAACAACACTCCCCACATCCACACGCATTACACATAAATATATTTTAATTTTAATGTAGAAGGATTTATATTTAGAGTATGTTATATTGGAGCCATGATATTCCCAATTTAAATTTGATAAAAAATTGATTTGATGATTACTAGCACGCTCTAGTAGCCTGTGGATAGATTACTAGCATATGCTACCGCAAACTACTAGAATGTGCTAGTAACCTGCAGATAGGTTACTAGAATCATTTCGCTACCATTACTAATACAGGTAGAAAGGACTACTAGAAAAAAAAGCAAGGTTTATTAGAAAAAAACTGGAGCTACTAAACAAAAGGAGCTAGATTTACTAGCAAGGGCATTAAAATCTACTAGCAGAGAAAAGGCTACTAGAATAATTTAGCCACCATAGGTAGAAAGGACTACTAGAAAAGAAAGCAAGGCTTACTAGAAAACACTGGAGCTACTAAACAAAAGGAGCTAGATTTACTAGCAAGGGCATTAAAAACTACTAGCAGAGAAAAGGCTACTAGAATAATTTAGCCACCTTTACTAATACAGAGGTAGAAAGGACTACTAGAAAAAAAAGCAAGGCTTACTACAAAATAAGTCAAATTTACTAGCAAGGGCTTTCAAAACTACTAGCGGAGCTAGTAACTTTTAGGCTAGTTAGTTGAGACTACTTAAAGAAGTTAGTTATATTCACTAAGTGCAATAATTGAGTAGGTGGAACTTACTAGCTGAAACTATGGAAGTTAGTCGCATTTACTTACAACAATAGTATATTTAACTAACCAGTCCCTGGCACAAATAAAAAGTATGTATTTTTTTATAGAATAAGCTAGTTCTTTTTACTTCCTTTCAAAATGGGTGGAGCTTAAGTTAGTAATATGTGCTAAAATATTTTCTTTGTTAGTTACTTTTACTGCTGGAGTTAGTCGGCGCTCTTTTTACTTGCTCAGTTTTAGTAAAAAAGTTAGTAATTTCTAATAACGATTTTACTAGAAAATTAACTAGCTATTTCTAGTAATTGCTTTTCTAGTCGTTTTCACTATAAAGATGGTAGTGGATTCAACAAACTATGGAATGAGTTAGTTATTTTCATGGTTTGTAATAAATACTAACTGGTATTACTAACAAAAATATTGTTATCGGTACTTCCTCGAATTAGTCGGCGCTCTTTTTACTAGCACGGTTACTAGAATTTTTCTCAGTGTGGTTTGTGTTGTTTGTCGTTCCGCCGTCTCTGTGCGCAAGTGTTGAGGTTATATTATCGGAATCCGAAAAATTAGCCGACGTTACCCAGAGATCAAAATGATGTAAGATTGATACATTTGTGCACTTAAATTGGTTGTAAATATGGATTTTTGAACTCCAAAAACACTCAAGATGCGTTTTTTCTATTCCCGCCACTATTGTCCATCTCTCTTTGCCGCTTACTAGAGATTTCGTAGGTGTAAAAGAGACAAGAGAACTGTCAACTTGACTGAGCAAAATGTTTTGTTTCTGTATTATGAATATTTAACATATTATGCAGGTTTTTTTACCGTTTGATAAAAAAGATTATTTTAGACGTTTATTTTATTTTATTATGTTACTTTTAAGTAACAAAAGAAATATTTCGTTTCGCTTTATTTTTATAGAGTCTAGGTATAAGTTTTTACTTGAGGATCCTTTTTAAAACTTATTAAATACCATATTTTTTCTATTTTTCCTTTTTTTGTTAATAACTTGACATTATGATAATTCTATCTTGAATAATAAAGAGTTTTTCGTTATATAATTTCTTTAGTTTTATAAGTCCACAACACTTCTTTAGTTTCATATCATAACAAAATCAATATACATCCCAGAGACCACACATTCGTATTTATTGGAAAAAATTTCACCTATGCAGTCAAAGGTTACAGATGTTTGATAATTTTAGTGTTTTGTGCTTTGATAAAACTATACATTATATTTATCGTAGAATAAATATTGTTAAGAAAAGACGCAAATATTTGTTCACGCAGACATTGCGAAAACACCTGAACAAACTCTGAATTTTGTTTGTTGATCATGATAATACTTATATCTTGATGTGAGGGATTTATTCATATCTTGTTATTCAAAATATTGTTAAGTCATTATTTGAAAGTTTGGGAACGCGATGGTAAAGAGTTTGAAAAACAGTTGCTTGTTGTTTATGGCGGATTAGAGAGTTTGGTATTTTTACGCACTGAATGTATATCCAGGAAACCATTAAAATGTGTTAAGTATTGTTTACAGTGATTAGTATAGAAGCCAAATTCTCCTGTTTTGAGATGAATGCTTTGATTTTTTTGACTTCAGTTCAATATCAGGTCTCGTTCAGAAAAGATCTCTCCATAGTTTATCGCAATTTTGCTTCCTTGTTAATCAATTTATAATTCCCGTCGCGTTTTATAGTTTCTGTAGTAATTTGGAAGTGTTTGACGATTGAGTTATGGTGTGTCACATATATTTAGAGTTGTTCTGTTTAGAGTCTCGCGTTTGTTGATTAAACCTTCCGTTTAATTATGGTTTATTATAAATTGAAGAATCCCGATCCGGCGGGTGGCGCGGTTCGAGGTGGAGAGGGACAAGTGATACACCACACCTCATATGTGTGAATGTGACGTGTTTATTTTCTTTTTGTGCATGGTGCTAAATATTTGAAGGTATGCGGAATTTCGGGTGAGTTGACATATTTTTATTAGAGTGTATTTTGTTCCGTCGCCGTCCGTTGGCCGCTACCCAGGACGATTATCGGGCACAGAGATATTATGTTTCGACGTAGTATTTTGTTTGTTGCTTGGTTGCCCCGCCAAGCATGCTTGTGAGCAGGTTGATCGATGTGGTTTTAGATGAGAGATATATGGCCGACGCGCAACGGCATATCTACATAATATTTTAGTCCGTTTATATTTTTGAAGGCGCATCAATCGTAGAAAACAGACGTTAAGGTCAGATATTAATATGCCCAGAGCCGTACAAAATGCTGGAGAAGGTTCTTAAATACAATTTGCTGCATTAACTTTAATATATTTAGAGCTATTTAAAATAAAACTCTATTTTTTAGGATCTTCATACAAATTTCTCAAAAAGACAATAAGCCATCTTTTGGAAACAATATTACGCATGTAAACGTTGAATGGAATCTTGGTATTACGGTATGAAAATGTAATAAAATAATTGTAGATTGATTTGTTATACATATAAATGTTATTCAAATCTTATTATTCTCAATAAATAAAGATTTAATGAAAAAAAAAATTGCAAAATAATTCCTCCATTTTGAAGTTTGACAGCTGCCTTCATCACACATAGCACAAATCACCCTCTATGGGTGGAATGCCCAATTAATTATCACACATTAGAGGGTGTAGGGAATGTAGCTAAGATTCAAACCATAGAGAGAGTAAAACTTGCAAATTATGTCGGTAGGTTCGTATAATATTATGAGGTCGGTAAAACAAAAATTGTAAAAGTGTCATTCTTCTTTTTCTGTGCTTATGTCAGTTTTAGAGGTCTGTTAAGCAATGGGAAGCTAGACTAGAACCTGTTTAATTACCTACCGATCAAGCCTGACAATCGGAATCAAAAACGTAAAGCATGACGGGTAAAAGCTAGTTTATGAATATTTGTGATCTCTGTGTGCCAACGGATTTATTGAACTGCAGCCTGTACCTCCCCGTATTGTTTTCACACGTCACCTGTCAAACACACGTCGCGAATAGTTATCTGTCATTCGCGGGTTACCCCATATTCCGATACAAGTGATGTGACCTATCTTTAATGTTTATTTTTGAATCCGGATAGGAATTTCATATTTAGAACCTTCTAGTAAGCTTAGTGTAGAATTTTCATTTGTAAAAGTAGGCACATCGGTGTGTTCCCCGAGAGAGTAATTATTTTGTTATGAATATCCGGTCGCGATATTATGATATTCTGAGCTTGTTATTGCCCGCGCATAAGATAGATTAGGTATTATGCACGCGCCGTTGTAAATCTATTAAGGTTAAAGTTACGGAGTCCTTATAAGAATATTTAGTATGTCAGGAGGGCTGTGGACTGAAGATATACCTCACATGACTCTCCAAGAGAATGGGATGTGGCTGATCTGCTTTTCAGCTCAGTTCATGAGGTTCACTGGCGAAAAGGTCGCGGGCTAAGACCGAAGCAGTTGAGCGATTTGGAACTCTTGAGGAAAACTTGCGGTATTATGACAGCCCGCGGTAATTCTACTGGAAGGCTGATTAGTTCGTCGATAAAGTGATTGCACGTTTATTTTGATAGTGAGATCGATAATAATTAAATGCACGCGAGGTAGACATTAAAATTGTTAATAGGCAGGATCGTTTTGACTGTAGCTGGCCGTGGCATATTTCTCGCGTAGTAAAATCCTGTCCTATTTTGAGTCTCTGCCGAAAGTACTTTTAGGTACCGATTTGAGGGGTTAAATAAAACTTTGCAGTATTACGATATTTTTTTTATCCGAAATATATTTTCGGCCGACTATGCGACCATCTTCAGCGGAGAGTTATTATAAACTGACAATTGATGTTTTAAATCTAACAAATTAATAGAACAAAGAAAATTGAACAGAGTTAAACTTAACAGAACAACTGTCTATAGACAATTGAATTTTTTAAGGGTGACATAATTTATAAAAAAAAAAAAAAATAATAATAAAAAAAAAGGAAGAATATTGAATAAAACAAAATGCCGAGGGACATACAAAGGGTACGAAAGCTTACAAGTATGTAGGTACCTACATTGTTAACTGACCATATTTAAAACATGAAAAAATAAAAAAATGATTTTTGAATTTTAGGTAAACATAATACATTATTAGTAGTTGGCACATTTCATATAGGTAGGTACCCTTGAAGGGTGGTAGAAAAAGGATGTATAGATATTGACTGCTAATATTTGACGTACATTAATAGGCCTTAAAAACTAATAAACAATGGATATAAACTTATTGTCTGGTCCCATTTGATATACCTACTCAAATAAAAATTGAAAATTGGAGAGCGATAGACAACAGATGTAAACATGTTGATTGACATTATTTGATATACACTAATACAAAGAAGAAAACTAAAATAAAATTTAAGAACATATATTGATATACATTAATAAATTAAAAATGATAAATCAAAAGATGTAAACATATTGACTGACAATATTAAATTTGGTATAAGTTGACAAAATTAAACTAATTGGTATGATAATATTTGGTGTACGCTAATAAAGACTTAAGAAATAAAAATTAAATACTTAAAGGAATATAATAAAAACAAAACATCGGAGAAAGGAATAGAAAATATCAGGGGTTTTGTTGTGTAGGTGCTTGTATTGTGTTCGTGGTTCCAGGTGTATGTTTGTTTATAAAGAGTGTGAGTAAGGGCGATAGTGTGGGTATTTGGTTGTTAACTAAATTGTCTTTATTTTTATGGATTTCTAATGCTTCTAAACTGTTCATTTTGTGTCCTTTTTTGTGGTGGATATGTAGGTACTGTATATTATTTGTGTCTATGTGATGTCCAGTTTCTCTGCAATGGTCAGCCATTTCCGAATTGATGGTTATATTTTGAAGTGCTTTGTGGTGTTCATTAATTCTGACGTCAAATTGCCTCGCTGTTTGTCCCACGTAACCCATATTGCATTCTTTACAGTTGATTTTATATATGCCCGATTTCTTATTGGTGTCTATTTTTTGCTTGTAATTAAATAGGTGCTTTTTTAGTGAATTGTTAGTATAAAGTTCTGGTCTGAATGTGTCTTTTGTGTGTCTGGAAGTGATTTCATTTGTTACCTGGTCTACAAAGAGTAATCTTCGCCAGTTGTCTTCGATTTTGTTTTTATCTAGGATTTTTGGGTAAACGTAATTATGTATTATTTTGGTTAGAAGTTTTTTGTTCAGGAGTTGTAAAATTGTGTTTTTGTGGTATCCGTTATTTGTGGCTATATTTAGAATTGTGTGGAGTTCGGTGTTGTAATTATTATTTGTGAGGGGTATGGATAGTAGTCTGTGTATCATTGAGTGGAAGCCTGCCATTTTGTGTGAGTGTGGATGATGTGAGTTTGAATGTATTATGGTGTCAGTGTATGTAGGTTTTCGGTAAATTTTAAAGTTAAATTGGTTGTCTATGATTGATATACTAAGGTCTAGGTAGTTAAGTGTTCCTCCTTCTTCTTTTTCCATTGTGAATTGTATGTTTTTATCTATTGTGTTTAAGTAAGTTAAGAACTGATCTAGTTGTCTGTATGTCCCCTCCCAAGTACAAAAAATGTCGTCCACATACCTGTAGTAGTTGTTGATATATTTGAGATATTTATGGTTAGCGTTAAACAGTTTGCTCTCGAAGTTATCCATATAAATGTCTGCGAGAAGGGGGGAGAGAGGTGATCCCATTGGTAATCCATCTATTTGGGTGTATAATTTGCTGTCGAATGTAAAATAATTTTGCTTTATACATGTTGTCGTTATGTCCACAGTCTGAGTTCTAATATTGTCATCTATATTGAGGTCGGCTAATAAGTTATTAAGTAAAATTAACGTGTCATCTATAGGGATATTCGTAAAAAGGTTTTTAACATCAAAGGAAACTAGAATACATTTTTTTGGCGGTTGTGTGTCATGAAGTTTTTTACTAAGTTCCATGGAATTTTTTACTGAGTATTTTGGTCTGAAGGAAGTAATGTTGATGAAGTGGTTGTGAATGTATCGGCTTAGTAAGTATGCTGGTGAATCGATGCTTGCTGTAACGGGTCTAGCGGGGTTGTTTTCTTTGTGGATTTTGATTGTAGCGTAAAGTTGGGGTGGCTTCGGGTTCATGGTGATCAGGGTTCTTTTGTTTCGTGACGGAATTAAACTTGATTTTCGTACGGTGCTCCTTATTGCGTCTTGATGTTTTGTTGTCGGGTCCTTTTTGAGTTCTTGGAATTTCGTGCGGTCTTCTATTATGCTGTATACTTTATTATTGTAATCTGTCCTGGTGATTAATACTGTCGAGTTACCTTTGTCCGCTTTCGTAACTATTAGCTCGTTTTGTGTGATAAATGCTTTGATTTCTGCGAGTGTTTTTGTTTCTTCTGACGGTAGGGGCTTACGCTGTTTGTTGTTCTTTATGTATGTTTTTATATGGTCCGAACATTTGTACATGGTGTTCGGTTCCTTTGTTAAAGCTGCGTCTAAATCAACTGCTAATTGCTGGAGGTTATTGATAGTTGGTGGTGTTTCCATATTATATTTGAAACCTTTTTCTAATAAAGCTTTGTGATTTGGGTGTAATATTTTATCAGTTAAATTTAATACTCTGTTGTGGAATTTTATATTAGGGGTATTGGCGTATGGTAAAATAGTTGTGTTGGCTTTCTTCTTTTTTCTTAGGTGTTCTATGTTTTTTATAACATAATTAATTTTTTCACTCAATTTCATTTCGCGGTTACTACTATTTGGTATATTTTCTAACGGGTAGGTTGTGTCTAGTAATTTGTTCAATTTTTTATCTAATGTTGATTTGCTTAAAAAGCCCTTCCTGCTAACGATATCTCTTATATCAAGTATATCAAATGGGACCAGACAATAAGTTTATATCCATTGTTTATTAGTTTTTAAGGCCTATTAATGTACGTCAAATATTAGCAGTCAATATCTATACATCCTTTTTCTACCACCCTTCAAGGGTACCTACCTATATGAAATGTGCCAACTACTAATAATGTATTATGTTTACCTAAAATTCAAAAATCATTTTTTTATTTTTTCATGTTTTAAATATGGTCAGTTAACAATGTAGGTACCTACATACTTGTAAGCTTTCGTACCCTTTGTATGTCCCTCGGCATTTTGTTTTGTTTTATTCAATATTCTTCCTTTTTTTTTATTATTATTTTTTTTTTTTTTTTATAAATTATGTCACCCTTAAAAAATTCAATTGTCTATAGACAGTTGTTCTGTTAAGTTTAACTCTGTTCAATTTTCTTTGTTCTATTAATTTGTTAGATTTAAAACATCAATTGTCAGTTTATAATAACTCTCCGCTGAAGATGGTCGCATAGTCGGCCGAAAATATATTTCGGATAAAAAAAATATCGTAATACTGCAAAGTTTTATTTAACCCCTCAAATCGGTATAATGGCTAAGTATTACAAAGTTTCAAGTAACGTTTTTGAAGAATTACTTTTAGGTATTTAGAGTCAAGAGTTACATAGTCAAAAGATAGCTTTCATCCCCTGTAGTCTGTAAACAATCAGGAACCTTTTTCAGTTGTATATATACACTATATCTGAATTTTGGCCCCTTATTGGTACCTGCTCGAGGCGTGAGGTCGCATCGAATCTGGGCCAGTCTCGGACCTTCAGAGTTTTTTTTTTGCCCGAATTTTGGCAAGAAGGTTTGTTTGACATGGAAGGCCCTCTTTCGGTGGCTAATTCCTCCCATAGGCCTCGAGCATGCTTATCAATCTATATCATTTTATTGTAAAATTTCAGCTAAGCCTCACTAAAAAATTCAATCTCAATCATTTTATGTTACCAACATGTTATGTTACCAATTTAAAATTTATAATTATTAGTATCGTACCTCAGAGCTACCTCATTGATGGCTGGTTATGTATTCAGGCTTAACCCAGAAAATGAACTATTAGAAACTCATTTCAGGAAAATACCTAACTTGAGCTTTATTGTCTAAAACAACTGACTTCTTAATAATAAATCTAACTACAAACATTAAGTAGGATTGTCTTGACATCATTTGGGCCACAGAGGGGCTGGGCCAAGACCTCTTTTAACCAATCTCTCCCGATGTGTTTGAAGGCGCGTGTATGTGTCATAAGAAGCGGATCTAGCGTCGATTGTTGCTGAATCGGACCAAAGTCTTTCAGCTAACGCAGCACCTCTGGGCCACAGCCTGGCGTCGACTACAGAAGGGTCTACTTGCTCAGACCATAGACAGGCTTCACCACCTAACACCAACCGTTTTGGTAACGAAGCGTCCTGACTCCGTGGCCTGTGATTGTAAACTCCTGCCAAGTTTTGTAAGGACTGCAGGCGTCTGGCCCAGTCCCTCTCCATGATCCAAATCTACAATCTAAGTACCATGCATCAACATGAGAAACAATTATTTTGTAATCAGTCTTTACAAATAATTTATTTTCGGCCCATGTGGAATCCCCCCACATTTGTATAGCGAACACAGATCTGTCTACATACTTGGTCAAAAAAGGCTCCTTGGTGAGATCACTGGACCAAATCACAACAATTTTAGGCATGTGTCCTTCTTCTTCTTCAAGTGCCCTGTCGGGTCTCCCCAACGTTGGCGATCACTTCGGCGAATCTTTCTCTATCCTGCGCCTTCTGGAACAGCTCCTCCACACTTCGGATGCCGGTCCAGTCTCTGATGTTGCGCAGCCATGATGTCTGTCTCCGGCCAGGTCCTCGGCGTCCCTCAATTTTGCCCTTCAATATCAGGTGCAGGAGATGGTATTTTTCCCCTCGCAGTACATGACCCAAGTATGAGATCTTGCGAACCTTGATAGTTGACAGCAACTCTCTGTCCACTCCAGCTCGCCTTAGGACTTCGGCATTTGTTATCATGTCTGTCCAGGGTATTCTGAACATCCTGCGATGGATCCACATTTCGAATGCCTCCAGTCTGTTCATGGCATTGACCTTTAACGTCCATGTTTCGCACCCGTACAACAGAACAGACCACACATAACACTTGACCATTCTTTGTTGGAGTTTCAGGTTTATATTATGATTGCAGAATAGGGTTCTCATTTTGTTAAATGCAGCTCTTGCTGCCTCTATTCTACACCTAATTTCCACCTCCGGATCAAGGCTCTATGTAAGCATACTGCCGAGATACCTGAACTTTTCTACTCTTTCGACATTTCGTCCCCTCAATTGTATCACCGTGCCAGCATAATCCTGTCGCCCGAACGTCATCCACTTAGTTTTGCTGACATTGATTGTAAGGCCCAATTCCTCACCGGACTCATCAACAAGGTTTAGAAGGTCTTGAAGATCACTAACACTTTCGGCCAGCAGGACAGTATCGTCCGCATACCTTATGTTGTTAATTACAACGCCGTTAATTTTCAGACCTTTTTCAGTGTTACTAAGGGCTCTTTTAAATACGTAATCGGAGTAGAGATTAAAGAGTAGCGGAGAAAGGATACAGCCTTGTCTCACACCTCTCTGTATTTCAATCACATTTTGATTTCTCACTTCCATGTCGTATCTCAGCCCTTTGAGACCAGTAGAGATTCCTGATAAAATTCTGGTCCTTAGTATCAATATTACAATCAGCGAGCATTCTCATTAATTCAGTGTGTTTAACCCGGTCAAATGCTTTTTCATAATCTATAAAGCATGCAAATGTTTCTTTTCTTTGATCTCGACACTTCTGTATCAGAACATTAACAGCTAGAAGTGCCTCTCGTGTTCCAAACGCATTTCTGAAACCAAATTGAGTTACATCTAGGTCTTGTTCACACTTATCACGTATTCGGGCATGAATTATTTTAAGAAAAAGTTTCAAAACGTGACTCATTAAACTAATCAATCTGTAGTCACCACATTTCTTAGGGTGTTGTTTTTTTGGTAAAGTTACAAAAGTAGATTTCAGCCAGTCTTGGGGGATGTTCCCTGTGTCATATATAGCATTGAAAAGCCTTAACAAGAAGTCAATATTATCATCATCGATAAGCTTCAACACTTCGGCAGGGATCTCATCTGGACCGCAAGCTTTACGATTGTCAGAAGTTTGTATTGCATGAAGTATTTCCGATTTTAGGATTGATGGTCCGTAGAGGTCAGTAGAAATATTAGTATTTGGTCTGTCATCTTTAAACGTATCATAAATAAATCTTTCCCATGTCTGTAAAATATCTTTATCGTCCAATATAAGTTTATTGGGGTCGTCAACTAAACACGATGGAGTAGACTTTCTTGTGGTATTGGTTATTTCCTTTAGTTTCTTGTGAAGTTTAAATGTATTATGGTTGCGGTTATAGGTTTCCAATTCCTCACACTGTGATCTCATCCATTCTTCCTTAGCTTTCTTTATTTCACTCCTGACAATTCTTTGTAAGCTTTTGTATTGTGTCTCGTTGTTTTTGCAACTGCGCCTTTTGTCCATCAAGTTCAGGATATGATCTGTCATCCAGCTTTGTTTCTTTCTTTGCCTTTCCGCTTTCAAATGCACTTCACAAGTTTCACCTAGAACCGTTTTCAGGTTATCCCACTGTGTTTCTATATCATCGATAGCTGGATCAATTGGGAGTTGCCTCATTTTATCGTTGATAGTTTGAGAAACCCTAGTTTTGGTTGCAGTGATCTGTAATTTTGCGGTATCTATTTTTGCAGATGGTTTTGACTTTTTTATTTGTTTTAAACTTAATTCAATGTCAGCCCCCAGTGGTACATGGTCAGAGCCAATATCAGCTCCAGGATAAGTTGTTACTTTCTTTACAGAATTTCTATATCTCTGATCTGCTAAAATGTAGTCAATCTGGTTTCTAACAATACCGTTGACAGTTCCATCCTGAGGGGATTTCCATGTATACAACCTTCTTTTTGGGAGTCTGAACCAGGTATTCATTGCCACCATGTTTCTATCCTGACAAAATTCAATCAGTCTTTCACCCCGTTGGTTGCATACACCCAGTCCATGTTCTCCAACAATACCGGAACGACGGCCATTGCCAACTTTGGCATTAAAGTCCCCAATGACGTAGTTAATTTCTCCTCCTTTTAAACCCTGTAGCACACTGGATAAAGATTCATAAAAAGCTTCAACGTCGCTGTCATATCTCATTTCTGCTGTTGGGGCATACACTTGTATGATGTTAACATTGCACGGTTGATAGTGAAGTTGGAGCAGGACTATTCTATCGGATATTGGTATGAAATTTCTGACAAATTTTATGTGTTTGTTCATTACAAACAAAGCAACCCCATTTCTACGGTTCCGATCCTGCGGATCGCTTCCTGAGTAATATAAATTCCCTCTTTCGTGATGGTGTATACCGCTTCCCGTCCATCTCAGCTCGCTCACACCAAGAAAATCAATGTTCATTCGTTGCATTTCCTGGACTACATTGTCCAGCTTTCCATCATACAGACTCCTCACATTCCACGTTCCGATTCTCAGTCTCGACCTCACTATGTTGAGCCGGGAGATTCTTCGCACCCCCTGCCCATCGAAGGGCTGCCCGGGACTAGGGGTCATGTTTTTGTTTCTCGCCATAGTGATATCCTGGGGAATAGTTAGCTAGAGTGGTTTCCCGTTGCCTTCTCTGGCGGATTTTTCTGTCGGGGTTACCTACCCTTAGCTGTGGTGATCTGGTTTTGAGGCGCCAGAAACTCGCCTTTCACCCTCTCGTTACCTGCTATGACCCCTCTGCTGAAGAGGGGCCACATTGCCCGTGGTTCGTGACGTGGACACTAACGAGTAGGACTAGTCATTAGTGTTGCTGATTTTATGCAACAGAGCGTTTCGTAGTATTTTATAGACTTACACCTTACAGCTAGGTGTAACTCACCACGGCTCCTAATGACCATTTGAACCACAACCATGTGTCCTTGGTTTGCTTTAAATATTTTGGCTAAGGCTCGTAAGGTAAACTCCCCCCACAAATATCGAAGATCAGTCTCATTAAAAAATTGTCCCCAACAGTCGAGATTCACTTCATCGCCCCCAATATGAAAGATATCTCTTATATTAGTGTATTGAAATATTTCAGTGTAAAGTTTTTCTAAAATATCGTAGGTATAGTTGTTGCGGGGATTCAGCTGACCACACGGGGGTTCCCCGCAGTATTTCTGCCACGGCTGTTGGTCGATGCACAAAGCCAAGTCTCCGTAACCATTCTTAGGCCCCCATTGCCAGCCACTTCCTGCATGTCCAGGAGTGTATATTTCCAAGAGCACCCTGATCCCTCTGACCCTGGCATACTGCACTATGTTCTTCACATCACTCACGGTGTACACGTGTCTGGGAGAGTATGCCCCGTAGTGTGCAAGTTGTGGCACTAAATCTGATAAAAATGGAAAACTTTGCGAATCAGTCATGTGCCAATGGAAGGTGTTCAGTTTGGACGCAGCCATCCCATCCAGCATCCTTTTGATGGCAGATACTTGAAAGAAATTTCTAGCCGTGTCCAACATCAATCCGCGATATTTGAACGTGGGGGCGTCTTGCACGGAAGCCGCCCTGAGGACTCTGAGGGTATTCCCGTGTATGTCGTCAGACCAAATCAGTTGTGAAAGTGTCTTGAGTCCATTTCTAGCACCGAAGAATGACTTGGCATGGATCGTGGCAACGAGGGAAGACCCGTCTCCTTCAGGATGCAGCACCATGGAGTAGGACTCGTCAGTGTCTAGTGTTATGTAGGTGTCTGAAGATTCATTCACACTGACACGGATCAAAAAGTTTTTGATCATGGAAGCCTCCCTGGTGGCAGGATTTTCCATCACACGAATATTGCCCATGAACACCTGGTAGGCTTCTTCTAACAGATGAAGCACTTGTCTGCTTGGAGTGGCGATGGTTTGAAAATGGATTTGGGATGAGGAGAAGAATACGGCGTTTTTTTCTAAAGTCACTTCTCCTGTCGGTTGCGGCCAGAGCTGGGTGGAATCGCAAAGCATGTTGCAAGTGTCCAAAGACATGGTGGCGATGGGAGAGGACGAAGCTGGTAGCTTTTCGCACCGGCCACTCAGACATTGCCACGTCCGTTTACGAAAAGCATTCCTAGAAACAAAAAAAATATTTGTTATTTAGGGACCTAAAAAAGCGTTTACACTACCTTCTTTTTACTTTTACCAAGAGTAGCCGGAGTGGCCGGACCCGTGAAATCAAAATGTTTAATGAGATCATTTTAAAACAATTTATGAAATGAGAATATAAAATAAACGAGCAACCTATCTGCCGAGGGTCTGGCTGGTGTAGAGAGCAGGGGCAAACACTTCATCTGCCAGTAGAGCAGAAACAAGGCCACTGCAGCAAACAGGAAGAGCAATAGACGACGAAGGTTGACGATTCTCCACACGGTCCTCATTCCTGCAGTACTTTGATGTACATCGCAACCCCTGCAACCAAAACAATTGCATTACTAACATCACTATAGTAATGTAATGTGTAGTATTATATTATATTTTGATCCAAAACATAGGAAGCAATAATTGTAGATATATCATTGACTCATTGATTGAGTGGTGTAACCGACAAGGCTACGACCAATATGGATGATTGACTCAGGGCAGCAGCTGGTCCAATAGAGAGGCTCCAGATCACCAGGGAAATGAGAGGGTAGAAATGAAACTAGCGGTGTATTCCTGAAGGCAGATGTCCGGCGAGATCACGAGTTCCAAAGTGTTCCGACGAGTAATTCACAATTCGAACTGATCATCTGCCTTACAACTGCGCCTTTATTTATACTAAATCTCAAAAACAGAAAACCAATCAAAATCATTGTTTATTTTGACCAATCACAGGCCTCCATTTTCTAAAAATTCACCCAAAATTTTTACTATGAAATTCGGACATTTAGTTAAATATCTTACAAACTATACAAGATACAATGTCATCAGTATATAACAATCAAATATCTATAACTAGGGCATATAAACATTAAGCATTTATCGATGAGATGTTGCAGGTGTTCGTGATAATTGATTAAGAACACCAAAAGTTCAACGTGCACTATTTATATAAAAGGTATAAAAATCGACTACAATTGGAAACGGATCGGACGTCTCCAGCCGAATTTTATTGATTCCGTCCAGGAATCGACCACTCAATAACCTTGAGTGCCAACACAAAATTTTTACTAAAAAAGTGGCATCTCGAAATTGATTATTTCGATGTAAATTTGCATATAATATGTTCTTATTGAACAATCAAACAGAGCTATACAATTTGTTTATCAATTAAATCAAGTTTTACATACATGATCTTACAATAGTTTCTCTATTCTGGTCATTTTGGATTATTTAATACATTTTATTATTTATCTAGGAAAAACGGAGTTACAGTGATAGTTTAACCTAGTTTATAACTATTAAAGTACATTATTTACAAATTACAATAAAAATAATAATACAATATTTTGAACATATTTCACCAGTTGGCAATCACTGTCTCAAATCCAAGAAACTGCGTAGTAAATTAATAATTGCGCATCATTTTTATTCCAAAAACTACGCAGTATTTAATTCTTATAGGTAAATTCAATTTACTTCCTAAAATACGTGTATTTATGTTTTAAACTATTAATAATGACTAAATAGATCGTAATTTGCCACGAAAGCATGAATTTTATTATTTTACAATCAGATAATCGATCTAACGTGATATTTAAACTAGTAACGTAGATACAAGGTGTTTAAGCTATCAAAAACATCCATTTTTATATCTAAATTGATCAGCTATATAGTGATCTTCAAAATACTGCGATAATACATCATTTTGATGTGTCAAAAATAAAATAAAACAATATAATTAAATTTTTAATCAAGGATTCATGGGTCAACTTTCCAAGAAATAGATGCTCGCACTGCAGTGCCTATAAAATTCGATATCAAAGGTCAATAAAAAATCGTGAGATGCGCACACCGCGTTGTCTATAATATTTGATATCAAAAATCAGGGTATATGAATTCGATTAACGCTTCCGCGTTTATCCCGAATGGTATAAATACACGGGTTGATAGTTCACTCGCGTCTTCCGGAGTTTATAAATATAACACACTTTCTCTGCATTCGGTCAGTTCACACATACAAAAAATATCTATTGTTACCTGTAGACTGTGTGTCTAACAATGTACACAAAAAAATCAAAGACCCTTTTATTATTATTAGGTACCTACATATAGAGCGATCGACTGCACTGGTGTGAGATAATACTGCAGTGATGTGAAATAATAATAATTAAAATACGACCAACAAAAGGCGTTTTTTACACTCCCGCCGTAAAACAAAGTTTTACTATTTATTAACGCCTTTTTAGTAAAATAATTTTTACAGACGGCCTTGTTATTTCTCCTGACCCTGTTTTTACCCTAACAGTCCGAACCTGGCCATCATTTGACGAGATCGCCTCCGTAATTATTCCCTTTGGCCAATAATTACGTTGCTGTTTGGGATCCGCGATTGCGACAAAGTCACCTACTTGTAAGGGATCAATCTTTTCATACCACTTTTGTCTCTGTGCTAATGTTGGTAGATATTCGTTAATCCATCTACGCCAGAATTGATCTGCTAATGTTTGCGCAAACCTCCATTGGGAACGTAAACAAAGCGGTTCCTCTGAACTAGTGATATGCACTGGTAAATTAAAATTGGACCCCATTAAAATATGATTAGGAGTAAGTGCGTCCTCGTTGTTTCCGTCCAAAGTAACATATGTAAGCGGTCGACTATTTATAATATATTCCACTTCCGTAAAAACTGTTTGTAACGTTTCTTCGCGAGGAGCTCTATCTTTAAGTATGACTCGTAGTGCATTTTTTACGCTTCTAATAAGCCTTTCCCAAGCACCTCCTTTATGGGGACTGGCAGCACTTATGTAGTGCCATTTAACGTTTCTATTAGCCAGTTCATTCTGAAATTCTTCATCAGAATGCAATTTTTGTATTGCCTGGCGTATTTCCCTTTCGGCGCCATGAAAATTTGTTCCGTTGTCACTATGAATAGTATCAGGCCATCCTCTTCTTGCGCTCATTCGTCTAATTGCAAGAATGGTACTATCTGCATTTATATTAGCAGCCAACTCCAAGTGAACAGCACGAGTGGTCATGCATGTCATTAACACCCCATATCTTTTTTCCCTTCGACGGCCAATAGACACGAATAATGGACCGAACATATCGATACCACATTGACTAAATGGTCTTTTGAAACAAGCTAATCGCGCTTCAGGCATTTCTCCCATCTGAGGAGGGATGGCTGTTTTCCTGGCTAAACGACATTGAACACACTTATGAACAATACTTCGCACGCTTGTTCTCAGGTGCGTGACCCAAAATCTCTTCCTCACTTCAAACAGAGTCCTTTCAGTGCCACCATGAAGGCATTGTTCGTGTGCTCTTTCGATAACTAGTTTCGTAAACGGATGCGTCCCGTCTAGAATTATGGGCGCTAGCGAACTTGAAGGTATAAAGGAAGAAGAATAAAGTCTTGACATCATAACTAGCAAATTATTTTCTAAGATAGGATTAAGTTTAAATAATTTACTATTTTTCGATATCGACACGTTATTTTTAAGCTTCTCAATGTCTTCGTAAAACGAATCTAATTGACACTGCTGTATCCAAAGCTTTTCAGCTTCCCTGATTTCTTCAGCAGTCAGTGTAGGGCTATTCGGCCCTATTTTTAAACATCTATTGGCGAATCTTCTCATCCAAGCTGTGGCCCTAACTAATCTCAAAAGTTTGGAAAATCGGTTTATATCAGGTAAACTTCTCGATGAATCGGTGTAAACATTAACGTTTACGCAATTGTTTTTCAACTCGACAGTACTATTATTATTTAACTTATCCGCTTGCGATGGCCAATCAGATTCCTCAAGCGATATAAACGATGGTCCTCGGAACCATAGCCCCTCGCGGCTTACATCTGGGGGAGATAAATCTCTAGTACCCAGATCAGCAGGGTTCCATTTTGATGGCACCCATCTCCATTGGGAAGTCTCAGATAGTTCATCTATCTCCCCAAGACGATTGGCTACGAAACTTGTATGGTTTCTTGGATCTGATCGGATCCATTGTAGCACAGTTGTTGAATCGGTCCAAAACACAGTTCGTTCTATGATGCAAGTTGTTTCTTTCTTGATAGTATTAGCTAATCTAGCTCCCATCAGGGCTGATTGCAATTCTAATCGCGGTATTGATAGCGGTTTCAAGGGCGCTACCTTGCCTTTGCTCGCTATAAAACTGACTCGCGTTTGATTGTCAGTTTTTTGAGTCATATACGCTATGGTACAACACGCTGTCTCAGATGCATCGCAAAACAAGTGTAAAACGACTGGTTTTTGTTTGTCCGACACAACACATCTAGGAATAGAACAAGATGAATCTCTAATGAGCTGTAAATAATTTTGCCACTTTATGTGTTGGGTGTCGCTAATTTTTTCATCCCAATTAATGCTCGAGCGGAAAACTTCTTGTAACAATATTTTAGCCCGTACAGTTACGCATGTCAGAAAACCGATCGGATCGAATAGTTCCATTACCGAGCTAAGTAGCTGTCTTTTCGTAGGTATAACGTCAATGTACTTCAATCTGTTATCAAATTTTAAAATGAAGTTGTCTGATTTAGGATCCCAAGTTACTCCTAATACCTTTTCGCTATTTTGTGCACGTATAATATCAACTGTGGCGGACGCCTTTAAGGTTTCGGGAAATTGATCAAGTACAGTGGGCTCATTGGAGGCCCAGTTAGTTAATTCAAATTGTCCTTTCTGTAATAAATCGAAAACCCCTTTGACTGTGTTTCGCGCACTGGACACACAACTAAATGATTCTAAGTAATCGTCCATGTAAAAGTTTTCACGAATACTACACGCTATTTTCGGTTGTGTGTGTTGTGCATTTTCCGCTATTTTATTGCGAACGTACTGTGCACTGCTTGGGGAACAGGTTGACCCAAAAATCATTGACGTCATAACAAACGTTTTAACATCTAGCTCTTTGCTGTTTCGCCAAAGGAATAATTGCGACTGTTGATCCTGTGGTATTATTTTTACCCTCAGAAACATTTCTTTAATATCAGCAGACACCGCAATTGGGCCTTCTCTAAAACGCATCAAGCAACCAACGAGTGATGCTAAGAGGTCAGGGCCTGACAACAAGGTTTCATTCAGAGATATTCCTTGACATTTGCTAGCTGCATCGAAAACAATACGCAATTTACCCGGTTTGTTAACATTAAAAACAGGAAAATGTGGTAAGTACCACCTTCTAGGATTAGGTATTTTAAGTTCGTGATTTAAAATTTCCCTAGCGTAGCCTTTCGTAATATATTCATTAATTTTATCGCTATATGCCGTTGCTAGCTGAGGATCCTTCTCGAGCTTACGTTCTAAGCCCCACAATCGATTTAAGGCACATTTTCTATTGTCCGGCAGACCCACAGAGTCGTTTTTCCAAATTAAACCGGTCTCAAAATGCCCATTCTTCAACTGTTTTGTTGTGTTTGAGAGAATTTCTTCGGCGCGCACATCTATTTTACTAATTCTGGCAGGCCCAGAAATACCTAAACTATCGATTGCGTAATGCGCCTTTAACAATTCGCACAACATATTATTGTCATCAGTTGTTCTTTGAATGTGTGTCACTAGACCAACGGTACAGTGATTATTTTCATAATTACTATTAATCCGGCCATGCAATGTCCAACCTAGTAATGTTCTAGAATTAATCAAATCACCACCCCCTCTAACTTCCCTGGTTACAATCAAGGATGCGTTATCCTGACCAAGTAATAGTTGAGGTGTAACCATTTTGATACACTCCTTGTCGTAATATTGTTGAGCGGGCAACTGAAGCTTGCTCACTGTATGCGCGCTTATATGAAATTTGTTGTTAATTGTTAAATTAACTTTCCTAGATTTATTTTCACTCGCGCACATACCCCGAGCCCCGTGTATTTTTAATGGATGTAATTCCCCGTTAAGTCCAACAATGCTTGCCAACGAGTTACATACCAAACTTATGTTTGATCCTTCATCCAAAAGAGCAAAAATAGATGCTGTGCTTTTTGACCCTCGGATTTGAACCGGAACAATTTTTAAAGCCACTGAACTACTGGCGTATGTATTAGCAACATATGAATTTTGACTCAAATTATCATTCGAATTATTTTTTGAAAGGTCTCTATGCAAACAGCTATTATGCCCTCCCGAACAATTTAAAACATTACAAGTGATTTTACATTTATGTTTGATCGAATATTTAGAATCAAGACATTTAAAACATAATTTAAATTTTCTTACTGCAGCCCATCGTTCATTGATGGGTAATTTAAGGAAATCCTTACACTTAAATAACTTATGTGGTTGATCACAAATCACACATTTATTTGTTTTCATATCACTTTGCACATTATAAACCACATGCTTATTATACATATTTTTCGAATTCACAAACTTTTCGGCCGCACACGATAGATGTAAGTCACACGCTGACTTCAAGAACCTAGAGAAATCTGCAATGGATCTGCTCCTCCTGTCGTCTGCTCCATGTTGTGATGACATCCACCATGTCTTCATATGTGATGGCAGCTTGTTCACCAGTTCTCCAAGAAGGCCGGGGATATTTAGGTATTCAGCCTTCATACGTCCGGCAACAGAAACAAAGTTTTTAATTGTGACGTAAAACTTGTTCAACTCATCACTTGCCGGAGATTCTGACAAACGTGGAAGGCGCTTCACTTTTTTCAAGCATACCCATAATTATTATTTCTGGGCGCCCATACTGCTCTTCAAGCGTTTCCATGGCCTCACGTACGCCACTGGGGTAAAGCAATAGGCCGCTAACAGATTCTTTAGCTTTCCCTTTCAGGGATCTTTGCAACCTCATCAAGTTTTCTGCGTTGGATAATTCGCAGGTCTTTGTTGAGATTTCGTACTGTGCCTTGAACGCAGGCCACTCTAGCGGATTACCATCAAAGTATGGTAAATCTCGAGCTGCAGTCTGCCTAGCCATTAGGGCACTTAATTGAATACCCGTTTTCGGAACTTTTTCTTCGCGGGGCTCAGGAAGTGTGTTATTCCTGGGCTCACCAATACACGTATCATTATACTCTGTGCTGGAACTCCCACCAGGTGAAAAGAGGTGTAACATATTCGGAACTGTCACACCGGACGACACCCGATCAGCCAAATTAAATGAAACTTCAGGCTGTCTATTAACACTTGCCCTGACATTTTCGCACTTCGAATTGTTTTTAATAGCTCCTTGCCTGTTCTCGAGGAACATCTGGCTTAATTGATTTTGGCTTTCCATCAAACGTTCAAAAGCGTCATTAATGTAAGACAACATAGTGTCCATATCAGCTCGTCTGATATCGTTTAGTTCACGACGTGACACAACTTCACTCGCGCCCCCCACTGGGGTAGACTGTACGACTCGCGGGTTTTCACTTTCACTACGATTTAACTCTTGGACCTCAGAACCCTCAATAGGGCTATCTGCGGCTTCAGGTTGGCAATCGCCTACACCAGCTAGTTCCGTTCCTCTCATTTTTCCCGATCGCAGAGGTCCTGGCATCCAGTCTTCCACTGATCAATCCGGTTCGAAGGACCAACAATGTAACCGACAAGGCTACGACCAATATGGATGATTGACTCAGGGCAGCAGCTGGTCCAATAGAGAGGCTCCAGATCACCAGGGAAATGAGAGGGTAGAAATGAAACTAGCGGTGTATTCCTGAAGGCAGATGTCCGGCGAGATCACGAGTTCCAAAGTGTTCCGACGAGTAATTCACAATTCGAACTGATCATCTGCCTTACAACTGCGCCTTTATTTATACTAAATCTCAAAAACAGAAAACCAATCAAAATCATTGTTTATTTTGACCAATCACAGGCCTCCATTTTCTAAAAATTCACCCAAAATTTTTACTATGAAATTCGGACATTTAGTTAAATATCTTACAAACTATACAAGATACAATGTCATCAGTATATAACAATCAAATATCTATAACTAGGGCATATAAACATTAAGCATTTATCGATGAGATGTTGCAGGTGTTCGTGATAATTGATTAAGAACACCAAAAGTTCAACGTGCACTATTTATATAAAAGGTATAAAAATCGACTACAATTGGAAACGGATCGGACGTCTCCAGCCGAATTTTATTGATTCCGTCCAGGAATCGACCACTCAATAACCTTGAGTGCCAACACAAAATTTTTACTAAAAAAGTGGCATCTCGAAATTGATTATTTCGATGTAAATTTGCATATAATATGTTCTTATTGAACAATCAAACAGAGCTATACAATTTGTTTATCAATTAAATCAAGTTTTACATACATGATCTTACAATAGTTTCTCTATTCTGGTCATTTTGGATTATTTAATACATTTTATTATTTATCTAGGAAAAACGGAGTTACAGTGATAGTTTAACCTAGTTTATAACTATTAAAGTACATTATTTACAAATTACAATAAAAATAATAATACAATATTTTGAACATATTTCACCAGTTGGCAATCACTGTCTCAAATCCAAGAAACTGCGTAGTAAATTAATAATTGCGCATCATTTTTATTCCAAAAACTACGCAGTATTTAATTCTTATAGGTAAATTCAATTTACTTCCTAAAATACGTGTATTTATGTTTTAAACTATTAATAATGACTAAATAGATCGTAATTTGCCACGAAAGCATGAATTTTATTATTTTACAATCAGATAATCGATCTAACGTGATATTTAAACTAGTAACGTAGATACAAGGTGTTTAAGCTATCAAAAACATCCATTTTTATATCTAAATTGATCAGCTATATAGTGATCTTCAAAATACTGCGATAATACATCATTTTGATGTGTCAAAAATAAAATAAAACAATATAATTAAATTTTTAATCAAGGATTCATGGGTCAACTTTCCAAGAAATAGATGCTCGCACTGCAGTGCCTATAAAATTCGATATCAAAGGTCAATAAAAAATCGTGAGATGCGCACACCGCGTTGTCTATAATATTTGATATCAAAAATCAGGGTATATGAATTCGATTAACGCTTCCGCGTTTATCCCGAATGGTATAAATACACGGGTTGATAGTTCACTCGCGTCTTCCGGAGTTTATAAATATAACACACTTTCTCTGCATTCGGTCAGTTCACACATACAAAAAATATCTATTGTTACCTGTAGACTGTGTGTCTAACAATGTACACAAAAAAAATCAAAGACCCTTTTATTATTATTAGGTACCTACATATAGAGCGATCGACTGCACTGGTGTGAGATAATACTGCAGTGATGTGAAATAATAATAATTAAAATACGACCAACAAAAGGCGTTTTTTACAAGTGGTGTTTAAGACATAGTATGTACTGCGGAATTGATGTTGCATCTCCTTGCATTTGGTATGCAACGGTCGTTTTGGATAAAAGAGCGTTGTATTTTTTAATAGGTAGGTACCTATTTTCTGGGTTATTTATTGAGATACCTTTTCAAAAGTCTCTTGGAAATAAATTTTGTCATGTGTTATCCCGCTTGTCTTGTCATAATAAATCAAAACAACAGGATGGAGAGAGACATTAGCCGTTCGAATAAACATAGCTCCGCCTTTCTTGTTTATTTTATTGTCTTATCTACAGGTTTTTACCTACAAATTTCATAAATGACCAAAAAAACATTTTTTTCCAGTAAATTCAATGGTTAAATAATACAATTTTGTTCCTCCTGTAAAATTATTCTACAATTATTTTAAATATTAAGTAGGTACGAGTATTAACCCATTTTCGGGAAGTATCTTGTATGTCTGCCGTGGGGTTGCCGGCTAAGAATAGCACCTCTGCTCTTTTTGCTGGTTTTTCGAGCATCCTGTAAGAGGCAGGAAATCGAAAAATCAGATCGGGACCGTGAGATCGACCACCTCACGTCCTTAAACCTCAACTGGTCAGAAAAGGCACAATGAGCCTCGGACGCCTTCGAGCGCAATGGAGAGCTCTTATTGCCTCCCTATGCTCCTGAGTGGGGTTTAGGCCTCCCGCATTGTGGGTTGGTCAGGGGGGGTCCGCGGCGGACTTGGTTTGTGTGGGTCCGGCTTTTCTGTTTGATTACTTCGATCGAGCTGAAGGGTCGGTTTCGTGTGGATCGGGTTTGCTGCGGATTGGTCTCCTCCGGGCTGGCTTGCGTTGTGCGGGGGGCCTTAAAGGGAGTATGTATGTATGTATCTTGTATGTAGGTATATTATAATAATTATTATTTTTAACCATGTTTGTTTATATTTAATTCGTTTTTTTTCAATAAAGGCTATTTATTATTATTATTGTTTGTGTTTAATTTATTTTCTTTTGGCGTTTGTTTCTTGGCATCACCTATTATTGTATTTTTTTTTAATGTTTTTATAAGTAATAAATATTATTATCACAAAATACCATGCAGCTCGAATTAGTTATCAACTAATTTTATAATTTCAAATTGTTCAAACCAAATTTTTAACACTGTATAAGCACAATGAACACAGATAAAGCAATACAAATATAATATTAAAACAAAAAAAAAGTATTATCTCGGCACAGGCGTGTGCCTAGTGAGATAATAAATAAATATAATATAGATTGTAAGTACTTGTACTTATTATTGTAGGTACTTATGTTATTGGTATGGGAAATAAAATAAATAACAAATAAAATAAAATAACGATATAACCCCCTTATGCCCATATAAAGACAATTATTTTGTAAAGGGTGGATGTTGCCTCGCGAAGTATCTACGTACTTAGCGATGGACATCGAAATATGCTCCCAATTGCTTGCAATCATGCACCATTTTGCCCTTTCTACACATCAGTGGACTTTAAATAGACCAACATCTACCACTGCACTTCGGAGGAGATAATATCATTTCTTATCCATGTATTTAAGAAAATATTAGATCTCATCAAACACTTTGAGTAGTGCGACCAAACATTTCTCTGCCTTTCTATTGAAATTATTTATTTAAACATAAACGGCGTAAACGCCTTTTGAACTCTAAACACATTATAATGGACAGCAGTACAACAAATAATAAGATTCACAAAATATACATAAGCTCAGTGTTGTTAATAATAATTATAAAATAAAAATTCAACACAGGATAGAAATTCTATAGTAATATCTCAAACACATTCAGTTCAATTAATTCAAAGTAATCTCAAAACAATAAAAAGTCAAAAATACCAGGAAAATTGGATAAAAAATAACTAAGTACGATAATTTAAAGTTAAAACAAATAAAAAGAAATAACGAAAAAGCAATAGTTAAATCATTAAATCAAATAATAGAATAATAATAAATAATAATCATGATCAAAAGTATTTTTACTTGATTTTAAATCAAATTGACCGAAGTCTTTAACAATTGCTTGGATATCATTAGAAACATACATTGTGCAGGAGCGCCCAAAGCCAGAAAACGGATTATTCCAACAGACTCAAGAATGACTGATGACCAGATTGTTTACACGTATCAAACTATATGCACTTCGGGTGCAAGTCATGCAGTCACAATTGTATGTTCATAATGATATTTTGTTATTCTATCTTTATATATAAAAATGGAGCCCTATTTTCTCTGGTCATCGTATGTAGTTCTTTTGACAATTCCATTATTTTCAATTTTTGAATTTTCATTGGCGTTTTAGCTGTTAGTTGATTGATAATTGGTGCAATTGTCTGAAACAGATGCATGGGTCGGAATTTTGTTGGCTGTCAAATGCTGTCCACACTGTTGACAAAGAATTGACTTTTAATCCCATTACAAATCTTTTAAAATAAAGAATCATCTTTGGTAGGCTAAAAAATGAGGCGTTTGTGTGAGATATTTAGGCGTATTTTTGCACAGACAAAGTTTAGTGATTGCTAGTTTCAGATAGGTAAATATTATGTTAATGACATCTGTGGTAACAATGCAAAACACAATAAATCCAATATTTTTCATGTACTTATTATATTCTATACTAGCTGTTACCCGTGGCTTCGCTGAATGACGTCATAAATCAATTTTTATATTGCTGGATATAAATAAAAAAATGTTTAGATTATGTAACACTTTTTCTCCCGATGTCCCGTGATTCCTAAGAATCCCTGGTCATCAAGAAAAATCATGCAAACAATGAGCCATCTGAATTTGGATAGACATCCTTATTCAAATTGCCCGGTGCGAATGGCCATCTTGAAAGATGCTTACTTTTGTGCGGTCTCATCCACATTGAATCTCAAAATGAAGTTAAAGTATACCTTTATTATGTGATGTCCGGCTAGTTAATTTCCCAACTAAAAATAAATATAATTAGACTCTTTTCTCAAGCATGGGTTCCGTGTTAAGCCTACCATACCATATCCTTAGAGGGTGTAGACAGCACACACTTATGTTCAAAATAAAAGATAGATTTACAAGTTAAAAGGAAAATTGTTTTATTTCATTGACCATCGTTTCAACATAAATCAATCAAACAAATTTCAAATCTAAACTCGCTAGAATTATAACAAAGCGAACTTAGATACTCTTTCAAAAGTTTAGTCTAAGGCGATATACCATTGTAATATTAATGTTAAAAATTTAACAATTGGTCTTCATCAACCAAATCTTAATATACTAATATATTGTAACATCTAATGAGTCCTACCAGACTCCATTTACATGAAAGTATTTCAATCAAATAAAAATCAACGAAAATTTAGTATTTTCACTCAATGTAAAGAAAAAAATTTAAGTATCAAAAAAAAATGAATAAACAGGCGAAAATAAGTAATTTGCCCTTGAACATTTGAAAATTGCGAATTGTCACTGAATGAAATCAAAGTATAGAAAATTAATATCATCTACGATAACCGGAGTACGCGGACGACCTAGCGTTGTTCAGTACGACAGTGGAGGAATTACAGCGCAATGTTACAAGACTCTGCAACGAAACAGCACGCCTCGGCCTTCGAGTCAATGCCAGTAAGACGGAGCTCATGGCGAATAATGCCTGCCCCGATAAACAGCTACCGATAACCATCGATGGTCACCAGGTCTCCCGGGTGGATAAATTCAAGTAACTGGGAGCAACCATTACCACCACTGGTGACCTCGGGGCTGAGCTCCCAATACGTATTGGTATGGCAAGTGGCGCCTTCAACAACATGACCAAGATATGGATGGCGTCGGCGTTTAGTGTCGAGACGAAATGTAAACTGTTTGATGCGCGTGTGTTGCCCATTCTCCTGTATGGGTGTGAGTCCTGGCACCTGACTTTGGCCCAGGCACAAAAAGTATCTGCATTCGAAACGAAGTGGCTCAGGAGAATTTTGGGTATAAGATGGTACCACCGCATCACGAACGACGCTATACTCCGGCGCACCCAGCGTGAGCCCATCACCTCTACTATTAAGTGGAGGAGATAGACTTGGCTGGGACATGTGTTAAGGATGCCAAATGACAGTTGGCCGAGGAGAGCGCTGTTCTTCCTCCCATCAGGGTCCCGGGGACGAGGAAGAGCCTCTCATACTGTGTTCCGCTCCTTCGAAGCAGAGCTGAGGAATCTGGACATGGTGTGGGAGGAGGTCATTAATGTTGCGCTTGGATGGAAACACGTAGAAAGCCGATTCCGACTCGCGCTGACCGGCGCAAAGAGTGTTGTCTATGGTTTCACACCTCTGCTCTTTTTGCTGGTTTTTCGAGCATCCTGTAAGAGGCAGGAAATCGAAAAATCAGATCGGGACCGTGAGATTGACCACCTCACGTCCTTAAATCTCAATCTGTCAGAAATGGCACAATAAGCCTCGGACGCCTTCGAGCGCAATGGAGATGTCTTGATACCTACCTATGCTCCTGAGTGGGGCTTAGGCCTTCCGCATTGCGGGGTTGGTTTGGGAGGATCTGCGGCGGGCCTGATTTGTGTGTCCGGCTTTTTGATTTGAGTGCTTCGATCGAGCTAGGGGATCGGTTTTGTGCGTGTCGGGTTTGCTGCGGATTGGTCTCCTCCGGGCTGACTTGCGGTGTGCGGGGGATTCTTAAGGGAGAATGATGATGACCCATCACACCGAGTCCCGTTAGGGGTTGGCAGAAATAATGGTCCTCCACTCCTTTCTATCCAAGCACAACTTTTTCGATTCTCTCACTGACGGGCTTGATTTGTGTGTGGCTGACTTTTTGGCAATCGGGCTAGGGGTCGGCTTTGTGCGGATCGGGTTAACTGCGGATTGGTCTCCTCCAGGCGGGCTTGCGGTGTGCGGGGGGCTTAAAAGGGAGAATTTTATTATAAAAATGGAGACCTACTTTGCGTGGTCATCGCATCACGCCTGAACGGCTGGACCGATATCGCCTATTCTTTTTTGTCGTGTTTGCTCAGGAGAAGGTATTTATGAACTAAATTAGACGTTCAAACCTACGCACGACCAGACCAACAACAGCAAATCAATATGATAGATATAAATTGAAATGTTTATTTATCAGATTTCTATCTGAAAACCAACACAGTTAGGTACCTACCTACTAGATTAGTATTTTAAAGATCACTAATTTCATTGTTTTTCGAGAACATTTTTTTATTCATATCCAATATAAAAATTGATTTCAGATGACGTCATTTGGTGCAATAAAAGTTATTCGAGTTATTTTTTGGGATTTTTATAGGACAATGTCAGTCAAGTTAGCGAAATATGGTGATTTTTAAGTTCGCGGGCTGATTCTATTTGTATTAGAGGCACATATTTTTAAATACAGATTGATAATGATAACATATACAGTAATTAGGTTATTTAAATGGAAATTTTTAATCTAAATTAAAAAAAAAACAAGAATTATTCCGAATTCTCAGACAGTCTTGGAAATGGGACAAGATGTTTCTTATTATTATTAATTTTGATGCGAATATAATTCTGCATAGTTTAGGAAGAGAAAGCAAATACAGTAACATGTGAGCGAAGCCATGGGTAACAGCTAGTAACTTATATATAAAATAAGACATGAAAATTTTTGGATTTATTGTATTTTGCATTGTTACCACAGCTGTCATTAACATAATATTATTTATCTGAAACTAGCAATCACGAAACATTGTCTCTGGGAAAAATACGCCTAAATTTCTCACACAAACGCCTCATTTATTTTGCCTACCAAAGATGATTCTTTATTTTACAAGACTAATAATGGGATTAAATCAATTCTTTGTCAAAAGTGTGGACATCATTCGATTTAAAAAGACCTAGCTTTTCCCGACAGACGTTGCCTTGTCCTTACTATGAATATTGAATGGTTCGAATTCGATAACCAATAAAATTCCGACCGATGCATCTGTTTCAAACGATGTTCTGACAATTGCACTAATTATTATCAATCAACTAACATTTAAAACGCCAATTAAAATTCGAAATTGAAAATTTTATAATAATTGTCAAAAGAACTACTTAGGTTAGCTACATAGTGCTTTCATAAGAACCTTTTGCTGACAATAGAAAACACAACAAAATAATATTTAATTAGCTAAATATTGATTGGTCTATCCATTCACGCGTGATGCAATGACCAAGAAAAATAGGGCTCCATTTTTATATATAAAGATAGAATAACATATCATAGTAAAATAGTTTATATAGTTTGATACGTAAACAATCTGGTCATCAGTCATTCTTGAGTTTGTTGGAATATTCGGTTTTCTGGCTTTGGGAGCTCCTGCACAATGTATGTTTCTAATGATATCCAAGCAATTGTTAAAGACTTCGGTCAATTTTATTTGAAATCAAGTGAAAATACTTGTGTATCATGATAATGTTAATTGCAAGGCTGAGAAATATTTGGATGCAGTAATTTAAGTGTTTGGTGAGATCTGTTTGTTTCCTAAAGACTGCGTGGACTATAGATAAAGAGATCTTTGTCTCTTATATGCAGTTGTAGATGTTGGCCTATATTGTAGGTCCACCGGTGTGTAGAAAGAGGGAAAATGGTGCATGATTGCAAGCAATTGGGAGCATCATAGATAGTGATTGCATTGTTGTCGGTTTTTCATACTCAATTCCAAGGAATCATCGCCGTCTGAAAGGTAAGTGATGCATTTTTGGATGTCCATCGCTAAGTAGATAGATACTTCGCGAGGCAGGATTGATCTGCTTGGGAATCAACAAAATCTTACTATCAAACATGACAACTATTTCCACCCTTTACAAAAGAATTGTCTTTATGAGGACATAAGGGGGGGGGGGTATGTCGTAGGTATATTTATTGATATTTTAAAAATAAATAGCCCATTTTGTATTGCTGCATCTGTGTTCATTGTTATAATATAGAGTTAAAAATATGGTTTGGACAATTAGAAATTTTCCAACTGTCGATTTGTTGAAGAGAAATTATTTCTCGAGACATTATTATAATATACCTACATACAAGATACAAGTTACTTCCCGAAAATGGGTTAATACTCGTGCTTAATATTTAAAATAATTGTAGAATAATTATTAAAGGAGGAACAAATTTTTATTTTATAACTATTCAATTTACTGCGACAAAAATGAATTTTAATTTGGAAATTTGTAGGTAACAAACTGGTAGATTTGCCAATGAAATAATATAGAAAGGCGGAGCCTACTATGTCTTAAACCCCACTTAATCAATGAGTCGATAATATAGTCGATGTAGACACATTAATTGCTTCCTATGTTTTGGGACAAAGTACATTACATTATTATGGTATGTGTATGGTACATGTGATTGTTTTGGTTGCAGGGGTGGCGATGTACATCAGAGCGCGGCAGGGATGAGGACCGTGTGGGGAATCGTCAAGCTGCGTCGTCTATTGCTCTACCTGTTTGCTGCAGTGGCCTTGCTTCTGCTATATTGGCAGAGGAAGGGTTTGTCCCTGCTCTCTACACCAGCCAGACCCTCGGCAGATAGGTTGGTCGTTTATTTTATATTCTCTCATTTCATAAATTGTTTTGAAATGATCTCATTAGATATTTTGATTTTACGGATCCGACTACTCCGACTACTCTTGGTAAAAGTAAAAAGAATGTAGTGTAAATGCTTTTTTAGGTCCCTAAATAACATTTTTTTTTTGTTTCTAGGAATGCTTTTCGTAAATGGACGTGGCAATGTCTGAGTGGCCGGTGCGAGAAGCTATCAGCTTCGTCCTCTCCCATCGCTACCATGTCTCTGGACACTTGCAACATGCTTTGCGATTCCACCCAGCTCTGGCCGCAACCGACAGGAGAAGTGACTTTAGAAAGAAACGCCGTATTCTTCTCCTCATCCCAAATCCATTTTCAAACCATCGCCACTCCAAGCAGACAAGTCCTTCATCTGTTAGAAGAAGCCTACCAGGTGTTCATGGGCAATATTCGTGTGATGGAAAATCCTGCCACCAGGGAGGCTTCCATGATCAAAAACTTTTTTATCCGTGTCAGTGTGAATGAATCTTCAGACACCTACATAACACTAGACACTGACGAGTCTTACTCCATGGTGCTGCATCCTGAAGAAGACGGCTCTTCTCTCGTTGCCACGATCCATGCCAAGTCATTCTTCGGTGCTAGAAATGGACTCGAGACACTTTCACAACTGATTTGGTCTGACGACATACACGGGAATACCCTCAGAGTCCTCAGGGCGGCTTCCGTGCAAGACGCCCCCACGTTCAAATATCGTGGATTGATGTTGGACACGGCTAGAAACTTCTTTCCAGTATCTGCCATCAAAAGGATGTTAGACGGGATGGCTGCGTCTAAACTGAACACCTTCCATTGGCACATGACTGATTCCCAAAGTTTTCCATTTTTATCAGATTTAGTGCCACAACTTGCACACTACGGGGCATACTCTCCCAGACACGTGTACACCGTGAGTGATGTGAAGGACATAGTGCAGTATGCCAGGGTTAGAGGGATCAGGGTGCTCTTAGAAATAGACACTCCCGGACATGCAGGAAGTGGTTGGCAGTGGGGACCTGAGAGTGGCTACGGAGACTTGGCTTTGTGCATCGACCAACAGCCGTGGCAGAAATACTGCGGGGAACCCCCGTGTGGTCAGTTGAATCCTCGCAACAACCATACCTACGATATTTTAGAAAAACTTTACACTGAAATATTTCAATACACTAATGTAAGAGATATCTTTCATATTGGTGGCGATGAAGTGAATCTTGACTGTTGGGGACAATTTTTTAATGAGACTAATCTTCGATATTTGTGGGGGGAGTTTACCTTACGAGCTTTAGCCAAAATAGTTAAAGCAAACCAGGGACACATGCCTAAAATTGTTGTGATTTGGTCCAGTGATCTCACCAAGGAGCCTTTTTTGACTAAATATGTTGACAGATCTGTGTTCGCTATACAAATGTGGGGGGGTTCCAAATGGCCCGAAAATAAATTATTTGTAAAGACTGATTACAGAATAATTGTTTCTCATGTTGATGCATGGTACTTAGATTGTGGATTTGGATCATGGAGAGGAACTGGGCCAGGCGCCTGCAGTCCTTACAAAACTTGGCAGAATGTTTACAATCACAGGCCATGGAGTCAGGACGCTTCGTTACCAAAACGATTGGTGTTAGGTGGTGAAGCCTGTCTATGGTCTGAGCAAGTAGACCCTTCTGTAGTCGACGCCAGGCTGTGGCCCAGAGGTGCTGCGTTAGCTGAAAGACTTTGGTCCGATTCAGCAACAATCGACGCTAGATCCGCTTCTCATGACATATACACGCGCCTTCAAACACATCGGGAGAGATTGGTTAAAAGAGGTCTTCGCTCAGCCCCTCTGTGGCCCAAATGGTGTCAAGACAATCCTACTCAATGTTTGTAGTTAGATTTATTATTAAGAAGTCAGTAGTTTTATACTATAAAACTCAGGTTAGTTATTTTCCTGAAATAAGTTTCTAATGGTTAATTTTCTGGGTTAAGCCTGAGAATAATATAGTGGTAAACGTGAAAGTTGTATAGGTAACTACGTAAAACCAACTACATAACCATCAGCCATCAATGAGGTAGCTCTGAGGTACGATACTAATAATTATAAATTTGAAATTGGTAACATAACATGTTGGTAACATAAAATGAATTAGATTGAATTTTTTAGCGCGGCTTAGGTGAAATTTTATAATAAAATAATATAGATATAAGTATTATTATGATCAACAAACAAAATTCAGAGTTTGTTCAGGTGTTTTCGCAAATGTCTGTGTGAACAAATATAAATACATTATAATCATAATATTTGCGTCTTTTATTAACAATTTATTCTACGATAAATATAACCAATGACATATAGTTTTCTCAAAGCACAAAACTCTAAAATTATCAAACATCTGTAACCTTTGTTTAATAATCAATGACATATTGTAATGTTTACATTTTATTTTTTAAATTGGGATAATACTATTAAGTCTATGTCCTGAATTTTTGTTTCTTTTTTATTATCATTTTTTTAAATTTATTTGAACATTATATTGAAAATGTGAGAAATATATATATTTTCTATTCCATTCTAAGTAACTGCTAACATATACTTAATGTCTTTAAAAAGGGCATAAAATCGATCATTTACATCCGACATTAACAAATCAGAATTATCTTATACCAGCTCTTTTACCGTCCTTTTCTTTACTGCATCTTCTTCTTCTTCTTCAGCCCGTCTCCGTCCATTGCTGAACATAGGCCTCCTCCCTCTCCTTCCAATCATTCCTGTCCTGAGCCTCTCTCATCCATGCATCTTTACTGCATAGGTATCCTTTTGTAATTTGTTTTCATATTATTATATAGACATACAGATAATGAACCAATTTCTAACTTAATAAGTTGCCCATTATGATCAGATTTAACCAAGTCTACAATATTTGTTTCTATAATGTCGATATATGTAAAAATATTATCTATGCATGATGATGATTTATTTGTTATTCGTGTATTTGTCAATAAAAAGGAATACATTTTTTTAAGGGGATGTTTTGCGCTCCGACCTGTAAGTAGTGGTCTATAGTGCTTCCCCTACTTGCTCATGGTGTTTCCCAATTAGAGCTTCCTCACTAATCCCAGACGCTTCAGGAAGTCCAGCATTAGCAAGGGATCCAAGGCGGCGAAAAGTCCTCCACCTCCATCCTGTGCTCACCAAAACCTCCCGCCCTCGCACAAACCACTGCACCGCAGTCTGCAAGCAGGTGGCGAGGCGCCTCCACACAAATTTTCAATGTGTTTTTCACGCGAAATTTCTACTCGGGGTTGGAATCCTGTCTCAGATTGGGCGGGACCGGTTGACTGGTCGAGAATGCTTCAAGCATTAAGTTCCGCCGGCTATATCTACTAAAAGTGACACCTATGTATAGAAAAAGTCATTATTTTTTATTTGATTACTATACCTACCTACTCACTTGAAAAATTATTATTGGCCTGAGATACCTACGTACTAACGTTTTACGTTGCAATTATACGCCACGAATGCGCCGACCGACCTGTTCCGCCGGTTATTCGGTATCCGGCTACAAGGGCAATTATAGGTAGGTACCTAATATCATTTTAAAGTTTCTTCAAAAACTCGCCAAAATATTTCTGGGTAATAGTAATAGTATCTACATCGAAAGCAAATTAATTACTTATCGCAAAATAACAAAGATTAGACACTACTACGACAGAAAAAATAATATTTTCGATAACGTGAACGTGAACATCTATCGAAAACATGGAGAAACAATAAGGTAAACGAACATAAATAGCGTTAACCATAGAAAAGTCTATGGCGTTACATAACTCGGATAAGGTTTGATAATTTTTCAATAGATGGCAGTGTAGTATTGTTTCATAACGTCTTGTTGTAGTGTAAATTCCTTTTTTATGATTGTGGAAAGGATAACAAAATAATGAAAAAATGTATTAAAAAAACAAAATTAATTTGCGTAAGGATGTATTCTGTAATTATTCGAAAAAAGTAAAAGGTACCTACTACTTTATCAATGTTATTTAAATATCTAAAAAATGTAAACGCGCGCATCTGCCTCCGTGGCGCAATTGGTTAGCGCGTTCGGCTGTTAACCGAAAGGTTGGTGGTTCGAGCCCACCCGGGGGCGTCTAATTTTTTGTGGTAATTTTTTTTTGTTTTGACAATAATTTTTAAACAAATTCATTAAATGATTATAAAATACGATTCTTTTGCTCATTTGATGTAGGTAAGTTTTTTAACCTCTGTAGCGTGGTCTACTAAAAGTCAACACGAAGAATAGAAATAATCTAGGTAGGTACCTAGTTGTTTGAAAGAGTTGTGAACTGTACAAAATTACTGAAGTTGATAGCTATGCATGAAGTGTAAGCAAGGGCGGATCCAGCATTGGCGCCAGGGGGGGGGGGGGTCACGACATGGTAAAAAAGGTCATTTCCAAAATTTGGTATCTAGAAACTACACTTTTCCTAAAAAAAAAGGTAATTTCCATGATCCAGGGGCGGTCATGAACCACAATAACTTATAATTATAATACAATATTAATAAATGTAAGTACTGTACTTCAAATTAAAGGCCTGGACCCAGCCCAAGGGAGGGGGTCGGGGGGGTCATGACCCCCCCTTGGGCTGGGTGTAGGCATGCATTTAGTTAGGTCATGATTAATGCGTGTCGATCCTATAGCCCTTTTTACGAAGTAAAAGAGTTTAGAAGACAGCAGACATCTTTGTTAACCAATGTTTAAGGCATTTACAGAAGAACAAAATATACTTAGGAACATAGGAAGACAACGAATTTCTCCATGACACACTATTATTACATATATCCACGCAATAGCGAGCTGCTTCGAAATATTATCATAAGGGGACCACATATTATATAGGGGACTACACGAACAGAATGAATAAGTCAAAGATCTTTCCATCCTTCCACCCTAAACTATAGGAATACACGAACAGTTATGGAAATATTCCCAGAAATATAATAACACGGGGAATATTTATGAAGCAAGTCAAGTGGAAATCTGAATACATTTCCATATCGTAATGGACATAAGTACCTACTCATAGTAGGTACATACAGTATGATGGCGTGTAGGTTCCTAAGATAAGACGTTTTTTCTTTTTGACTTCTGATTATACAACAGAACTGCTTTTCAGAGGGTGTTCTTAATTATGCCAAATGGGTCCAACTATTGCATTGTTCAATGACAACGTTCACAATCACAACCCAATATAAGGCTTATTGAAAGGTAAAAGCTTCGTTTCATCTTCATTCGTAGTCCATTGCAAGCTGGACCAGGGCTTCTTCACTTCTTCTCCAACCATAATATCTCTCACGTCCTTCTCATCCAAAAGCTTCCAATCAATGTCACAGTATCGTCTCTTCATCTGGCTGGTGGCTGTTTTTTATTTTCCGCCTCCACATAGGTTGGCTTTGATAAAGGGAATATTTTACACGCGGAGTTGAAAACTTTTTTCTTCCAACAAAGGCGTTGTGTGAGTTTTGAATACTCTTTGCTCTTACTATGTTAGTATGTTTCACAGTTTTTCAAAACCATGCACTTTCTCGGTCCATTTTCTTGCTAAACTAAAAGTTAAAAAGTTTCTTTTGGGAGATCTTACAATCTGTTCTCTCTCGACCCACTTGTCTGTTATATAACAGGACCGCCTCCTCATCTTCACGCCACTCCTTCCTATCTCTGCCCATCTCCATGCGTTCGGCCCCAAAGCTCCACTTCAAATTTCTTCGTCCAATCTTTGGTCTTCAGCCATCGCTCCACTCCACCGTTCGTCGTGGGATACACAACCAGCCCATTTCCAATTGAGCGTGGTCATTTTATCACCCACATGGGGAATCGTGTGCGACTTCAGATATCATTTGAACACATTGCTTTCGAAACACGGTATCATCAACAATATACGAGAATATTGTGAACTCAGGTTGCATTTGAACCGGAGCAACGTAGCTGGAAGCCAGAGCTGGAAGTAGAGTATATTTTCTGGACCTCTGATAAGACAGAGAATAGTTCTTGCTTGTTATTGTTTCCATGGTGTCCATGCATTATCAACGATAAAAAAGTATGCTCTGTTTCCAGATTCGGTTCTTTATTCGTTTGGTGTAAACGCACACTTAATACATAAAACGTGCGTTCCATATCCTTATTTATTTTTAAACATAAAAAATACAAGATAGAAGTTTCTCAACTTTTATTGAGATTTTATGCACATAATATTTATATTCTCTTCTAGTAGAGACATACAGAATCAGAACAGACTAGGTAGGTACATATATTTCATTGGTATATTTTCGAAATATATAGGTACTTCAATAGAAAAAATAATAACTTATTGGAATATGATTCTCTGTGACTTTGTCATCTGAAAAAATAAAATCAGGGATTGTTTGAAATACTCAGAACACCCGCTTTGTGCTGAGGTATATTCATACCCTCGTATTTTTTCTTTTAGAGACAATGATAGAATGGACGCAAGCTGACGAACATTGTTTACTTTATTTGAAAAACAAATTTCAAGAGGGGGATCGGTCAAACTTTGGAGAATACCAAGGTTTATTAAGAAAAACTCGCAAGGCTACCGTAACCACACCTATGTATATTCTTACTCCCTGTTTGTGATAACACTTTAATAATTAAGGAGAGCTTTTTTTCGTTATTTTAGTGCTTACTTATATCGATTTAAATAACCAACAAACAATATTTTGGCATACATACCTATTATGCAATCATTTTTTTGCGAGACTTAGTAAAATCTGTGGGGCTATAGTACGAGTTTAATCGAATGCTAATTGCATGCTAATAAGCGCTTCTTAGCGTGCAAATAGTGTTCGAAAATCAAACAATCGAATCATTCGATCATTTTTGTATGGAAATTTTTCGAAACTCTTTCGATATTCGATCATCGAAAACTTATACTAGTGGTAGACTTTCGTATCAGACAATAATATGTTTGACCTAAAACTATCTAAAATACTTACCCAAATGATCTAAAATGCCCTTAGATTTTCTCCAACGAACCTGCAAATTGCAGGCCGGTATTTATTATGTAATAGGGACGCATGTATTGAATATTGATATACTTTAGGGAGGTTCTTGAAGTTCTATATTATGTGTATCACCCACTTGTTGGCCACTTTAATGTTCTTTGTTGGTAGATTTTGGGAAACGATTCCACCGTAGGTACAATATTTCGCCTGGGTGAATTCTAAATTAATCTAACACCTGTTGCCTGTTTCTTTATTCCAGCTTTTCCTTACTTTTTTTTACCAACTACGTTTATTTTCTAATCCATAGGTAGGTGGGTAAACGATACGGGTAAATACAAAATCAACGCAGATATATGTATTATTATGTACTTACCATCAAAACTTTCACTTTGTATACTGTGGTGCCAACTATGAATATTAAATTCGTTTAAGTAATGATAAAGTAATTGAGTACCTTTTATTCTGTAATTCCAACCTATAGGTACATCTGTTTTAAACTATTTAATTTTTCATCCGCATTCAGTCAATTGCATCAACTTTTTACCATTTTTAACGTTTAATGCAAAATTGTTCCTAACGAGATTACATACCATTTTGCATTAAAAGGTTCCCATGTAACATCTCCTTTGTATTTAAAAATCATGGCATCGAGCAATTTTAAAATATTATATTCCTCGAAAAAACGCATTATTTTTTTCCTAAAAAGTAGGTAGGTATGACCATCTTCTAGCATAGACAATCAGGATAATGAAGTGAAAAAATTGGATTAATACTGAAATTTCTATCTCTACTCATACTTACATGCTGATTTAATACTTCTATTTTTTAATGCTTCACGTTGTGATCTATAATTAAAAGATACCTACATATTACAAATAAACTGACAGTTTCTTAAAACGCCAATTTAATTTTTAAATAACAGTTAAATTACTTATATTGTAAAAAGCACTATAAAGGAGGTAACTTACTTTCTAATGTTGCGAGCAACTTTCTTAATTGTTTTTTTTATAAAAACCTTCCCCTGACAGAAAAGACTTCAAAAAAAGAATTAGCGGAATCGGTCCAACCGCTAATAAGGCTCCATTTTTAAACATAGAGATGGCAAACATTTGGTTTTCGACCCATGCTCGAACAGTTTTGGATATAAGCTGCATGCCGCTGTTTAGTGTGACAAATTTGCGTCGATGACGGTCGACATTTTCTTTACATTTTTTCTTTTATAGCGGACACCTATTGGTAGACCTAACTGGTTTTACAGGTACTGAATTTTAGGTGTGTACCTACCTACCTACTTACTAACGACAATATTGCATGAAAAAATATTAAATTGCATAAAATGAAGTCTATCAAAGGACAAAGCTCGATTACATACCTACCTTTTGCAATAATCACAGGTATTAATATATACCTACTATGTATTGTCATGATGTAGAATTTTAATCAATGTAAGCCATCTTTTTATGATACGATCATAAATTTACATTGACAATGTTTCACATTATACATAACTTTTTTCCACGTCGAACATTTTTAATGAACCTGTTGTTAAATTTTTTACACAATGGAACCCTAAAATGAATATAAAATCCTCTTAATCCCATTAAGCTTCGCGTACAATGATCAAATTTTAGTCGAGTTGCGAGTTATTCAGTATTTTAACGTGTCTGAAGACCTAAATTTTGGTCGACTAGATATAGGTAAATCGGCAGCTAGGTTGAGTCAATCCATTTTATTTTTCTCTTTTTTTATTTTTGACGAGTAGCATACATTTCAACACTGACTCATTTGCTTAAAACGTGGGTGAACGAACCTGTAGTTTTAGGCGAGTTCATTAGTTGCAAAAAAGTTTTTTTCGCTGCATGGAAACTGTACATTTATTATTTTTTACTTAACTGCACATTGGTCATTACATCAAAATCTCAACATAAAATAATGATCTTTATAATAAAGTCTACAGAGAGTGATTGTATAGAGAGAATTTACAACAACAGCCTGATTCTATTTGTCGTGTGTCGGATCCGGTATTTTAATCGGGTGCTATACGAGTATGGTGATGGGCAGTAGGTACAGTTTTTCACACCCACCTGATTATTGTATTGCGGGCTGTTTGTTTGAAAATTCCTACCCTAATAAACTGTACCTACTCGAATATTTTGTGAACGATTTTTGGTGAGTAATTTAGCTACTTAATTACTCACTACTTGACCTAGTGTGAACTAGGCCTTAGCGTTTTTCTAATAGTTTTAATGTAAATTGAGTACGAAAAACATCACATTTTAGCCACGTTGCCTAAGTTTGTACCTACCTAACAATTTGATCTGTTTGAATCCATTATCAGTCCTATCACACAACCTCAATTGAAGTTTTATCTGCAATGCATGAATCCTGGAAAGCCAGGTAGATTATTATTTTAGTATACTAGCATTCAGCTCCTTTTGCCCTTACCTTCTATAGAATTTAATAGAAATTAGCTCTGCGAAAAACACGTATTTAGAAAGACTCCGTGTAACATGGATAAGAATGAGCGAATATTAGGATAGAATGTAAATGGATGATTTTATGGAATATAGTGTTGTTACAAAAAGCTGAGATGATTTGGGCTGCACAAGAAATGTTGAAAAAGAGAAAGAAATGTGTGTTTGGGTAGAAAACGTACTTCTACTGTTTTCTACCCAAACTGTAGAAGTATGTACGTTTCCTCGGCATTCTAAAGGTAGAGCTTTACAACTTTTTCTCAATTCTGGCGCACAATTTTTTTCGCAACATTCCACGGCACACCAAAATGTAAGTTTTCAATCGATTTAAAAAGGTACTAATTTAAAATTAAATTTTGCACTGCGCCTAAGTCATTTTGTAATACTAATTATTACTGTGTGTACTTATATTTTTTTTTGAAAATGGACAAGATTATGAGAAATAATGTGTAGATATAAAAGATAACGAAAAAATATAAAATTTTAATGATATTGAATTTTACCGCGGCAAACCTGCATCCGTCTCACGGCACACCGGTTACGGAGCCCTGCCTTAAAGGATGGGTGAGGCGTGATGGGTAAAAAAGCACTACATTTTTAATGTCTCCCTTTTAAAACCTTCTCATTCAAGATAGTAGGTACCAGTTGATAATATTGTCGCGCTTAAGACAGCTGAAATGACGGAATAACGCCCTGGATTTAGCCCAGGATAGAGATGCTTTGTGGCGACTACACGCTCCACCTAGGGAGCAAACGTGGATTAAATAAGTAAGAAAAAAAAACAGCTTACTTATTATGTATAGAATAAAAAGCTATCCACTGCGTAATATATGTAATTATATATTTCTATCATATAAATACAGTCCCATCTCTTATCTATTAATGAAAAAGTTATCAATCAAACTGTTAGGTACTACGTAATCCCCATTTACTTGTCATAAAAATCAACAATATTTCGCCTAGTGACGATTTCACTTTACTTTCAACCTTCGTCTTCCGACTTGCCAGACGTATCTACCTTACATCTCAACCTCAATCTTTCTACTCTTCCTTTTATTCTCTTATCGCATGAGGTCCAAGCAGTACACTAGACTGGAGAGGCAGTCGAAAGCCTCATTAAGCATTATCTGCCTTACAGTGCTCCATAGGTTAGTCTTTCTATTTGAGATGAAAATGTTATCCGGTAACTATCCGGTGGCGTACCTACTATGGCGTAATATCCGGCCGAATACCGAAAAACTATCGCCTATCCGGCCGAATACTGGATTATAAAAAATATTTTTTATTTAGGTAATTCATTGATACATAAATAAATTCACCCTTTTCTATACCAAGGTGTCATATAGTCGGCGGAAATTATTGCCTGAGGTAATTTTTTCCAGTCAACCGATCCCGTCCAATCTGCGTCTGGCCAACCTCCAGTAGAAATTTCAAGTGAAAAAACATTAAGAAAAACTCTGCCTGACCGAGAATCGAACCCGGGACCTCGCGATCTGAAGTCCACGCCTATACCACTAGGCTACCGAGGTCGGATTTATTTGGTTAGTGGTTATAGTATCAAGGAAAAATACAATGCAGTTATCACATAATACAACCTATAAAATGAATGGAACTCATTCTATATTCAGGATAAAAAAACGGTCAATTAATACATATTATGTATTTCTCTGAATTTTGTCAATAGTTATTTAAAAATAGTGAGAGTCAGAAACACGGAGATCCGAAGGAAAGTCGAGGACGTTGTGAGGTGGAGAAGACAGAGGAGACGGTTTTGGAACGACCAAGTTTCATCAATAGAAGACACAAGAGCCGCAAAAATCGCCAGGGACAACATACCACAAAGAAGCAGACCTCCTTCAGGACGACCACCTAAGCGCTGGAGGGATAGTTGACACTCAGCTTCCCAAGAGGACAACGTAGCAGGAACAACAGGCCAGCAGGCCTTATCAAAGAGGAAGAAGAAGAAATTTTTAAAAAGGGGGTAGTAAGCGGTTTCGCTCTACACACGAAAGATCACATTGCTTATTGACGAAAAGATCCGATGCGGACCCAATTCCGGATATCCTGTACGCGGCGATGACGTTCGTTTCTAAACCCATTTCATCTCTACCTATTTGTTATCTATCGGAAAGTTTGGGGTTTTCAAAACAATCACTATCTATACACAGTTTGAAGAGGGTTTCGAATAGAAAATGTCTGTTTCTGAAATACTTATTCGTGTGTTTGTCACAGAAACTATTCAATAATCAAAATAATTATAATGAAAACGAATTAATAACAATAATTTCTTTACAGTGAATAAAAAACGTTTTACACTTTGACTTTTATCCCTAAGCCAAAAACACTCCATTTAAATATCATTCATTTATTCAATAGCTAATTAATAATTTTAATACTATTAAATGGTTTATAAATTAATATAATGGTAGGTACATACCAATGCTTTTGTAGATGTTATATTTTTTGTTAGGTAGGTACCTACTGAATAAGTGGATAAAATAAAGTAACTTAGGGTGCGTTTACATCAAAGGAACATAGATCCAGTGCTAGGTGTAGAGCATACTTTCATCAGGGAAACAATGTGACGTCTAAATCTGTATAATATTAAGTGGAATAATATTGTTATTTTTAAGTTATAAAATATGTAATTTTAGTAACATCATAATCTAAATAAAAAAAAAAAAAAACAAACAAATAAACAAAATCGAAAAAGGAGCTACAACTCTGACGCGCGTAATCTGCTTCCTAAGGCCTAACGCATCAATCAGTAGATACATAAATATACATCTTACAGAAAAGGCTTTCCTTGAGATATTTGCAACATCAATGTGTAGGTATCGCTTATGTTTAGGATATCTGACGCCATTTTAAACATGCGGTACCTTCTGTTGGATAACGATTCATCTCTAGGATGGCTGTCAAAATATCCTTCACTGTGGGGCTAGTACGAGTTTCATCGAAAGCTAATTGCATGTTAATAAGTGCTTATTAACGTGCAAATAGTGTTCTTAAATCAAACGATCGAATCGTTCGATCATTTTTGTATGGAAATTTTTCGAAACTCTTTCGATGATCGTTTCGATATTCGATCATCGAAAACTTATACTAGGGCTACTGACGTTTATAAACTCCCGTAACGCCGTGAATGTGATTAATTTTTGACTCGTTTTTCCATAAACCAAATGATAATTATATACATCAAAATTAAACATAACGAGAAAATATACATATTATAAAGAATTATCATTTTGAAGCTTCGAATAAATCATATTTTTCTTCAATTTCGATCGACAAAAGACACCAATATGTCGGTTTTGAAACAAACGATCTGGAAGAAAAAATCTAAATTGTGATAAAAATGTTGTTATATTCTTAAACTTTCTGTTAAATCATTGTACAGAAATTGCCATAGAAATCCATAGATTTCAGCATAGCAACATTGTTATCTTCTAGATATCCATCTATTGTATAGTTTTCAATTGACGCAGCTGTCAGATTCTTTCCATCACTTTATCACGTACATAACTTTATCTTATAGAAGGCTGCAAAGAACTTTTATCTACATATTGATGCGTTGGGCCTTAGTGTCAATATCAACGACAAAGAAAGTATATGCTCTATTTAAAGTTCGGGCTCTATGCTCGTTTGGTGTAAACGCACACTTTTATGAAAGAAAAACGTCTAACGATTAGCTAGGTAGATATGTACATATTATTATCTCGTCAGCTAATTGGAGATCGAGTACGATGGAGAGTTGGCTCCCTATGCTCCTATGTGGGTTCACAAATATACATCTTTTATTGAATATTCTATACGGTTTGAGTTTAAAAAAACTGAATTTCGTAAATTACTACATTAGGTACGTGTGTAGCACATAACTGATACCTTACACCTTAGTATTTCTTTTGGCCCTTTTTATTAGCTATTGCTGGATGATCGGTTTGTAAAATTATTATCACTAGTGGTCGGCCAATAGTTACAAAGTTTTTCCTTAACGTATTCATATATAGATTCTATAGTAAGGGCAAAATAGCCATCCAAAATACAATATAAAAAAACAGTTGTTTCATAATTATTGTGGACAGCATCCTATGTCGACCATTGACAGCCGAAAATTGCTTCAGGCAATTGGTACTGCCGTATATACCTACTGTCATCTTTTTACAGATCTTTTTTTTTCTGAGAATTCATTATATTATATAATTTAAAACTACCCTAGATGGAACTCGTCGACTGATGTTTGTCCTATGGGTCCAATATCAAAGCGGAACTCGTCCATTCGACTTTCGCGCGACCAAGGGGAACTTTCTACGACAAAGAAAATTGCGAGGCATAAACGACTTTATCAGCGAAGAAGAAAAGAAATGGTTGGAATTGGAAATAGTTTATTTTCTTCTCAGTTTGAGAAATAAAAAGACTTGGATACTTGGAAATAATATAAAAGTCAAATTACGCGTCAACATTAAATTGAATTTTTTAACATAGGTACATAGAAGTAAGAATGTCTCATTGATTTCAGTATTTTAATGAATTCAACGTTGTGTGGGAGAATTCTTTGTATAAAAACATTTTTATAATAACAGAAAAATCGGAATGACGATAATTTTATTTACTCTGTTTCCATCGTAGTATTTTCAGGAGGAGCGAAATCCGCTTGCGCCGTGGAGTTGGGCCCTCTACGAGTGCTACGACAAGGAGAGGCGGGTAGCGCGAGGTAAAACCGCTATAAAAGCAATCGGGGGTAATTTGATGATTTCAGTACCATTCTACATGTCGTGCGGGGCGGTTGCTTTTACCGTTTGGATGCAAAAATATTAAAACAAACCAAAAAAACATTTAAAAAATATTTTTGTCACAAACTTTTCTGAAGAACAAATAAAACATTTTCATTAAAATGTAACTGTAGATTTTGGGACCTTTTGAATTTTTTATATAAAATTAGTTGAATATAAAATAAATAAAACTTTGACCAACTAGTACGTACGTATGTTTGGTGCTTATGTGATATTTTTATGATCCACGTTTGTATGAAATGTGTGTGTCGAACACTTATTTTATGGTTTGTTTGATGTGAAAACATGAATGATTTTATGTGCAATCAATTATATATCATTGGTAACGTGTGGTTTTATAACTTTTCATGACTTTCAGCCGGCGGGAAAAAAGTGTTATTTTTATGGATAGTTTTACGATGGGACATTAAAGGTAAGAAGTTTTAGCCAAATTTGTTTATTTTTCTTACTCGACGGTTTATTTTTTCATGCTGGTATGTATATTTAAACATTTACAGAATCGGCTGTTTTTTGTAAATATTTTCAGTATATTTTTACTTTTTTTATGTAGGTACCTATGCGCATTTCCGTTCATTTCAATATTGTTTTATTACTGAAATGTGCAAATGAAAATTTAAGAAACAATTTTAAGATCCTCATGTATTCGTCCTCATCTAGGTATTCTGAATATTTGTGGCTGTGTTTTAACAGATGAATCCTGTATAGGCGCACCTAACCAGATTATTCAAGGCAGGTATAATTAGGACACCAGACCTCCTGCATATTTCATTCTTTTATAATCCTGGCATTTTACAACACTTATCCCAATTGTCTTAATTGTGCGATAAGTGTAAATATTTTCACAGAAAGCAAAGCTTGAAGGAGAAAATGGCCGGGAATGGATCTCACGTTTCTAGTATGAAACCTGTGGAGCCTAAACCCGTATCTCAATTAGTTGGTTGCAACGTAAATAGGTACCTAAGTTGATAGAAAGATTCTTAAAAGATAGTGTAGGTATATACTCAAAAACCTTAAGTTAAAAAAACAAAAGTTACTATGTATGCATTTGTCTAGGAACACTGCTGGCTACATCGCTATTAGGTATTTCCCATTCTTTACGTAGGTACCCATTTTTACTCTTATGATTATAAACCGTTTTACTGCTAGTAGGTACCTACTTCAATAATTACAAGTTACAAACAACGTAATAATGTTGAAAAAGACAATTTTTCTAGTGAATCTGCCCCGTTTAATCAGAAGAACCGACCTCGGTAGCCTAGTGGTATACCTAGGCATGGATTAGTGTTTAGTCACTTGAAATTTCTACCCCGGGTTGGCCTGTGTCAGATTGAACGAGACTGGTTGAATAGAAAAAATTGACTTCGGCAATACCTATACTGTGTATAGAATTTATTTATTTATTTAAGAACGATGCTAATCATCGATAGGTATTTCAAATTAAAAATAATATACCAGGAATCTACATACGCTTTTTTTGTTCTTACAATTACAAAAATGTTTGTGAACCCATCTATAGGAGCATCGGGAGGTAACAATAAGAGTCATCCATCACAATCGATTCTGCGCGGCTTCATTTTGGTCTTAAGTGAAACGTTATTTTATACTAATATCTAGGTATTGGCTATTTGACCTGATTTGCCGTTTGTATTGCATATGAGTAAAAAAATAATCATCGTCTATTTAAATATAGGTAGGTAGTTACCTACTTACTTTTTTATCATCGAAGTTTCTGCTTGCATAATGAGTATTTACCCAAATTTTATAGAAAAATGTGAGTGCCTGCTTAAAAAAAATATTTAATTATTATCTACTCCCTTTTTTCAGACAATTTTAAACCCACACTCTTTTGTCTATCAATAATTTCTCCGACAACAGACGCATTATCTGGAGCGGGAAGTGGGTCGTACCTAGAATTATTGACGTAGATAATGTACTTAGAAGACGTCGGTTCTCAAATTTTCCACCCAAAATTGGATAAAGTCATTATACGTTGTGCTAATGGGTTTCGTCCTTCCTTACATGTAATAAAATCCACCCGATCCAAGGAGCTGTTTTCCTCTTAATAAAATAAATCAAAAGGCCGGGAAACTCTGAGAAAAGACCGTCGTCCTGCTGGTTCATGACCTCGGCCCAACTTTCATATAAAAACCCCGGAAAGGATATCTTCAGATAATAATCTTCATTTGAAATGTCCACTGGAAAATACATACAGCGTGAAAACCTATACCACACTTGTGCAGGCTGGTATTTTCAGAACGCCCACATTAACTGAACGTGTCGCTCTTTCGGAAACACAAAGGAACCGGGAAATGATGAAAGGCTTTTCGTTTTACAACCTAAAAGGTTGTGTGTATTTATTTTAATGGCGACAATTTTGAAAGGATGATGTTCACTTTTATGACAGCCTTTAAGGTTAGAAAACTATCTGTATCAATTTAGTTAATATTTTTAGTGTTCATTTTATTTAAATATTTCCGGAGCCTGGGAAAGAATTATTTTAGGTAGGTATGTAATACGAAACTTCGCAATTGAACATGGATTCTGAAAAAATAAAAGAACAAAATGCTTATTAGCTTGTTCAGAGAAACTTTTTCAAAATTAAATAAAGTACCTACTCAGTTTTACTCCTTAATCGTTTTTTCTGTTATATTATTATTATGGGATTTAGCAGTGTCTAAGTCCTGAATTATTGTTTCTTTTTTATTATCATTTTTATTTTGTTTGTTTGAACATTGTATTGAAGATGTGAGAAATATATATATTTTCTATTCTATTCAAATACATTAATATCATGCGTATACTAAAGTTTGAATATGAATCAACATATTTTATAATTGAAGTCAAGTAGAAATATAATTGGATGGATTGTCGGAAAAGGAAAGCTTAATAGCTTCGCATTGGTGTAAAAATAAGATTTTCGTAGAATATCTGATCTGGGGATTAATTGAGTGGAGTATAAAATATCAAAGTTTACAATTTGGTTTAGAAATATTGATAGAATGAATTTTTAAATAATTAAGGATGTGTTAGAATGAATAGCAAACCATGAGTCGTAGATCATAAAGATTTCGTGCTCGTTGATGATCTAGTACGAAATAATAGATATTGGTGATTAATCCGTAGAAAGTTTGTCTAGATAAACAAACCTTGCCTATCATAATCGGAGATCGACATGACATAGGATAAATAAATAAATAATTTGCCAATTATTTATTTATTTATCGTATGGTCATATTACATATGTACATCACATGTTTACAGGTAGAAACAGTACAGATTATTATATTGTATATTAAAATATATGATAAACGTCAGTTCTGTTGTAATGGTTTGCAGTCAATAAAAAACATAAGCATTGTCAAAATTAGAAGAAAATAAGGATAGGTACATACTCACTCACTAAAAACAAACAGAAGATCTACCGAAATTCAACACGTATTGTTAATTATAATGAATCGACCCCTTGTATGTTGAAACCCAAGAACGTATGGATTCATCCATCCATACGTTCTTGGGTTTCAATCGATGCAGAATAAGAAGCGAAAGTAAGGGGTATATCATACCCGCTCACCAGGGTCGTTTAACCCAAAGTAGACAATGACATATTTATAATGAACCCTTAGTCTTATCGAAGATCTTACGGAATTGGTAACAATTTGTATTTTGAGATTAGATTACCAGTTATGTAGAAGAGGAGTCTATATTTCTTCCCAATTGACATCCACAGACTGGACTAGACTGATTGACTAAACTGTTCAAAATTTCATCTTTCAACCTTTCATTTACTAAATTTGTAGAAGATATTATTGAATCCAGTATTGACTGAATGGACACATTATTAAGCTCAAATAATGTAGTAAAGCTGTTGCTACGGGAAGAAATGGCAAATTTTCAGCTGTTGTCAGCGTGGTAAAGTGAACTTTGGACATAAGGGACGATATTACTGATTTGATCAAACAATTAATTATTAAAGAATATGTAACAACAAATGACTCTAACAATTTATTAGGTACTGATGTTCGATTTTTAAATGGAACAAACCACGGGCTTACGACCGTCTTCTACTGTTATTTCGAAGGCTGGATTAGTGTGATCACTTTACGTTAACAACATTCGCCATTAGGTGGTAATGTTTAAGTCTCTGAAACTCCTTATCATGAGAATTCTCAACATGTTCAACATGTCGAACAATCTCACGTAAACAACAAGTAGATATAATAATTAATCTCTTAATTTCATTGATAAGAGATAAAAGCTGGAAATAATTGAGAACAAGAGAGCAACCAAATTTTAAGACTGTAACTGCTGTCATGTATTTGGCGCCAGGATATGACTATATCCATTTTTATTAATGTCTCATCTTTATTGCCTTTTGGCTTTGTTGGTGTACAACGTTCTAATTATGTCTTGATTCTTGTGACCATTTTTCAAGACTAGATCTTAAAGAATATGTAACAACTAATGTCATTAGTTGTTACATATTCTTGAAGATCTAGTCCTGAAAAATGGTCACAAGAATCTAGACATAATGAATTATCACCCTATTCTATGGCTGTTGTTCGACAGGTTTTGCTCCTATTAACAATAAATTGTAAAGAACTAACACTTGTTTTATAAAGAGAACATTGACTCCTTTATATGTATAACTTTTGAATTAACATTTAAATATAGAGCAATCCATGTAAAAGACTCCAAATAAATATTATTTAAGTAGATATCTATACCTAACCTACGTCTTATAAAAAAAAAGAAAAATATTTAATAAAAATTTAAATCGACCGAAATCACAGTAAAAACATTTTTTTTAAAGATAACTGAAGTTTGAATTATTTTCCACACGAGTGGAATTCTCGTTAGAACAACGGGGTGCCAAATAGTAAGTAGCTTACTTTAAAATACCTTTACTTTAAGTGTTGCTTTATGCGCTAGGTTCTCTGACCTCGCAGACGTCAAAGCTAGACAGGTGAATATCCTCGATCTACAAGTTACACTACTGTAATGTATTCTGTTGGGGTGTCGAATCCCTCACATCCCCACACAGGATATAAAGGATTCGAGTGATTTCATAGTTGGTTTCCTTTTTAACCCCTTTCGGGTATTTGATTTTTCTGAATTCCGACTCATATTAGAAAATATTAAAGCTGCGGTGTTTAGTTCAATGACTGTTCGTTGACAACTGACTCTGACCGGAACAATAACGAAAATTTAAGGGTTCAAGTTATGGGTCAGCTCTAAAAGATCCGCTATGACTCCCTTTGATTATTTTCCTATCTTTAAAGAGCGTAAGTTTGATTGTTACTAAAATGTTTATCAATTTTTCTCTACCAGCACGAAAATTATAGACATTTGCGAGAAAGTGCCTCAAAATATTTTGGAAGCAAGATGATACCACAGCTCCACAATCGACGCTGTGTTCGGGATAACATGTGTATAAATGTGTGACTACTACAATTTTCATAAACGCCATAGGTATGACAGTTGGGGTTCCGAAATCTCCTCAAGTACTCCAATATTGTGGTCGTTTCTAGAAATTAAGTGGCATTGAGATGGTATGGAAAAAGATGCCAGTTTTTTTTTACTTTAACCAAAAATTGTCAAGTTTTGAATAAAATGTGCTTAAAAAATTATTATAAAATATCCTTTACCCATTTTAAATGTCTTGAGAAGAGAGAAAAGTCCGTCGGAATCTTATCAAAGCTATCAAGATATTATATTTAATTTTGTAAACGAAAATAGTGAAAACACAAATGAAAATAAATTAACACTAAACTTTTCTATACAAATGTGTCAGTATAGCCGGCGGAACTTATTGCTTGAGGCAATTTTTTCTAGTTACACACGGAAAAAAATACTGAACCGATCGGTAATCGAACACGGAACCAGAATTGATCAGAAGTAAGCCCTTATACCACATGGCTACCGGGGTCAGTCGGTTAAAACATTGGTAAAGTATTCCAGATGTACATAGATTTAAAGTAATGATTAACTAACTGCACATCACTTTGTAACATGAAACGTTTCATGATAAGAAGTTTGCGCTTAAACCACTAGGCTATACTAAGATTGAAGCGTTCAAATTATGATGCAAGTGGTAACTAAAAAGAGCATAAGAATGAGAAATAAAGTACGTACTTAATTAACCTTTCAGGAACAAATCAAGAAAGCACTGAGTAGTAATGATTAATTGCATTAACAAACTTTTCTTCAAATTTAATGAAACATAAGATGAGTACCTATCTTCGTTGTTTATTCCTATTCATATATTTTATTGCTAACAATTTGTATTGGTGTTCGCTGAATGTTTCCCGATATGTGTTTACCAAGGGGGCCCAGTCAATACGTCTTCTCACGTCAACCGCTAGCGCTCCCCAGTCACCCATCAGTCTAGATAAGACGGGAAGAGCGCACACATCGATACACGCACTCATTTTTCAGGAAATCTAATTTATCGTCTTTCCACGCTGTTAATCTTCATATTGTTTCGGCTTTATTACACTCGCCGTGACCCTTTTACCAAGAAGTACTAAACGCCACTTAGGAACTCCACTAAAGCCACATTTTATTGCCATATTTTTATAACCACTTTCATTTTGGATACATTTATTGCTTTGTATCTTTTATGACTCCCATCATTGACATTTGAATACAGTTAATTAAATAAAAAAAAAAATCTTTTTTTAATGGAACCTTTTTAAGGTTTTCTCTTTATCAGACCCTAGATACTTGATATCCTGTTGTCATCAAAACTCTTTATTTTTTTATTGTTGGCCTTTTTGAATTCCGTGTTTGCATTCCTTTCAACCGGTTTCATTAAAAATAAAGGGGACTTTAAGTTTCCTTTAAAAAATAACTCGTTTCATAACAACAAAATGACATTTTAAACCGGATTTTATGTTAAAGTCTCATTGGCACTAAAGTCGACTTTAGTGTAGTTCAATCTTTTAACACCGAGATATTGAAAATTTCGTGGCGCTTTAACTGTCATAAATTATGAACATTTGTATACGGTGACACTGTCGATAATAATGACCGAAATAGGGTGCAAAAATAGGAAAACGGGAAGAATATTATGGTTTTACTGACTTAATTTTTAAAATGGTGTATAAATATTCATTATTTAAAATTGATTTCAAAATTATTCATTTCAATATTTCGAGGATTTGTAAATTTCTTACTTACTTATAATTCAAAATTAAATTTTTAATTTGAAAAAAAAATTTATACATTTCCTTTGGAAGAAAAGCCTTTAAATCTTATTTCGGGAGAATAATACTTGATATCTTGTAAGCGTGTATAGAAATTGAATTTTCCAGACGATGAAAGGGAAACTAAAGAGGCATCGCCAATTTTGATTTAAATTACAAAAGATAGTCGGAGTATTTCTCCGGATAATGAATTTCTAAATCTAATTTAAAATTAAATTTGCTTACAAGTAAGTACCTAAATTAAATATTTTAAAATATATCGCACAAGGGTTTGGCCTCCTGCAATGTCTTTCCAAGCTGTCCTGCGTAACGGACTCGCATTGATATCCCACATCCAGCACGTCCAGGTCTCGAACGACGTAGACCAGCATTAGTCTTCCTGGTGGTAGGTCTTCTGCCAGTGGGCTTAGTTTCAAGTAGATTAGACGTATTGGACCACAAAAAGTTGTGTCGACATCTTCAAATTCTTAAAACTGTTTATTGTAAAAATTAAAAGTGTTGAACAATCATTTAGTGGTGGAAGTTATTTACTTAAATAAAAAACTTTATAACACTTCCACAAATTTATTTTCCCTGACTTGTTTCGAAGAGACACGCCCTCTTCATGGTCACGGTGTATTTAGAAACTATTTTTTTTAGAAACTAACTTTAGTTGAATATGAAAGGAGTGTACCTATGAAACATGTCGGGATAAATAAATTTGTGGAAGTGTTAAAAAGTTTATTTTATTTATATTTGATTACTGTTAATTGTATTTTCTTAGAAAGTTCAAGTATTATGATTTTCCGTTCTTATATTATTAAATACCTAAGATTTAAAAAAAAAATGTTTTAATAATTTAAAACTGCAAAGTTTTGGAAACTGTGATATGTTGTCTGTATTTTGGTTCTCATAAATGCACTTTCTATGATGATCGTATTATTGTTCTTGTGCTGCTTGCAATGTGTTATGAAGAAATATTGTGATTATGAAAGTTTTGATTTTTCATGTAAAAGGCTTTCAGCTGTATATTCTCGATGATAAATTGATGGGTACATAAGAAAGGTTAAAAAAATGATGGATAAGTTTCATTTGTAAAAAATATTCACACTCGCGGATACATGAACAGATAACAGTCATGTACGATAAGGCCACTAATTACCATGTTGCAAGAAATGAAAGTCATACATCAATATATCCAAAGCACACGTCCGGTGTATGGATTATATTCTACATATAAATACAGCACGATAACTTTATGCAGATATTAACATTATATAGGTACATATTAGTTCATATTAATTGTTAATTTCAGTATTTTGGTACTTTCATCGATTCAAAACTTAGATTACTCCTTACAAAGACTTACATAATATGGAATATTTTTTCATTTACTTTTTTTTAAATAATAGCACCATCCAGCATAACAGGCTTATACCCTTTGCGCTGGACAGTGAGAACATTACAATAATGCAAAATTATAATAACAATACCGGCAAAATCAAAATATAAAAGAAACAACACAATAAAACAAAAAGACAACGGATTATAAACAGTGTAAGCACTGATAAGGATAGGTACCCTCCGGTGCAATATCTTGAGCTGTGAGATAAAAGGAGACTGGAAGGTTTTGAGATGTGGGAGGGATCCCATAAGAAATAAAGAGGTTCTATAAAGAATCAACTAGGAGGAAGGTACCTGCTCAAAGTATTATCTGAAAGGTGTGGTATATGCAAAGGCAATGTAATAGGAAATGCATGTCTCCATCGTACTATAATTTAGGGGGTGGCCGAGTGGACAAAATCCCGAGAACGAATGCATCAAGAATACCTGCAAGGTGAGTATTCAGACACGAGCTGTTCCTGCTATGAGGAACTGAAAACATACATCTACGGATAGACCGGACTGGAGAGACAGTGATGAAAATTGTAAAAATACAAAGGTACACTAGCTCTGCCGATGCTGTCAATCTTCGTCCCTCTTCAGAACAAAAATAATTATTCACAGTAAGCTACTTAATGCTTGTTTCGTGATAGAGAAAGATGGTCGGCACCTGGGATAGAACCCACGACCTCCGCACGAAACAGTATGAAAGCCGGCGTCGTAACCGCTAGATAACCAACCACTCCATGTTGTAGATGTAATTTCGTTACTTTTCAGTTGACCCGCTGAACTTCGTGACGTCTCAAAAACAATAAATATTTTAATAACATGCATAATAAATACATTCCGAATTAACATAAATCGTCATCTACTTGGATTACCGGGAATGCATTTGTTTAATGTTTTGTTAATTCAATTCATAAGAAAAAATCTTCCCCACAATATTGACTTTGGCTGTGTTTGTACCCTTAATATGTACAGTAGCAAGTTATATGCCTCGTGAAAGGACCCCCTGAAATATTATTATCATAAAATATTCATTAAGAACAACACCTCGTCCTGGTAGCGCCTACACGTGCTTCAGCAGGCTGTGTCAGCTCCACTTTACAAGTGGCAAGCAGCCTCTCCTCGTTTCACTAAAGTAAAATCTTCACAACCTGTTTTTTCTTTTGTAAAGAAATCATCAGAGTTTTTTTTTTAATATTATTATATTTTTTTTTTCATTTCGTACTCTAGGCACCTTATACAAACTCGTGAAAAGGGATGTTTAGCTTGTCGTAGATATATTTTTCACAATTTATAAATGTAGCTAAGGATCTAGTCTTTATTTCTCAGATCCAGAATATACATTACTTATGTTATTAAAAATTAACAACAAAACAACACACTCCCTTAAACCCTACTTGCGAGCAAAGGGAAGCAACAAAAACTTTCCATTGCGCTATCACAAGGGGGATGACAGCTGCCTGAACCCACCTGTGATGGGCTTCCAGGCGTTCGAGGCTTCCTTGCGCCTTTTTTTTACCTTTTGGGATTAAAGCGGTGGTCGACCTCATGGTTTTGGTCTAATTTTTCGATTTCCTCCCTCTTATAGGATGAAAAAGAGCAGAGGTGCTATTATTAGCCGGCAGCCCCACAAGAAATTCAATAAATTTTGTAAACTTCAACGTAATTGCTATACAGTTAAAATTTATTTATTCAATTAATATCTTACTATTTACTTTTGGTTGTGGTGTAGTTGTTGGGAAGAATCATTAACGGTTGTTATAATTCAAATTAAACTCAGAATTTCCGCAATTTAATTTAATTATAATTGTCAACTCAATCTGAAGATTTCCTTTAATTTACGCTTAAATAAATAATTTGTTGCAAGGATCTTTTTTTTTCTTCTTGGCGCGTCAGATGAAGTCCTTCCGACTTTATTCTGAAACCTTGCACTTTTTGTCTACTATTTTTATTTTTGAAGATGAGAGCTTAGGATCCTGAAACATCCAGGGGTATGGGAGGGCGCAACCCTTAATGATATGATATGATGATATGATATTTGGTTAAGTCTATTAATTTCAGATCAAGGTGTCATTATGTACAACGAAAAATGCACATAGTTATATTAAAACTGTTTTCTTAAAGTTGAATAAATAAAATCAAGGTTAAAAACATCGATGACTTCAAGCGAGTTTTAAAACCGTCTCTCTCCATCATAATAATTATTTACATTCCATTCTTCCCTTCTCTAAAGTTCAGCGTTAATGAGGACATTAAATAAAAAATTCTACTTCTTTCATTTGTAAAAAAAATAATAATAATACAAAAAGCGTTGCTTTCCCCTCAAGTTCACCCAACTTACTTTTATTAGAACAATATTATTAAGAAAGTTTTTCATCATCGAATTTGTTTTTCCGCTTTTCGGTCGTACAGTTCAATCTTCATTAAGACAATTTATCAAAGAATGTCTGTAGACGAGTTTTTGTTTTATACTGTAAGCTAATATTGAAAAATTCAAGATGAATGATTTTTTCTGAAATGTTTCTGGAAAAAGTATGATATCATTTGTAAGATAGATCTATCTGAGATGATTGAAGAATTCCCTCACCAGAGAAGTTATCTAGCTTCTTCCTGTTTAATCCCAAACCATTCTAGAATTGTTAATACTTTAATTGCACAGATGTTTTTCCCTAACTAGAGCTAAAAATCGCGATGCTGTTGGAGAAATTGTTTATAGAGTTTTCAATGGTTTTATAAGGGAGCTCTAACGGGAGCAAAAGGAACTCCGTTTTTGCTACGCAAAATTGTTGAGCAGTGCTGGGCAAACTGCGGCCCACCGTCATGTCATTAGCTTACTACTTTGTTCTTATTTTTAGAACATCGACTGAACTATACTGTTGGCGGTTATTTTATTTCATCTGCCTTCAGTCCCAAGCTTGTGTCCACAGCAGCCAATTACATGCCTTCAGGTAGTCTCCCGGAAGGATTCCTTATGCCATTTTTCTTTTCTTATAAGTAAAACAGAGCTCGGCATAGTAGGTAGAACAGACGCCCTACCTATAACAAACTATCCCACCGCTTTTTTCGGTCGAGTACTTATTCGGTGCAATGATGTTTAAACGCATGGAGTAGGTACTCGATCGAAAACACCGCCCACTCTTGTTTACTAAGTACGTGTGATTGTTAAGTTGATTGATCACATTCCCAGATAATATTGATTAAATTGAGAAGAAATCAACGGAATATCTTTCCTAATTTTTTTTTGTTAAATTGTGTTTTTATTGCAAAAACAAAACAATTTTCTTCCCGACGGCAATTCGTTTGTTGTGTGTGTTTATAATTTTTGCCTTACATGTATGTTTTGTATTTTACTGTGGGCGCAATATTTTTCACAGTATTCGCACCTACGTGTTAAAACTTCACGTCTAGAAACAGCGAAAATACTCGTGGCGAATGTTCAAGTTTAGTAATCTCACTGCCAGCCGTTAAAACAACACAAGTAGGCGGCATTGGAATTCAGTAATAATATTTTTTTCGATCTCATTGTATTCATATGAACTCTTTACCATTGTTGAATGACAAAATAAAAAGATTGTTTTCTTGTTGGTAAGTTTGAATGTGATACTGCTACAACCATAAATTATGTATTTAAAAAAAAAACCTTTTCAGAAGGGAAATTATTATATTTGATATTATTATTATACTTGATATTGTATTATTAAATAAGGAATCTGACTGAACCCCCCCCCCCCCTTCCCCCTGATGCGACCAGGCGTCCGGGGTACATTTCTTGTGCCTTTGCTGACCTGTTGGGGCTTAAGGACATGAGATGATCAATCTCACGGTCCCGATCTAATTTTTAGATTTATGTACTGTCTCTTACAAGATGCTCGAAAAACCAGCAAAAAGATCAGAGGTGCTATTCTTAGCCGGCAACCCCACGGCAATAAATAAAGATTAATACGTAATAATAAAGACATATAAATAAAGATTCGATATTTTGTAATTATTTTTATGCATTCGCAAAGGACTTATTTTTTAACTGCATATCAATCACAAACAAATCTTTATTAGCTTTGTAACATGTCCTGCTAAGAAGTAACGAAGATATTAGACGAATAAAAAACACTGAATTCCTGTAGTGAATGAACTCAACCATTGATAATAATTATTTCTATGTGAATTTTTCTTAAAAAAATATAATGTACTGTTAGTTGCTTACATCATATTATCAACTACATGGGATGGTTTTATGAAACGGATAATGTTTTCCGTAATTACGTGCATGCAGTAGATATGCACTCAACGGAAGCATTTTCTTAGCTGAAATTGTAGAATATCATTTGAGACGTAGTTTCAATATATATACAATACATGAAGGTTATTTTAATTACAATACACAGACTATTACTCCCCAAGTCTTTAGCTATGTATTACGTTAATACAAATCCCCCTGGTACAATTCACAGCCAGTTCATTAGAGCGTATGTAATATCCTTTATTATATCATAAGTACATCCTTAAATACTGTGAAAAGGAGAGGATGCATGAATTTAATACCTTCCTTAAGCTCCTTAAGAGAATGCCTAAATTCAGTACTTATATTAATAAACTAGCAGAAAAAGCTGTTGGACGACAGGTCATTAATAATAGTTTGATTATCCTATAAATCAGTTATGTTGTCTCAATTTTACTTTACCACATTGAGGACTGCGGAAAAGAGTTTGAAATGTCTTCCCGTAGCAACATTCGTATATACGAACAACCGCGGAAACCTTTTATTATTTTCATATAGACTTACAGACGAAAATAATGAGTATGAAAATTAGTTCCTGTAGTTGAATTGGTTTTAAAACATAATTCGCGTGAGGTAAGAGTGTTACAACGAAAACATGCACCGAGCTACGGACGAACTTACCAATTAATATAAAGGATGTTTATTTGGTAGCATGATTGTGGTTTGATTGTTTAGAAGAGCGTGGTTCTCTATATTAATCTTTATTTGTAAGTTTTCTTGTATAATGATTTCAGAGATCTATGCTTAAGAATGATTCTATTGAATAAAACAATGTTACTTTAACTTTTATATACTGATCATAATTTCTATCGTTGGTATGATTTACCTTTCCAAGAGCATTATTGAGCCAATTATTCAACCCACCCAAGAGATATTACAGAGAGTCTATTGCCGGGAAGATAGGGGAAAAGGCCCCTGGAGCTCTTTCCAACAGCCAATCGACAGGAGATCACAATATACTGTAAGGTTGATGTTATCCAGAATCCAGATCCAGAAAAAGGTCCCTCGACAACTATTATTCACGCATTTTGTGTTAGGAATGATGATGCAAGATGATTAACGTGGATGAAATCAATTGCTAATATAAGGCGAAAACGACAATTTTGGGAGATTGAGGAACAACAGAATAGTAAACTTCTTCGTAAAAGAAATCCTGGAAAGAAAAGGAAGATATACCTTCAGATAAAAATAAGAAGGTCAGTGTTGACACGTCATCAGGACCAAGGAACAATAACTAACAGTACGCTTCAGTTCACAGAAGAAGAAAAATTCCATCATTAAAATGTTCTAAGCATAATTACAAAAACAAAAAACGTATTTATAATTTGATAAATATAATAAATTGGTTTTAGAAGCCATAAAAGCGATCTTATCCTATACACGTGTTGAATAATAATAATATAATAATGTATGTATGTAGGTATCTATAATTTACAGTAAACCATTATCAGTTAGTAACAAGAAACCAAAGTAATTATTCCATAGGGACCTACCTACCAAACTACCCATTAATCTCAGCGGCTCACACCCCCCAATGAACCATCAACATCACCTACTGTTGGAATTTACGAATTTTGATCTATCGGCGTAGATACATAGTCAGTTTCTAATTCCAAAGTTCGTGAACAACTCTTCAATTATTTAAATGCGGTGAGCTTAATTGACACGTAGTACAAAAAAATAAAGAGGCTATGGCAGAAATATTTTAAAAAATAGTTCTGCCAAAAAAAAATATATATGATGGGTTATTAAGTGAGTATTCGTTGAGTTATTCAAAATCAATTCGCCGTGTTTTGCTGCAACACATTGTATTTTTTCGTACTTAGAGTGAAAAGATTTCTTCATTTTGTTCCCTCCCTTCAGGAGAAGGTGTGAAATTGTATATTTTTGTGGCCCAGACCATCGGGAGGCTTTTGAAACTATGACCTCAACCAAACTGTCTTGAAATAAACTGCAAATACCTCAAAGAAAAAATAAGAGAACATGTAGTGCTAATAGTAGTGCTGCGCACTCCGTGTACTGATACGAAACTTAACACGGATGTGTTGCAAAGAGTTGGACTACATAGAAAATTGTTGGTTAGTATAAAGAGATGAAAATGTCCTTTTTGGGACACACACCCTATTCCAAAGCTACTTTTCTAATTGTGAGAAGCCTTTTTAGAATAATATATGGGTGGTGCCGGAATCTTACCGAATAAAAAACCTCTCTGCCCTCCCTACTACGCATGGTCCCCGCGGTTGCACGACATAATATAGCATATGAACAGTAGGTTCCTTATCTCCGCTCATCTCTCTCCGTCGTTTGCTTCGTCTTATAATGAAAGGTAAAATTAATTGAAGTCAGATGTCCTGTATTAGGAATGTGAGGCAATGGACAGTAATATTCTATCAAGTGTATTAAGCAAAGTTCCGGATAGCACATGACAAAGGAGCCTATTGAAAAATAAGTCATCTCTGTTCCTCACTTATCTTAGGCCATATACTCATGCGAGCACGAGAGCCGTTGCATCAATATTATGGAAAGATGCAGTGTGTACGTGGTTCGCAAATCGAACGCGAGCGGAAAGCGTCCGTCCTTTTGTTAATTGAAAATAAAAAATAAAAAAAAATATGTATATATATAAGGGTGCGTTTATATCAAAAGAACATACAGCCAGAAATGACAAATAATTAATGGGTGAGGACAGTTCTTTCTCGTTGTTATTTCATTGATAACCATAATATCAACGATCATGAAACTATTCTTTATTTTCCAGCTCTGGCTATATTATGTTCGTGTGGTATAAAGGCACCCTAAAGGTGCATTTATACCACACGAACAAAGACCTAGAGCTTGAAAATAGAGTATATCTTGTAGCATGTAAAATAGATCTCATAAAGATTTAATATTATTAATTTTTAATACGCAATAGATTTTGCTATACACACTTCTTGTGTAGTTATGTATAAACATATTATCCAACGGTTTTCGGGAGGAGCCGGAAATAGGAAAAAAATGCATATTTGACTCCTCCTACTCTATATTTCTAAATTTAATATTTTCTTAAGTGAGAGTGCAAGAGGGCATTATCTTCTATCCTTTTCACACCAATGACCATTATTAGTCATGTGGGTCTGACGTGATTTGAAGGAATTACGTAGAAAAATAACTCCACCCTTTTTCTAATTTCTTTTGGTAGGATCAAGAAAGTAACTCCCTCCTCTTCTGTTAGTTACGCCTCACTCTGCTCTTACACCCTGAACAAGAAGCACGTAGCTTCTTGCTCGGATAAATAATAACTTAATTTCGGTTAAAGACTTTGCTTTGAATTATATTTAAAACGTAGAATTATATATAGAGTGCCTTCTGTGTTAAGGTATCTCAATTATATTCTATTTTCCAAGTGTTCGTGTGATAAATTCTAACCGTTATATCGAACGGCTAGAGCCGATAATTAAATAATTATAACTGTTGTTGTAAAAGAAATTGTGAATTTGTGTGCCCTTTTTAACCAAGACAATAAACTCTGTTTCTTCAAGTGATCTTTTTCATAAAAATATCCTACAATCATCTCCATCACATTGACCTATCTTCATTACGAACCACAACACCAACTGAGAGTGAAAGAGAGACTGCTCCACAACATACCGATTGAGCTAAGCCAAAGATGGAGCAACATCTCCCTTGTGAGGGGAAACCCGCTACAGAATGTCGTCCAACGTGTTGGCATCAATGAAGACTGGTCAGGAGTCACTTTGAGGAACCAGGACTGCATCCCCGGGTGAGGAAAATTTTTAAAAATAGTTAACAGTTAAAAATAAATTCAAAAAGTTAAGATGATTTTTATGTTGCCCGTATTGTTTTTGCTACACCAATAAGTTTTATATATGTATGAGGAGAAACCTCTGTCCCTTGAAATTCGGATGCGTACAGAGAAGTGTGGTAGATCATACAGTCCTTTTGGGAATTTTTTTTGTGTTGAAAGTTGCCGACGGGAAGCGAAAATACCTATCTGAAGATTGATTTTTTTGTTGTCAAAAGTTGCCGACGGGAAGTGAAAGTACCTATCTTAGGATTATTTTTTTGTTGTTGAAAGGGTGCCGACGGCAATGAAAAGTTGAATTCGGTTGCAATTATTTTTTTTTTTGTTGTTTGTTGCATATGGACACGGTCATATGCCACAATAGAATTTCTTTAGGATTGAGTTTCCCTCCCTTGAACTGCGGAAGATTGCAGGCTAGAGAGATTGAACTATTGATAATTTCTTTTGAGTGGAATATATTTTTTTCGTTATCAGGGACTGCCGACGGCGTACGAATTTTGCGATAGTCACCTCAATATTTTTAAATCTTAAATATGTCCGCCTTGATAGATCAAGTTATTCCTAGGGTCGATAGGGCCACGTGCAAAACTCTTTCTAAGGCGCTTTTAAATAGAGGCATCCAACCAGAAGTGGGAATCGAGTCTCTACGTAGACAATGTAAGCTTTACAATTCTAACTTATTGGCTGATGTGGGACAGCATTGCAATCATCCCTCAAGTCTGTTAGGTATACAACGCCCGGATAGCCCCTCGGAAATTAATGCACCTCGTGATAGTTTTTTGCCATCTTCGCCGGCCACTCAGGCTGTGACGATGATAAATACTAATGTTTCCAACGATTTAATTATTACACCGGTTCGTAGAAATTTAGATAGACCCAATCCTACAGTTAACCAATCACACATCATACATTCAGTCAATTTTAGTTCATGGCCAGTTCAACATTATTCCGGTGTCGAGGATGTTAGGGATTTCTTTTTGAGATTGGAGGAAATTTCCCGAGCTCGAAATTTTCCAGTGGAAAACCTAGGCCCCGCCTTGCCTGAATTTTTGGAGGGAAAAGCACTCACCTTCTACCGGACATTTTATAACAGTGTTAAAACTTGGACACAGCTTAAACAATCGTTTATCAAGCGCTTCGATTTGCCTGATGCTGAAGGCAACAGACGATTGGAAATCTTAACTGCATCACAGCAACCTTTGGAGAGTGCTAGTGATTACATTTCACGTATAACCCTTTTGAATCAGTCCTTACAGTCTCCATTGCGTATGTCAGATATCCTAAAGGCCATCAGAAAGGGATTAGATAGCAGATATGCCAGTGTATTAGTGTCCAGGCGACCGAACTCAATTGCTGAGCTAGATGAAGTTTGCACGGAGTTGGAGTGTGTTTCGGTTGCAGTTCCAACCCGCTCTCCCTCTAAAGTTAAGATAGTAAGGAAACACCCTGTTCAATCAATTTCTTCTCAACAGCCTTCTGCTCCTATGATTAAATGTTTTCACTGCGGACGTATAGGTCACATTGCTCGAAACTGCTACTCTAAGTCAGGGCCCAGTGCAAATAATGTTCATTCATTTCAGTTTAGGAAACCCTTCAATCCTGTGCCACGCCAACGCTTACCTGACGTGAGTAAACCGCCTCCCCCACTTAGTAATTCAAAAAACGAATAATGAATCCTGCAATTTTCCCGAGCCCAGAGACCTCAGCTCGCGAAAGATTGTCGTGGATTCAGAGTGTTAAATTGTTCTTTTCAACATTGCAGGTCAATAAAGTTTCCGTAATAAACGAGAGAGATCGACGCCCTTATTTGCTATTTTCTATCTCTCAAATACAACTCCGAGCCTTGCTTGATACCGGATCAGCTTGTAATGTTCTAGGGGGTCAGTTATATCGGTCTTTTGTCGAAATAGGGTTCCGTCCTGAATATTGTCAGCAAAATATTCGTGGGGTTGACAATAATTCCATAAGATCTATAGGTACCATAGTTTTGCCATTATGTTACAACAATAAAATTCAGCAGGTTAAATTTGTTATTGTTCCTTCCATTCCTGACCAATTCATTTTGGGGTCACCCTTTCTGGAAAAGTCAGGAATAATTCCTCGTTTGTTCCCCACTAAAACCCATGTTACTGTAGCATCCATATCTGATCAACAGTCGTCTAATGTAGAATCAGCTCCAAAATGTCTTAACTCCATAAACGATTTGACAGTGTCGCAGAGAAAAATTTTGGATGACCTGAAGAATGAATTCGAGAATATTTCTTTTGAGAAGATGGGTTTGGGTAGGACAAATGTAGTTTCTCATGTCATTAATACAGGTGATAGTTTGCCCGTTAAACAGAAATTATATCCAGCTTCCCATGTACGACGAATTCAGATGTGTAAAGAGGTAGATAAAATGATAGCTTTAAAAATAATAGAACCTTCACGTTCCCCTTGGTTAAATTCCTGCTTCTGTGTACCAAAATCCGATGGCACAGCTAGATTCGTTCTCGATCCTAGAAGATTGAATGAGGTCACAGTCTCAGACTCTTATAGACTCCCTAATATCAACCATATGTTGGATAATCTGAGAGACACCAAGTTCTTAACCACCTTAGACTTGAGCTACGGCTTCTGGCAAATTCCTTTGAGTCCAGAAAGCAGACCTAAGACAGCCTTCTATGTAGAATCCAAAGGGATGTATCAGTTTGTTACCTGCCCGTTCGGCCTGAAAAACGTGCCCGCCGAAATGCAGAGAATTATGGATAAGCTTTTCTCCGATTTGGGACAAAGAGTATTCAGTTTCCTTGATGATGTTCTGATTTGTAGTTCAGATTTTGATTCCCATATTTCCACCTTACGAATTGTTCTCCAGCGCTTGAAAGAAGCCAACTTGACAATTAGGCTCAGTAAATCCGTGTTTTGTAAATCATCGCTTAAGTACCTCGGTCATATTATTGACAGGGAGGGAATTCATACGGACCCAGATAAGATTAGTGCTATGAAAGATTACCCAAGACCATCCACCAGTAAAGAAATCCGCTCATTCCTGGGATTAATGTCTTATTACAGGCGCTTCATTAAGGATTTTTCCAAGATTGCTTCTCCTTTAACTCGCCTCACGAGTAATAAATTTGACGGTAAGAAATTCGAATGGTCTAATGAAGCTGAACTTGCATTCCAAGCCTTGAAACAAGCAATGATTTCCGCTCCAATCCTTAAGCCCCCAGACTATTCTCTTCCATATACACTAACGTGCGATGCAAGTGGAGTTTCCTTGGGCAGTTTCCTGTCCCAAAAAGACTCAAATGGGGTAGAATATATAATTGCTTACCATTCGCGTAAATTGTCAGGTCCAGAACGTAATTATAGTACTACTGAGAGAGAACTTCTCGCCATAGTAGATTCTATACAACACTTTAAAAGCTATTTAGACGGAGTACATTTTACAATAGTCAGTGATCACGGATGCTTAAAATATCTAAACTCAATTTCTTCACCTTCTGGTAGGTTAGCCAGATGGGCTTGCCGACTTTCACAGTTTGATTTCACTTTTGTATTTAAGCGTGGCTGCGAAAACAACTTGGCCGACGGATTGAGCCGTATTCCTGTTTCTAGTCTATCTGTTCCAGAACCGTTTGAAAATGTTGAAGACCCCTGGTATAATAGAATGTATAAATCTTGTGCACAGAAACCGCAATCATATACGAATTTTATGATAAGTGAAGGACACTTGTATCGTTACTCTAAATATAAAAAAGATTCCTTGTCTAATTCACCTTCGCATCACTGGAAATTAGTTGTACCCTCGTGTAAAATAGAAAAAGTCATAGTAGATTACCATACCGGAAATTGTCACTCAGGAATAGAAAAAACTTACGAATTTATCTCCCGTACTTACTTCAGTAAGGGACTGCAATCCCTTGTTAGACAAATTGTAAGCAGATGTGAAGTATGCAAGGCATATAAGCATAACAATAAAGGTGCTCATGGTCTCATGAAACACCCTAAAAAGGTTGAACGTCCTATGGAAAGCTTATCTATGGATTTTATCGGTCCCTTACCGTTGAGTCATAAACGTAACCGTTTCATTTTCACTGTAGTTTGTAATTTTAGTAAAATGACTTGGGCATATCCTCTCCGAGCCGCAAATACCAGTAGTATAATTCAAATCTTAGAAGAAAGAATCTTTAAAATCTTTGGTATTCCCAGACAGTTGGTGATGGACAACGGGAAACAGTTTGTTTCTCGACAGTTTAAAGAATTTTTACACTCCCACGGAATAAATGATCTTAGATATAACGCATATTTTCATCCCCAACATAACGTCTCTGAAAGGTATAATCAGTCTTTAGTAACCTTGTTGGCGATATTGGTAGAACAAGACCAACGTAACTGGTGTAAACAGCTTCCAAAGATCTGTTCTTGTTTAAATTCTATGACAAACATTGCTACCGGATATCCTCCGCATTTTTTGATGTTCGGTAGAGAATACATTCCACACGCTTCCTTTTATAAACCACTCCAGGTAAATCAGAATTCTCCGTCCGAGTCAGATAGTATATTGGATCAAAGATTGAATGACATTTCGTCTTTAGAAAATCTTTATAATAAAGTCGCACAAACGTTAGTACAAGCGTTTAACAAGAATAAGGATCGTTATAATCTACGGCGCAAAGATATAACATTGTCAGTAGGTCAGTACGTATGGAGACGATCATTTGTACTCTCAAATGCTGCCCTCTATTTTTCCAAAAAATTAGCTCCTCGTTTCATTAAGTCCCAAGTAGTCCGAAAAATATCGAATACCGTTTTTGAATTGAGAAATTGTACTGACAACTCCCTCGGAGTATACCATGTCAAGGATATAATAAAAATATAAATAAATTGATATCTTAACTCATGATGTGTAATATCTGTGGACACCTGATCATATTCCAAAATAAGTTTAAAAAACCCCTCTTATATTATCCCTTACATATTATGGTAATAAGCTTTGTTGAGTGTTTTTCATAAGTTAAAAATATCTCCTACAAAAAATTTATTGAATAATTTTTTTTATTTAATAATTTGTGCGTGGATATCGTCCCGCCAACGAAATAACCCGCCTTGTGTGAGTCCACCACGGCCCCAATGTTTAAACAACCCGTTCATTATTAAAAGTATTTTGCCCCGCTTAGACTAGGAGGAAGTGAGATGACTTATAAATTGCGTTTGCAAAAGGAGTACAGACATATGAGTTCTCTGTGGGCAGAATCCGCATCGCTCTTTTACCCCAAATTTTATTAAATTCCTATAATATTTTACCCCATAGTCAGGTGTAGCACAAGGCCGCACCCATTGCAAATTCTCCGCTACCATCGGTGAGTGAGATGACATGATTGAGGTATGCACCAGAAGAGTGCAGACGTATACTTTTTTTTCATGTTAAGTTCCGCCCCATATCACGTCACAGAGGACCTCCCTTTTCCTACACCGGAACAACTAACGAAATAGAAAGTTGTATACTCTACGCCATTGACCTAGTGACCATCAGCTGTGAAGTTTAAGGACACCATTGTGGCCGTGAAATTATGTAGGTCAGCAGTCTCAGCTGAGTATAATATTCGCCGTATTGTAATGTTCGTCAGTGGCGGCCAATTTTTTTTGTGTTTAGTTTAATTTTTTTTATTGTTTGAAACTTGAATAGGGAAGGTTTGGTTAGATCAAGTAGAAGGTGTATAAGAGATATCTTGACGTTACAAATGCCTTCTTCTTTTTTTTTGGTACCTTCGAATGTTTGAGAAGTGTAAATGTTGAAACGTACTTGTCAAATAAGTCCGTATGTTTCTTTTGGTACATCTCTGGTTCAGGCCAAGATTGTAAATAACTCTGTTTAAATCCAGTGCGTGTTGTACATAACACTATACGCCACAGCCAGCTAGCTAAGAATGAGCTCCAGTAATCATTTTTTTTTTTGGTAATAAGGTTTTGAAATATCAATGATTACTGTTGTATAGAGACCTTATACCTTAATTTTTTTTTTATCTAGTTTAGTTTATATCTCTTCTTCGTCTGCAATCAGCCGGTTCTTAGTTAATCTTCTGAAACTAGGAGGGATTATTAGGTTTATTCTCTTACTTTAATTAAATTTTCTTCCTATAGAGTTGCAACTCGCCGTAATTTTTATGTCTAATTATTACTATTTAACCTATACATATTGAGACTGAGGACGCTCTACTCAATTGTGTACTATAACTTAATTATTACAATTGTCATGGGGGTATATTCTTTTATTAAAATACGATATGATAATTAATTTTTCTCTAAGGGTATTTCTTAGTTTAGCCCTCTCTATAATTCAAACTAAGTGGCGCCTGGGTTTTCCTTTTTATTGAAGCATCTTATGTACGATTGCTAGCCAGAAAAACAACACCTTTTCTTTTCTTCGTATCCGTATTTCAAAGGGCAAACGGATTGTTTAAGTTACCTGCTTATACATTTTCTTACAAATATTGTTTGTGATTTGTTCTCTGTATGAATTTAAATTTGAAATAAATGTACAGCAAACGGCAACATCTAATTTAGTTATCTCCATAACTCTTTGAGCTATGTGCTATGATTCAGGAGTGCTTTTAACTATAAAAACAGTGTTCAGTGAAAATAAAAGTGGACATCTCTTCACTTTGAAGAAATGTTAGAGGCATTTTAAAATCATTTAATAATAATATTTCAAGCACTATTAGGAAATTATATAAGGTATTCTTGTATTTATTTATTTTTATGTTCTATGTCTTATCCCCATTGACTGATGTATTTTATATAATATTTTTTTTTATTGTTGTGAATTTTCTTTGTGACTTACTCGCACGAGGTTTGGTTCACAGTCTCTAGACATATCTTGACTTTGACAATGTAATTTTTTTTGTACTAATGATTGTATTAAGTAGAAGAATGAATTTTAGGAGCAAAAGTTGCGTGAATGAAGCACAAATGCGGACGAACGAACTGGTAAGAATGTGTACAGAAAACAAAGTCAATATCTTACTACCTTTAATTTCCTGAGACTGGTTCCATACTTCTATGCGAGGGACACATCATATGTCTCAACACTTAGATATTTTTAGTTTTTTTTTTTTATAAGTTTTGTATACCAGCCTGCTTAGAATATTCTAATCTAGAGATATGTATTGTCTAATGTTTATAAGAATGTTTGTTTCCTTTAATCTATCAATTTTTTTTGACCTTGAAGAAATATGACACTGTCCTTGTGTTCTGCTCCAAAGATAACTTAAGAGTTTTCTTTTTTTTCTTTTTTTTCTTTCAATTAACTTAGAATCGATTTGTAGCATGTAAAATAGATCTCATAAAGATTTAATATTATTAATTTTTAATACGCAATAGATTTTGCTATACACACTTCTTGTGTAGTTATGTATAAACATATTATCCAACGGTTTTCGGGAGGAGCCGGAAATAGGAAAAAAATGCATATTTGACTCCTCCTACTCTATATTTCTAAATTTAATATTTTCTTAAGTGAGAGTGCAAGAGGGCATTATCTTCTATCCTTTTCACACCAATGACCATTATTAGTCATGTGGGTCTGACGTGATTTGAAGGAATTACGTAGAAAAATAACTCCACCCTTTTTCTAATTTCTTTTGGTAGGATCAAGAAAGTAACTCCCTCCTCTTCTGTTAGTTACGCCTCACTCTGCTCTTACACCCTGAACAAGAAGCACGTAGCTTCTTGCTCGGATAAATAATAACTTAATTTCGGTTAAAGACTTTGCTTTGAATTATATTTAAAACGTAGAATTATATATAGAGTGCCTTCTGTGTTAAGGTATCTCAATTATATTCTATTTTCCAAGTGTTCGTGTGATAAATTCTAACCGTTATATCGAACGGCTAGAGCCGATAATTAAATAATTATAACTGTTGTTGTAAAAGAAATTGTGAATTTGTGTGCCCTTTTTAACCAAGACAATAAACTCTGTTTCTTCAAGTGATCTTTTTCATAAAAATATCCTACAATCATCTCCATCACATTGACCTATCTTCATTACGAACCACAACACCAACTGAGAGTGAAAGAGAGACTGCTCCACAACATACCGATTGAGCTAAGCCAAAGATGGAGCAACATCTCCCTTGTGAGGGGAAACCCGCTACAATCTTCCTAATCGTTGATATGGTCACCAAGGAAACAATAATGAGAAAGAACTGTCATCGCCTACTAACAAGTTGTTGTTTCCATAGTGTCCAGTATCAGCGATTAGGAAAATATACTCTGTTTTCAAGCTCTGGGGGTCTAAAAATGCCACGTTGTATGAATCATATTAGGATCATATTAGGAATTGCGTGTAATATTAATTCATCTGTTTTGACAGTTTTCTATAGAGATTCGTAAAATGGTCCACTAAATATGAATTACTTACTTGTCAAATAGCTGAATTGTTAGATGTTACTCCGGAATAACATATTTCAATTCATTTCGTCGTAGTGTAAAAAAAAAATCATAATGCAGATGTTGGCCTATATGAAATTTTTTTTGGATCACGCGCGTGTTACGCAGTGCATCCTAAATCGCCGGCAAAGTGATCATTTGCAGAAAATGGAACTTGCCTTTGATGTGCCGGATCCAGAGTTTGTGGGATTATTTAGGTTAGACAAAAGTTTGTGTTGTGACCTTATAAAGGAGTTGGAGCCTTATTTACCATCCCGTCGAGGTGGAATAAGCACAACATCCCAGGTAGGAGGAAATTTAAAAAAATATTTTTCTACGTTTTTGTAAAAACCAAATTGGTACTTCCCTACCTAATAATCTCGTCACAGTAAGATAAAGCTCATCTTGTTCGTTTGGTATAAATGCACCTTTATAAAGCAAAGGCTCGCGCTCGTGGCTCAAGCGAGTACCCGGCCTAAGCAATGGTTATCATTTTGATTGTTGAACTGAACTATCTGAACAATGTCTAGTGCATGTTATTTGAGATGTGCGGAGGCGTGGATATGCGACACCTACCCTATTATAATGGGTAATAGAGTCATTAGATAGACGAATAGTGAGTCTAATTACCGTAATTATTGTTAGTTTGTAAGTAAGTTCTATGCCTACCATATTACATGGAATTATTGTAAATCCACTATGGCCTATACATATAAAGGAGACTTGTAGGGAGCGAATACGTTAAAATTGGCGCGTTCAAAAGATGTCTTAGATTTCTGGAGCAATGTGGGTCAAGCGATAAACTGGCATCATCGTCAGCGTTTATTTGCCCAGTATTGAACATAGGACTTCCCGACTTCTACGATTCTGTCTCTTGCCATTAAACTTATTATGATCTTTATAATATGATTCTTGCATCTTATGTATATGACATGAGCAGTATGAGCACGGTTGGGCCCTTTACACCCGTCATGACTCTTATAATATTGAAATATTGTTTTTGGTATAGGTAAGTAAAAATACTACATTTAAATGGAGTGACCAAGTGATTCCTTCTATAACAATTATTTGTTTTCCTATTTTATACCTGTGTATAAATATTATCTATTCTAGTACTTTATTTCTATTTTGTTATGTTTTATAATATTATGTAGTTACATATTTGAAGTGGTTGGTAGTCTAACGGTTACGAAGCTGGCTTTCGTACTGTTTCGTATCGGAGGTCATGGGTTCGATCCCAGGTGCCAACCATCTTCCTTTTTACGACACAAGCTTTAAGTAACTTACTGTGAAAGAGTCAAAGAGTGTATTTGTGTTCGCTTTGAGTGAGCACAGATTCATTGAAATTAAAAATATGTATGTAAAAGTTATTGACATCTCCAAGTGCCCAGTTTGGGTTTATGGTGGTAATGGCAAAATTAAAATTAAAATTCTTTGCCACTATTTCCGGTCACTCACCCAATGTCATCAGACCACTTCAGCTGTGGCCTATCTGGGTCTCTTTGACATGTTCATGGTCTCCTCTCCATTTGCAGTCCGTTGTTGTCACTATAAGGAAGCTATGGAGTGAATATAAACACGTAGGTACTATTCCGACATGTTGAACATTTCGAAGATTCCCATCATTAAAGTTATTATTAAAGTTTTATAAGCAGGTATCACTCACACAATCTTAATATATATAAATCTCGTGTCACAATGTTTGTCCTCAATGGACTCCTAAACCACTTAACCGATTATAATAAAATTCGCACACCATGTGCAGTTCGATCCAACTTGAGAGATAGGATAGTTTAAATCTCAAATTATAGTCGCAATTTTAATTTATTGCTGATTATTTGTCTGTTATTATTTGACTGTCACAATTATCTGTTAACTCCAAATGATTCTAACAGATGTCGATACCTTTCGACTGGGTTGAGTAAGTAATCAATAGATGGCGCTGCTGTCACGGTGGTAAAGTAACGTGACACGATACATTGCAATGCAATTATTCCAGATAAACATAATATGCTATAAAATATTTTGAAAAAGTTAGGGATCTGTATGAAAACTAAATTATTTTTAAGTATCTATCTACCCGTGCGAAGCTGGGGCGGACCTCTAGTATTATATAGAAGACTGTCGTAAGATCGAAAGTGATTGAAATCTAAACATTAAAATCGAACTTTTGAAATGTTTGCTTCAAACGATATATTTTAATATACAATATAATTTATTGTTTCTACCTGTAAGTAAACATGTGATGTACATATGAATATACATATTAAATAATAAGTATATTTACGTGGTTGTTAAAATTCTATAGTGCGTCAGTTGGAATATGCTAGATAGTAGAATTCCCTAGGGTGAAATATATAGTACCTATTTACCCCTTGACAGCAATCTTTTATTTGAACACGTATGTAAGCTTTTCTTAGAACATCGAATAACGAAAAATGACGGCATAAATGGAAATTTACCGAAGCGTAGAGTTGATAGTATTACCACATACCTACCTACTTGTATCAAACACGTGTCGATATGTTTTCACGTCTGTCATAACGTTACCTTCATTGAAAAGGTTCTATATATCTTACATTTTTAGCAAATATCGGTTTTTGATGTAAAATGGTTCCAACAGCAAAACTATTGTTTGCTGAAAAAAATATTTTTAATGGTTTAAATAGAAAGGAATGAATTATTATACCAACAGCAAAACCCCAATCGGTCAGAAAAGGCACAATGAGCCTCGGACGCTTTCGAGCGCAATGGAGAGCTCTTGATGCCTCCCTATGCTCCTGAGTGGGGCTTAGACCTTAGGCCTTCCGCATTGCGGGTTGGTTTGGGGGAGTCCGCGGCGGGCTTGATTTGTGTGTGGCCGCCGGCATTTTGGTCTGATCGGTCACCTCCGGGCTGGCTTGTGGTGTGCGGGAGGCCTTAAAGGGAGAATGTAATGTAAACAGCAAAACCTATCGAACGACTTGGCATAGAAAATTGTAATTAATTGTTGATTTCATGTGGCACCCGACCAAAGCCCAGACACAAACAGTCTCTGCCCTTGAAACAAAGTGCCTGAAAAGAATATGGGGCATAAGATGGTACGGAGCTACACGCTAGCGCATCTAGCTCAGATCTATCACATCCACCATTGTGAGAGAGGAGTTGGACATGGCGATAGACATGTGTAAATGATGACAATTGACCGAGGACAGCGCTGGTCTTCTTCCCATCAGGCCTCGAAGACAAGGAAGACCCTATCATACCGTGTTCTGTTCCTTCAAAGCAGAGCTGAGAGATGGATATGGTGTGAGCTCTTGCCTCTAAGTGGATTCAAGAAAAAGGGAGAATTCGGATTTGGATATCGTCCTTTAAAGGGTTAAAAAAAATTTATGAACCTGCGGGCGTAGCTAAAATTGCACTCAACGACTAGTCGGTCATAGAAATCGACTACTCTGTTAGACAGACAGACGACAGAAAACTCGTAGCTAATTTAGCTTTTTCTATCACAGAGTATTCTATCTGCGTCTCTCTGGCGTCGGGTTTTATAAAGAAAATTTACATTATCTTTTCCCACATTTCTCTATAATACACATAACTTCTATGGTTGTGGTGACGTACAACAAACTATCAATTTTTATTTTTACTTTTATTCGCATAAATTATTATACGAAAAACGCGATACACGAAACAATAGATTCGTAGAACTCTATAATTCCATCGAAACAAATATAATGAAATCACCTTAATAAGTATTTCGATTTTAAAATTACTCTTCTGTCCTGTCACAGAGTATTTGCATGTACTTTTAGAGTAAAACGTAGCCCCGCCTACCGACCATACGAAAATGACTACGAAGTTTATGATAGATGTATGGGCCCAGTCGGGCGTCGTTCTGCGAAACGACTAGTCCTTGAAAATCCACAGACAACTCTAATTTGTGTTAAAATGACTACGAAACTGCCATGTTGTTGATAGAGTAGTCATAGAATGCAAAAATCTCTAGGCCTACGCTCACCCAAAGCGAACACAAAAACAATTTCGACTGCTTTCACATAAAGTAAAGCGTATGATGTGAATGTTGAAATGGTGGGCACCGTAATTCGAACCCACAGCCTTCAATAAGCTGTACGTTCGAAATCCGTCGGTTGATACCACTGGTCTACCAACCACCTCATATTACATTACCTACCACATTGGGGACTGCGGACGATTTATCATTTTTTCGCCCAGCAATAGTTGTATGTAGGAACCTTTGATCAAGTATCACATATTACATCATGGTAAATAAAATTTCCCTTATCAAACAAACAAAAATATAAACTTCCGATGACAAACGGCATAACCTCAAAACATATGTATATTAATCAAACTTAACTCACCTCTTTTTATTCACTTTCCGGGTGAATAAAATTTTTTAATCAAACTAAAATCATCTCTTTTTATTCACTTTCTGCGTTATAATTTATAAAACAAATTAGCTTAAAATATGTTTGAATGTAAAAAAAAAATATTTCTCAAAGCTTGAAACAAATTCCATCAAGAATATGCGTACCTATCAGTGTTTTGAAACTCAGTGGTTGTCAGGTAAATAAAAATTGTGTTATTATGGAATTTTCAAGGATGGGGTTGTTGTAGGAAATCCGTTCCATACTAACTTTAATATTATTAAAAACTTGATAGTCTATCTATCTACGGCTACGGCATATCTATCTATGAATAGTGAGTCGCGTTCTTTCCAATATTATCACGAAATATTTTACTTTTATAGAACGAAAAAGAACGACCAATCAGAGGGGTGAATCGTATCGAAGAGCTTTCAACATCACGTAATACATTTAGTGAATTAAATTACTATTGATGTATTTTGATAAATATTCGTAAGCCTGGGGATGAAGTATAGAGTCGAGTGATAAATTAAATTTATTAAGTGAAATTAATAAGTTTATTCGTAAACCCAGTGATATGCTCCTTGTATAAATATTCATTAGAGTTGACATTCATTTGCAGTCAATTCTCATCCCAACCAACGCTGTGAACCTTAAATAAACGTAGGTACTTGATTAAATCCTTTTTTCTCGTGCTTGATGAAGTATTTTATTTAGCTTTGTGGATCTTTCTACGGTATTCCCTTATATATTTGCTCCTAAATATACCAAAAAACTAGAATTTCACAATCTCTGATATAAATATATATTGTTCTTTAATTTTATTTTCCAAAGATTTGTTGTGTCTTAATGTGCCTAGTCGTATATGCATGCAAGCCTCAACACAGGTTCACACCTAGTGAGGCGGCAATTTTTTTCTTTTTCTTTTTTATTTGTATCTGACGTGTATTATTGTTTTGAACTGTATAATATGTATGAATTTGATGTGACAATTTGATGTGACAATGATTAAATAAAAGAAAGACGGGTTAGTGCGAACACTTATAACTCGACATCAGCCAAACAAATATTTATTATGCTTTTTATTGGATTCTTCTCCGCTCCGAATAACAGAATAACTTATAAAAAATTGAAAAAAAAATGGATAACAAATAATATATAAAATATAATATTAAAGTTAGTATGGAATGGATTTCCTAACAACAACGCCATCCTTGAAAATTCCATAACAACACAAATTTTTTTTACTTGACTTGACAACCATTGAGTTTCATAACACCGTGGCACCGGTACGAAGATTATTGATAGATTTTTTTTTCAAGCTTTGAGAAATATTTTTTTTACGTTCAAAAATAATATTTTAAGCGAATTTGTCCAACTGTCGATTTGTTGAAGAGAAATTATTTCTCGAGACAGATCGGCAGTATCAAGCCAAGATACGTGAGATTTGTATGGCCAGGTCTAGATTTTAAACGGTTTTTCAAACTTTGACGACAAAAAACACCAACTTAGAGGCTTCGCAGCATATATGTTCCATATATGGATTTACTCAGGATTCGAAGGAGAACATTTAGTGTGTCTGTGTGTGTGTGTGTCTGTGTGTGTGTCTGTGCGGGTGTGTGTCTGTGTGTGTGTGTGTCCGTCCCCCCCTTATAACTTTTGATTTGCTTGATGCACAGATCCTAAAATTTCAGAAAATATTTAATACTTTAAGCCTACAAAACTTGTATACTCAGAATTTTTAAATTTTCTTTCAGTCAGGGGTAATCAACCTTTGAATTTTTACTTAATTTTTGCATATATCTCGAAAACTATAAAAGCTAGAACCCTAAAAATGTGTATGTATATAGAAAAATACAATATCTCAAATTGAATTTAATGAAAAAGTTCGAGGGTTTCTCAAACTTTTTTTATATAGAAAAATATTTTTTTTATGACAAATTTACGAGTTTCAATGCCTATATTTCAGAATTTTAAAAAAATATCGAAAAACGCCGAAACATGTCAACTAGATAATTTAATTTTCTAAAAAAAATACATACATTATATCAGTACATTCCAAACTTTTCTTAACAATTATTGTAAAAATTTAATTTATTGACGACATCGTTTCATACAATGAACATACCGACTCAGGGCATCGACAGTTGGATCTCATGTATACATGCAACTAGTTATCCAACTGTCGATTTGTTGAAGAGAAATTATTTCTCGAGACAGATCGGCAGTATCAAGCCAAGATACGTGAGATTTGTATGGCCAGGTCTACATTTTAAACGGTTTTTCAAACTTTGACGACAAAAAACACCAACTTAGAGGCTTCGCAGCATATATGTTCCATATATGGATTTACTCAGAATTCGGAGGAGAACATTTAGTGTGTCTGTGTGTGTATCTGTGTGTGTGTGTGTGAGGGTGTGTGTGTGTGTGTCTGTGTGTGTGTGTGTCCGTCCCCCCCTTATAACTTTTGATTCGCTTGATGCACAGATCCTAAAATTTCAGAAAATATTTAATACTCTAAGCCTACAAAACTTGTATACTCAGAATTTTTAAATTTTCTTTCAGTCAGGGGTAATCAACCTTTGAATTTTTACTTAATTTTTGCATATATCTCGAAAACTATAAAAGCTAGAACCCTAAAAATGTGTATGTATATAGAAAAATACAATATCTCAAATCAAATTCAATGAAAAAGTTCCAGGGTTTCTCAAACTTTTTTTATATAGAAAAATATTTTTTTTATCACAAATTTACGAGTTTCAATGCCTATATTTCAAAGTTTTAAAAAAATATCGAAAAAAGCCGAAAAATGTCAACTAGATAATTTAATTTTCTATAAAAAATATATACATTATATTAGTACATCTCAAACTTTTCTTAACAATTTTTGTAAAAATTTAATTTATTGACGACATCGTTTCATACAATGAACATACCGACTCAGGCCATCGACAGTTGGATCTCATGTATACATGCAACTAGTTGTAAAAATTTAATTTATTGACGACATCGTTTCATACAATAGACATACCGACTTAGTCCATCGACAGTTGGATCTCATGTTTACATGCAACTAGTATATTCTAGATTATAGACGGTCGACGATGAAATCGGGGTTGACTTACAAGAGTAATCCCTCAGATCATGTGTATTCCAACTGTCGATTTGTTGAAGAGAAATTATTTCTCGAGACAGATCGGCAGTATCAAGCCAAGATACGTGAGATTTGTATGGCCAGGTCTACATTTTAAACGGTTTTTCAAACTTTGACGACAAAAAACACCAACTTAGAGGCTTCGCAGCATATATGTTCCATATACGGATTTACTCAGGATTCGGAGGAGAACATTTAGTGTGTCTGTGTGTGTGTGCGTGTGTCTGTGTGTGTGTCTGTGTGTCCGTCCCCCCCTTATAACTTTTGATTAGCTTGATGCACAGATCCTTTAATTTCAGAAAATATTGAATACTTTAAGCCTACAAAACTTGTATACTCAGAATTTTGAAATTTTCTTTCAGTCAGGGGTAATCAACCTTTGAATTTTTAATAATTTTTTTCATATATCTCGAAAACTATAAAAGCTAGAACCCTTAAATTTTGTATGTATATAGAAAAATACAATATCTCAAATTAAATTTAATGAAAAAGTTCCAGAATTTCTCAAACTTTTTTTAAAAAGAAAAATATTTTTTTTATGACAAATTTACGAGTTTCAGTGCCTATATTTCAGAATTTTATAAAAATATCGAAAAACACCGAAACACACCAACTAGATAATTAATTTTTCTATAAAAAATGTCTACATTATATCAGTACATCTCAAACTTTTCTTAACACTTTTTGTAAAAATTTAATTTATTGACGACATCGTTTCATACAATAGACATACCGACTTAGTCCATCGACAGTTGGATCTCATGTTTACATGCAACTAGTATATTCTAGATTATAGACGGTCGACGATGAAATCGGGGTTGACTTACAAGAGTAATCCCTCAGATCATGTGTATTCCAACTGTCGATTTGTTGAAGAGAAATTATTTCTCGAGACAGATCGGCAGTATCAAGCCAAGATACGTGAGATTTGTATGGCCAGGTCTACATTTTAAACGGTTTTTCAAACTTTGACGACAAAAAACACCAACTTAGAGGCTTCGCAGCATATATGTTCCTTATATGGATTTACTCAGAATTTGGAGGAGATCATTTAGTGTGTCTGTGTGTGTGTCTGTGTGTCTGTGTGTGTGTGTGTCCGTCCGTCCCTTATAACTTTTGATTCGCTTGATGCACAGATCCTAAAATTTAAGAAAATATTTAATACTTTAAGCCTACAAAACTTGTATACTCAGAATTTTGAAATTTTCTTTCAGTCAGGGGTAATCAACCTTTGAATTTTCACTCAATTTTTGCATATATCTCGAAAACTATAAAAGCTAGAACCCTAAAAATTTGTATGTATATAGAAAAATACAATATCTCAAATATAATTTAATGAAAAAGTTCCAGGGTTTCTCAAACTTTTTTTATAAAGATAAATATATTTTATAAGACAAATTTACGAGTTTCAATGCCTATATTTCAGAATTTTAAAAAAATATAGAAAAACGCCGAAACCCATAAACTAGATAATTTAATTTTCTATAAAAAATACATATATTATATCAGTACATCTCAAACTTTTCTTAACATTTTTTGTAAAAATTTAATTTATTGACGACATCGTTTCATACAATAAACATACCGACTCAGGCCATCGACAGTTGGATCTCATGTTTACATGCAACTAGTTTTTAAATAATGTTAAAGTGCATTGTCAAAAAAAACCTCGGATTGTTTCCTATGTTGTTGATATTTATTACTATAGACTTAATCTGTTTTGACAATGATAGTAGACCAAGTTTTATGCAAATTTTGTTTTCAGTCTTACGTTTTTGTCCTTAAAAGTCAAGCTCAAATCTCCGAGAATATTCAACATGTCGAAAGAAGCTTCTGTCCAAGTTCGAACCGGCGTCCGTAACCATCCCATGACACTAGCCTCCAGGCCAACTGCTTTTAAATATTTATCAAAAATTGATACAGCAACCTTGAGAGAAAAAAACATTAAAACTCTCGAAATTTTTGGCAGTTTGTCAAAATCTTAGGGAAAAAAAACATTTTTACCAAAAATTTATAATATTTTGTGTGGACTTAACTCAGTTTTGATAAAAAAAATAATTTCTCATTTTCTTTCGTAACATTACTTTTTATAAATTTTTTCGAGCAAGTTCGAAAATCTTATAATATAGAAGTCCAAAACACTAAACGACTAACACTTTTACGTCATATCCGCATTAGCCATATAATATACACACATCTATTTCAATCAAATCTCCCATCACATATACCTGCCACATAGGGGTATAGGAAGGCAACAAGAACCCTCCATTGCACTTGATCGGCGCAAATTTTATGCTTTCCTCCCACACCATGTCTAAATTCCTCAGCTCTGCCTCGAAGGAACGGAACATGATATGAGATGGTCTTCGTTGTCTACGGTACTCTGATGAGTGGAAGACAAGCGCTCTCCTTGGCCAACTGTTTTAACAAAACATGACCTAGCCATGTCCGTCTCCTTCCCATAATCGCCGAAGTGATGGGCCTGTGCTAGGTGGGCCGACGAATAGCGTCGTTCGTGATGTTGTGGTAGCATCTCATCCACCATGTACCATCACCATCCCAAATTCTTCTAAGGATCTTTGTTTCGAACGCGGAGACTTTTTGTGGCTGGGCTTTGGTCAGGTGCCAGGAGAATGGGCAACACACTCGCATCAAACAGTTTAAAGTAAAACGCGCGACGAAGTCAAAGATGACGGGCACCCCTAGTAATATAATATTCATCACAGAGAAACTTTACCGGAAGTAGGTTGTATCAGTGTATCTGCCGACGAAATGTGTATATCAAACTTTTTAGGTAGCTGTGTAAATTGTAATTATTTTGCCCAACAAACTTTTAAATGGATCAGACCTATATCTGCAAGTTTTAATAATCTGTCTTGAAATTTCTCTTAGATTATTTCGACGTTTTCAAGAGGGTTTTTGTATTCTGATGAAGAGTGAAATCCTCATACTTTACTAGACCTGCTTCCCCTCTGTCTTTTCAAGTCAAATTAGACATTGAAATAATCATGTTTACGTAGTTTACAAATTATCTTTTGAATGGAAACAAAAATAGAACAAACCAACGTCTAATATTTCTCATTTCTGTTGGAAAATCTGCGAAATCTTATCTGTCGCCTGTTAAACAAACAAATGGCACAAGAAATGGAGTCCTTTGATAGAAAGTTAGGCTCTCTTTCAATTGATTCCTTTTGTTAGATTGTTTATTGAAATGCTATATACAACTCATATTGAAACAATGAATACCTACCTACTAGATATTACCTATTATATTCTAATTTATTTATTTTCTTTTGATCTCTCAACAATTCATTGTTTTTAGAAAACAAAAAAAAATATTAATAGGTATATTTCAATAGATATTTATCTTAATAGGCTGTTATAAAGTTTTATTTTTTTAATATCGTGTTTTTATTTGTCGGAGAAAACAAGAAAATAAAGTTTGGTCAACAATAGTTAAGAACTATCTCCTATGATAAAATTATGATTTTTCGTTTGATAGTTAAGTTTAATTACTTTTAATACCGAAAATAATATGTAAATATCAGGAAAATATCGAAAAGCGATCTAAAGTTATTAAGAAGAAAAATATTTAAATATCGCGGCCTTAGAGTATAAGAAAATGGGTAGGTTTCTGTACTGTAGTGAAAGTGATCCGAACGGTCCAGTACAGAGAGAAAATGCCCTAGTGATCTACGACGTAAGAACTACCTGAAATGGCACTACAAAAGGATTAACAGCGATGACTCATAAAAAAATTTGGTTCTTTGTAAGTTCTCATAATTTCCAAAAGATGTCTGATTATTTAACTTAAATAATTAAACACTAATTATATCTCGTACACCCAGTTCATACCCTTTAGGTAAAGTCGAGGTGGAATAGTTAGGAAAGTAGGTTCGAACCGAGGTGGCATAGTTAGAACAGTAGATTCGAGCCGAGGTGGCATAGTTAGGACAGTAGGTTCGAACCGAGGTGGCATAGTAGTTAGGCAAGTAGGTTCGAGCCGAGGTGGCATAGTTAGGACAGTAGGCTCGAACTGAGGTAGCATAGTTAGGAGAGTAGGTTCGAACCAAGGTGGCATAGTTAGGACAGTAGTAGGTTGGAACACTGACATAATATTCAACATGTTATACACACAATGTTCAGGAATTTGAATTTTAATCTCAAAATGATCAAACTAAGTTAGCCTTCGAAACATGGGTGTAATCAGTGTAATCGGTCATAAGCCAGTCGTATTTGAACAGTGGGTAACCCGTCAAAGAAAACATTCTCCAATTTTCATTTAAATTCGAGTGCTATAAATGACTGTATAATTAATTTAGGTTACCAGGTTTGTTTGGTTGAGAAATTCAAAATTGATTTCAAACCAAATAAGTTTAGGATCCACTCTTGGCAAATATTATACTGTCGAAAATATAATAAATGAAAATATGCGGGTTCATTGAAAGATAATTTGCGTCACCAACAATCTTCACAATGAGAGGATTATAATATTCAGCAGATGAAATAGGCTTCATTCTATGAAGACCCTTGTTGAATGGACTGTATAGTGTATAGGCACCAATAAGCACACTTTGTTCAAGCATTTTCATTGTAATCAACATTTTATCCATCGCTCGAAATGGTTTTATTATTCAAATATTTGAATATAAAGTGTTTTTTGTTATCAAATCATTCAGAGGCATAAGATCCTTGTACTGATAAGTACTAAAAAGTTATCGCCCTTTAAAAAAATACTTAGATGTTACAGAAATTATACTTATAAATTTTTGAAGTGATAATTCCTCTCGAAACATTCAACGGAAATTACAAACCTAATGTTCAAATAAAACAATGTTTAACTTATCCACAAATTTTTATTTTCCCGACTAGTTTCGTAGGTACACGTCCTACATGGTCACGGGAGACTAAGAAACTTAAAAAAAAGAGTTTCTTAGTCTCCCGTGACCATGTAGGACGTGTACCTACGAAACTAGTCGGGAAAATAAAAATTTGTGGATAAGTTAAACATTGTTTTATTTGAACATTATTTTCAAATATATCCATCAAGAAATGCATGTTCACGAGTTGGTTAATTTTATTAATTACAAACCTACCTATACACGTTGTAACAGAGATAGTGGATAACCCGAAGCAGGGAGGTAGAGGATCTCAATATCATCGATTTCACCCTTTAATAACTTTTGAACCACTCTATATCGCTGAACATACATGGGGGGTGAAATCGATGGGTATTGAGGTCCTCTACCTCCCTGCTTCGGGTTATCCACTATCTCTGGTTACACCGTGTATAATTTCTAGAATGTTTGTAAAAAGACGTTAACTACATAATAATGAGCGTATTAAAATTGCATATCTATGTACAAAAAGGTACCTATATTTGTTTTAATTGATTGAAATTTGCTGTTATTGAATTTGTTTGTTGAAATTTAATAAGTGAAAGGTTTTCATTGAAGCGTGCTGCTAAACTAACTAAACAATGCAATACATTTCACAATCGGACACCTTACAGGTACCTTACTTTTCCCTTCCTTCACCAGCCTTTTTTCAATAACACGTAGACCCCCGACGAAACCTTAGTTGGTAGGTACCTTATCTTCATCCTTTCTGTACCTATTACCTACCTTCTGAATAAAATTCCTCGGATGCTATTCACAGTTGTTGCTTTTGTATAAATTTCACTTAATACGAAGTAGGGTTTTGTTTGTTTTTTTCATTTCGAGAAAGCAAGCGAACGATTTAAAATTTTGCCAGAATTTGTAAATTGTTTTTACTTTCTTTGTTTTCTCAGTATTTTTGTACATAAAAATAAAACCATGCATGTAGGCGCACACAATTATCCTCACAGTGTGCGTCTACATGCATGTTTTAAAACCCCATCAATTTTTATTGTAAAATTTAATAAGGAACAGTCGCCATCTTGAAGAAATCGTTTTAAACAGGTAGAGATTTGCCAGAGTGATCATCAACGTTTGCAAGAACTGGAAGTGCACGTATAGAAGAAAATTCTAAATGGAAGAATAATTTCACCCTTGTGATCATTATTTGAATGAAGAGATCCAGTCAAGGACCGACATCAGCAAAACAAAAATCATACAATAACCACCGAAATGAAAGCTCATCGACTCATTGTGGGACTGAAAATATCAAAAAAATATGACCCTGCAGAACTCACGTTGAGAGTGCCTCCTCAGAAGAACGAAGAGCCGAATAACTTACTTTCTCAATTCTTCGTCTTTTTCTCTGACCTCGTCTTCTGAACTTAATAATTGTAGTATCCAGCAAGTGGTATTTAATAATAAATTTGTATCCACATTTATAATGAGTTTATTACATAATTATATTTACAATATTACGACAATCTTAATGCGGCGAGTGCCTAATCAAATCTAACAACGGAACACGCACCGCCCTGCATTCCTTTTCAAATAGTTCCAATAATAAGTAAATACCACATTAATAATTCCATTTTATACGTTTTTCTTGCATAAAAAGATGAATGGCATTCGATTTGTAGAGATGAATGGGCTGGCCGAGAGTAAATTCCAAAAATGAATATTATTGTTTCATTATACGAAGACTAATTTGTTTCCATTTGAGTGATCCTATCTGCTAGGTACAATTATTACGAGTTCTACGCAAATGTTTATCAATAATCGTTTCAAAACAAACGTTTCTTAGTAATTCTACGTAGGTTCGTCCCACGTCGGCCGTGTTAAATATTATAATATCGTTAGATATTTATATAAGCAATGACCATCCTCCATTAGAATTTTCTTCTTGTCGCATGTTCACGTGATTTATTCAGCGGAATAAAAACACGTGATCATATTGTTCACATCGATCATTAATACGGTTATCGGATACTCGATTATCTCCGCCTACTCCATTAGGGACGTAACGTTTAGGAATGTAGGATTAATATATGTATCTCTCTACCAACAGGGGGACAATAATATTGTTTTGAAAAACAACGAATGACAAAATATGCCATTTGATTTTCTTATCACAAAAACGAGTATTAAGTTTTTTTTTATAGTAGGTATAACCTACCTTGTGTGTATTTATGTACAACTAGCTTTCCCGACAGACGTTGTCGTGTGGTTCTAACGCTTCTAACCCGAGGCGACCCGTTCATATGTACATAATGTGCACTGCACCCCCATTCATAATTATAAATAGGTACATAATAAAAACTACATAATTAATTCGATTGACATAAATCACTCGGGATCGGGTGCATTGCCGGAAAAAAAGAAGAAGAGTTAAGCTAATAAAATATTCACATTAAACATTCGTATTCAAAACTCAGGCGGGAACAACGTGAGAATATAATATGCGCGTGCAGACATTCTACCTCTATGTGCCCGATGTTAATTTTGTATGAAAATTGGAGTAAGTGGGATGGGCTAATGAAATGATGGGCTGAAAGAGTCAATGAGTGTATTTGTGTTCACTCTGAGTGAGCACAGATTCATTTATAAAAAATAATAACATTAAAATATTATGTACCTATTTCTAAAACGTCCGTATTTCATTCGTATTCAAAACTCAGGCGGGAAGAACGCGGGAATATAATAATAATTATGCGCACAATTTTGTTGACTTTGTATGAAAATTATGTAAAACGCCCGTAACGGTGCAGGTGCAGTAGACAGTAATTTTGTTGTTAGATTTTTTCATAGATGGCGTCGTAGAACAGCCATTCCATACTAACTTTAATGTTACAACATTTTATTAGTTATTCAGTTATCCGGAGCGGAGAAGAATCCAATAAATCAAACATAAGAAGAATCTGTTTAGCCAATCTCAAGTTATAAGTGTGCGCACTATCCCGACTTTCATTTTATATTAGAGATGTGTTATATCTATTCATTCTACTAATATTCTCCAACAAAGTTGACGCGAACTACGCGAAATTGTTTACGATGTTCTCCTACTATTGTCCAACTGCGGGTAAAGAGAACACAAGGTAACCAATAACAGGTAAATACAAAATGTATGAATGCTTCAATTTTAAAGAGTGCCACTATAAAAAAAGAAGAAATTTTCCGAAAATTGTTTATATATTCATCGATGAATTTTTGTCTTTTATTCGCACACTTCATTCGATCAAGTTTCAAAATAAAAAATTGCATTTTGTAGAAAAAATAATTAACGTAAAATATAGCGTCATATCGTTGCCATGATGGAGCGAGATTTTTGGCCATCCATCATAGGCCCTAGCCATCCAGCTTAGCTCAGTTTGGGGTGGGTCACCTAGGGCCGTCGTTTTGGTTTTTTTTTGAAGGTTATGAATAAAAATATCAAATTTTAAATTACAATAAACAAAATTAATAAATTAAACTACTAAATTACTAATTGTTAACAATATTTATAAATATTTCTGTAAAAGGCTTTGGCCGTTGATCTGATAAATAAATAAATAAATAAAAACAAAAACATCAACAACAACAAAAATAATAATATTATACTATATCAATATTTTGCGTCGTGCTGCCCAATTCTTCGTTACATTTTTTTTTATCTTGCCCACAATCTCCATTCGATATGAACAATCTTCATTAAAAACAAATCTCCACCGAAACAGAAAGAAAACTCTCTTAATCAATGTTTAGTCCAATAAAAAAATATCCATAATGAGCATTGTATGCCATGAACTACGTTTTCCTGGTATATATTCACTTTGTATTTCCAAAATAAAAAAATAATATTCAATCTCAAACACCAACCGTGTTCACCTCTCTTTATTTTCTCCAAAAGCTAACGGAGAACGGTCATTAAACTTAAAAAATATATCCTGGTACGGACGATCGATGCTTATTGTTAGATTTTATAGGTAGGTACATCAAAAAAGAACATGTACTGGGTGACTGGTAATTCGATACGTTCCTTGAAAGGGGTTATACTAGAGCAAATTTGCAAAATTTTTGTTCCAATTAATCAGGGGTCAAATGCCAGTGGTTTTCGAGTTATTTAACTTTTAAGAGTTTTTGTCAATTTTCCACCTTTTGACCTAAAATTGAAAATTGTGAACAAAGAAGTCCAAAATTGTTTAAAATTTGCTCTACTATAACCCCTTTCAAGGAATGTATCGAATTACCAGTCACCCTGTTTAATTAGAGACTGCAAAAGTTCTTCAATGCGTTTGATGAATTGACGTCTTTAGAATCAATAATAATTGTATGGAGACCATGATTAGTTTTTGTCTGTATCTCTAATTGCCAGTTGTGTTGTTAGTCGCAATATTTTTCTGACCTTTGATTTTTACCAAGAAACTGACCCTAACTAACTCTACGAAAATATGGTGAAAAAATCAATTGCTATTATTACGCTTCAAACTTATGTGAGTTGGTATGGATGGACTTTAGACCGTCTGGTTATTTGAGGTGTACGTATTCTCTGAAGGCTAAACTAGGGGTGTCAATAAGAGAGGAAGAATCTAGACGCCATCATATTCGAAAAGGATGCAAGTTTCAAACGATAAAGTCTACAATTTTATAAGATTTTCGTTTACGTTTCGATATACCTACGTTTTTCAAGCATCTTTCGTTGTTGTCGCTTACGTTAACGTTATAACAAGCGTAAGTCACTCAGCATAAAGTGTGGGAATATATTGTGTTTCTCAGCGGTGAAATGAAAAGAGATTTGTTTGCATAATTTTAACAAAGTATGAGATAGACAAGGTGTTCCGCCCACCCACACGAAGCACTGCCGATGTCTAACGATCTATAGAATATCTCTGAAACGAGATATCCCGGCCGTCTGCTATTTTGTTACTTATTAATGTTGTGCCTTTTGTTCTATAGCACACGATTTATTTTATTGTAAGCGGCAATGCAAGACTTTTTATTATATGCTTATTCAGGGACCGATTTTACTTCAAGCATATTATTTATTTATTATAACAAAACACATTACAGAGGACAACTATACATTAAAAGTAGAAACAGAATTAATTTATGGCCTTAAACTAAGTTGAACTCCATCGATATGTTTCACATGTTACATTATATTGTTGAGTGAAACAAGTACAACATGTTTCAGCGAGAAATATCAATAGGAATACTTCTAGTATAAGTGAAATATGAAAATAGCTAAAGATAAACGCAAACACAAATGGAGAGTGCAAGAAGAAGGGAAGGAAAAAAGGGAGTAAGGGGTGCGGGAAAAGAATACACCCACATCTTCTCGATTTTAATATGTTACTAGATTTGCCGACAGTCGTTGTCCTGTGGTTCTAACCCGAGACGGCCCGTTCATATGTACATAGTGTACACTGCGCCCCCATAAAAAATACATAATTCATTCAATTGAGTTAAGCTAATAAAATATTAACATTAAAATATTTCCGAAACATCCATATTTAATTCGTGTTCAAAACTCAGGCGGGAACAACGCGAGAATATTATATGCGCGCGCAGACATTCTACCTTTATGTGCCCGATGTTGACTTTGTATGAAAATTGGAGTAAGCGGGATGGACTAATGTAAGAGCGGCAATTACGTTTGCAAGAATGAGAGGGAAGTACCATCATAATTTTGTTGTTATGGCGTCTCAGGAAATCGGTTCCATATTAACGTTAATATTATATTTTATACTATCCATTATCCATTTTTCAACTTTTTATTAGTTATTCTGTTATCCGGAGCTGAGAAGAATCCAATAAATCAAATATCAGAAGAATCTGTTCAGCCGATCTCGAGTTATAAGTGTTCGTACTAACCAGACTTTCATTTATGTAAGATATTGGTTTGGAAATCACGAGATACATTACATCCATGATCCATGGACCAATGTGGAAAGCCTTTTCGCCAACCCAACGCTAGAAAAAAGAGTTTTTGCCTTTTGTCAAACATAAGACTTCCTCCACTCCGTCCCTTGTTGCGACCGCTTAAAGCAAAATATGGTGTAATGCACCCGTACTTTTGATCACACCGTCCATCCACCGTATCTTGGGTTTTCCTACACTTTTTAAACCTACGGAATACATGAAGGTTAGGCGGCTAATCTTGGCTACTTTGTTCATTCCTAATGTGTGCCCAATCTAGATATTTTGATATTACTTGCATGCTGATGGGATCGTTGTAGAGATCCTACAATTCTTGGTTGTATTTTAGACGCCAAAATGCTTTCTAATTTAATGGTCCATAAATTTTTTTCGGAGGATCTTCCATTTAAACACCGTAAACTGTCGCTTGAATTTTACGGAGCACCCAGGTTTCGAAGGTGTTACTTTGTCAACGCTGGTCTGATCAAGTAACACCTTCGAAATTAATTAATTAATCTTTATACTGATATTCTTTAATGAAATTGTGTATTTTTATGCAAAAATATATCAATCTATACTAATATATAAATAGGAAAGATTTGATTGTTTGTATGTTTGTTTGTTTGCATTGAATAGGCTCCGAAACTACTGAACCGATTTGAAAACTTCTTTCACTTTTGGGAAGCTAGGTACACTATCCCCGGTGAACAAAGGCTATATTTAATTTTCAAAAATATTTGGGATCCTTACTAAAACTCCAATTATGTAACCCAAGGTGGAAAAAAATTACCTAAAATATTCATTACATCGCGTGCGCTGTGAAAACTTTTGATGATAGAATAAAATAATGTACTACGACTTTGTAGAAAACATAAGTATGTACAAAAAAGTGTCCCGACAGCATACGTCTTACTATTATAATAATGCCACAATAAGTGTTCATATGTAATTGAAATGCGGCCGAGATATAGGCGTCACTGGGGTACGAGCCGGACGGGAGGGGACCATTATGCTACATTATTCCAGATTAACATAGCCTATAGAATATTTTGATAAAGTTAGGGATCTATAAATATCATAAGAAAACTGAATTATTTTTTTAAATACCTACCTATGTACCCCTGCGAAGCTGGGACAGACCGCTAGTGTTTCAGTATTTATGTAAAAAAGTAGGTATAAGAATAATAATATGCTTTGTGTAATAATTAACAAAAGCTTCATAATTCCTTTTCAGATAATCTGCATGTCATTTTAAGACTGTTCGGACAAAGTTTTCTATACTCATCTGAATTCTTTCACAAAGTTATAAAATACAGGATTATTCGTTTGTTTCTTGCAAAGAAGGGGCTTTGAGCAACAAACAAAAGAAATGTATTAACTTTGAATTAAAATTCCAAAGTGGATAAATACCTTCTTACCGTGAAAACAGTAAAATTTAATAATTTGTTATATGCATAAGTTATTATTGATAAAATGAAACATTTGATATTTTAAGTACATACCTAAAATGCACAAAAATCAAGAATGATAATACCAAAAAAAATGATCTTTTTCAAACACCTTAAAAGATTTTTTTCAACAAAATAACCTGGAAAATAATTGACATAATCACTGTGAAAACTGTAGATATGAATTATAAAATCTTAAGAGTTTTCAGGAGAACGAGGATAATCTCAGAATTCTTTGTATCTTTGCTGTAACCTGATGACAGGAGAATAAAATATTCTGTTGCGGACATTTTGAATTACAGAATTCCGTTGAATATCAAAATCTTTATATTAGCAATTATTATATTTTACGATTGTAATTTAGAATCATTCCGCGAATAATTTACCTTTTATTCGGTTTCTCGATCTTTTGTTTGAAGAAACACGGGAGAAAAAAAAAAAGTATTTTTTTCATTGTCGTCGAGACACTCGCTATCACATTTCCGACTCTAAATAATCTTTTTTTTTTTTTAAGAATAATTGAAAGATTTTTATGATAAAGATTACAGGTATTGTTTCTTAGAATGTATCGGCTGTATATCCGTTTACAGAAACAAAACAAAAGAAAGTAACATCTTCTACCCACCAGCTTTTGTTTTTCGCGAAACTCTTTTCAATTCTACCTCGAATCAAAAGATAAACAATTATGTCTAATGATGTATTTGAAGTAGCACGAAAGTAATGATTTCCTTCATGCCAGTTATTTTCAATTCTTTTATACTGATTTTTACTATAAAATAGTTTGCAACTTAATATACCTACCTTTAGAGTGATTGCTCAAAGTCAGGCTAAAATACTTGGTACTAATATACCTCGTGTAAGTTCAGCAATGAAAAACGTGTTTTGAGCTCCCTTCTGAAATTCAGTTTTATTTTTTGTTTAAGAAACGCCTTCAGGTGTTATCCAACTAATTTTAAAATTGTTGATGAACATGAAGGTATTTTCTTCTTGGCAAAATCTTATTGAAATCATGAAACTTTTCGAACATATTGTGTAAACAGAATTTCTAAGTAGCCTGTGGCTATGTAGAGTTGTTGGTATTAAATCGAAATAATTTATACTTACCTACTTTATTTAATTTATTACTTTTACTTAAAGTTTTTTTTTACCTGAATTTTACCAACAAGATACACGTTGATAAAATTTAAGTTGGTTATTTTAAAATGCTAAACTGTTCGGGACACTACAAGATACTTTATTTATTAACGATATACATACCTATACTGTCAAACCACTACGGGCTTCTACTGTTATTTCGAAGGCTGGCTTATGGGTTGTTTTACTAAAAATGCGACGTTTCAGAGAACGGCATCAGTAGGACGTTGCCGTAGTTACAAAAAAAATTGACGTTATTTTCGAAAACGTCCGCCGCGCCGTTTTGTCTGTGTCAGATGATTCGTGAACGTTTTCATTGATAGCACTGAATCATTTTATTTGTTAATATGTTTCTTTGTTGGGCTATGCACAAAATGAGTTCCAATTGCATCTGGAGAAGTGAATATGGGCACGGAATTTTCCAAATGTCACCGTAAAGACCGCCGTCGTAAGCTGCCGTAATGTACGGCCGCTGAAGACGGCCGCTCCCTAGGAACCCAGTGCATTGTACGTTAACATCGTACGCCATTTTTAGGTGGTAATGTTTAAATTCCCGAATATTATGAGAAATTTCAACACGTTCAACATGTGGAAAAATCCCATGCCAACGGACAGGATTCGAACATGCGTCCCTCGTCGTACCGTGCCGAGACGGTAACCTCCGGAATAATTGCCCCGAAGTTAATTCCTTCAAAATACGTGTACATAACAAGTAGCTGGTGTTAATGATATAGAGCGATCTGTTGGAATTTTTTATTTATTCTCAGATCACGGACAGTAGGGCTTACAACCTCCATTGGCTTAGGTTAAAGGTCTTTAACATTACAATTATTTTTATATTATTAATGTTGGGGATCTTCTTTGCCAATTATAAGTGCGATATACCACAAGGTTTAAGGTGCGTTTTTCGATATGCGATTCAAACGAACTATGCGAATAAAAATCAAAAATTTATTTTAAATTCTATTTGGAAATTATTTCCTTTTTTTAGATAATTCTTGATATCAATACATACCTACGTACTTTTAAGTTATTTATTTTCTCATTTGAAAGTCATAAAGTCTACCTATCTATAGATATAAATAAATAAAATTTACAATAATTTATGGCAACTAATAAAAAAAAAAATTGATTTGAAATATGTGAATTAAGATAATTTATATTATTGTGTCATGGATATAGACATTTTGTTCGTTTTTTTATATTTTATGGTTTATTCTGCAAATTATCTAAAAACAATTTGAGTCTTTCTCCTTTTGCTGTCGGAATATACCTACAAAATACGTATGATTTGTTCAGAGATTTGGTAAGAACTTCTCACAAAGATTTAAATATTACACATAAATGAGACTAGAGTAAAACTTACTTCTTTATACGACACTTTTATTTCTCAATCTTTAATATCCGTTTAACCAGCAGTGATTTTTACTTTGTCTACATACTTAACTGTTAGACCATGAATATGTTTCTCGACTGTATTGGAGATTACTAGATAAATTTTCATTAACACAAAATGATAACAAGGGCAAAAACATGTTACAAAGTTTCCATATTAAGGTTTTAAATAATCCACTTCTTACACCCACAATAACTTTAACAACAGACGTGTAGTATAGAAAATATCAATGGAATAAATTCCCTAAATCTAATTAGCTACTATTTTGTATTCATTTGAATGTATCGTCTCTTGGGAAAAGTAATATATCTTAATTAACTGTTATAAGTTAAAGCTAACATTAAAGGTTAATGATAAGGAAATCAAGTATACCAGCTGTTATCTCGACACCTTTGATAAAATTAATTGTACAAATAATCGACTAAAAATGATTTATTACGAAAGATATAAATTTAATTGATCAAAATGCAAAAATATTTTGGAAAAAATCTTATATTATAATACTCTCTAGCGGCCTACCTTATTCAAATTTGACCTATAGCCGCTGGAAGTTATCACCTAAGACAGTTTTTAATAATCAACAATCCAAGTTAAGCCCAACCCTGGGTGCAATATGGGGTCGAAAATACAGAAAAAAATTGAACCCGAGACCTTTTTGGTCTGTAATGTAATACGAAACAAAAAAATAACCAAAGATTGAAGAACCGAAGCAGGTGCTATGTCAGCGCTCGTGTTACTCTTAAGCTTTTTGTATTGTGTAATCTTTCGAACTTTCTCTATAACTATATAAGTGAGGTATCGCATGATAGAACATTAGACATGCATACTAAAAGTTTTGAGAAAAAAGCCTTTAAAGTTAAAAACGAAATTTTAGAGATAAGTGTTAGGGTGAAATTCTAAAAGAGTTCTTCTGAGAATATTTGTCTGTGTAAACTGCACCTACTTTTTTTACCATTAAACATGTTTTTATTGTATTTTCAATCTGACATCGCAATTTTTCGATAGCTGATTTATCAACGTTTATATTTGAGAAAGTTTGTTATCAAGTTACATTTCCTTGAAGAAAACACACAATCCTTTGAAGATTAGTTTACAGACGATGAAAAGGGGGTAGTTACCATCCTGCAGTGCTGCTATATTACACAACCTTATCCAGTTAAACAAATCCAAGCGTCACCGAGAAAAATATATCTGCTTTGCTTCGGGATTAAAAGCTTTTCAAAGTAGAAGTCAATTATTTTAGTGTTGTGAAAAGAAATGAGAGTTGAAACTCTTGGATTTTTCTAACACTTCACACACTTTTCCTGCTATGGCTTGGCTTCCACCGTTCAACTAAAATACTTGAGATTTCAGTGTAAGGATGTTGAAAGATTGCTTATAAAGAGATTTTTGTAGGTATAGCGGGCGTAATAAAATGCGTAGGAATATCTGTTTTTTATATTTTTTATTTAGCCGTACTTACCGTACTCATCCTTCAAAACAATTTCATGAAAAAAGTTTGGTGTGTTGACGGCTATTCAAGGATGGGTAAGTTTCAAACTTTGATTTTCGAGATAGATATTTACAAATATTTATATTTTAATTTTTTATGATTTAATTGGTTTTCAAATGGGAGCCAGATACACAGATGTTTAGAAAATTCTTAGAGACTTCCACTCTCCAGTGACGTGGTCCATGAAACTTTTGGATTCTCCTGTCACAGTTTTCATATGAAGTGTCAGGAGAATCACGAAATAACTTTGTCATAATGAAACCTTTCCTGCAGAGAAAGGGATCTAAAGAAAGCGAAAGCTATAAGCAAAAGCGATACATAAAAAAAGACAACATTAAGATCCTATCTCAGTTTTCGTATATTACCTCAATTGACAAGATAGGGGAAAAGGAGGCAGATTTACACAAGGGGGTACTTTTGAACTTATTTAATGAACGCGTAATGGCAACACACTACTTGACATCTGTCACTTTGAATCCCCGCCATAATTTGTGTCACAGAGGTATCACATTTTTTTAAATTATTTTCAGTAAAATAAACACCAACCACTTTGCGGCGAATGATGACATATCAAATAATATTACTAAAAAAAAAAAAACTTAAAAAACTATTTAAAATTCACGTCAATTCACACGTGCTGAAAAGCCTAGATATTTCTGAAGGAAAAAATGAAACCCTTCGAAAATTTTACAGTAAGTAGGTACCTCTCTATATATTTATAATAGGTGGTTTGATTCTAAATCATACTGATGTCTACACGTGTAAAGTAAGTAAGTTTGTACCTACTCGTATCTCAGGTAGTATACAAATTATTCTCTATCTCGCAGTTGTTACATTTTGACGAATAAGCATAAAAGGAATTCTTTGTCGTGTGTTTCAAAAGGAAATTCATACAACCAAACGAGATTCAGAAAAAAAGACTCTGTGCCTACTCCTTTTTATTATCTACTAGCTGACCCGTCGAACTTCGTATCGAAATAAATAATATGGGTACTCTAGGTTTTATGCAACAGAGCTCAAATTCGTTTTTTAGTTATTTAACACGAATGACTATTTAGTGGTCTGAGTTTATTTTTTTACATCAAAAACTTATAACCTATGTTAATATGATGTGGGAAGAGGTCATCATTGCGCAAGATCGAGTGCAATGGAGAGCTCTTAAGCCTCACTTAGCTCATGAGTGGAGTTCAAAGGGAGTTTTAATTTTGATTGATTTGATGAAAAAAAAGAATTTAGGTATGTCATTATATTCGATATTTTAATGGTTTTTTTGCTCAGTTAAAATAATATTGATTGATGATTGATGACAAACCTTACAAAAATAAAAATAATATTGATTGATTAATACAATATTGCCGTGGGGCTGTCGGCTTAGAATTTATTTATTTTTTATTTATTTATAAGTTTATTAAGTTGCAAATATCAGTTATACATTACATTGAATCAACCCACTAGGACAAGCCTGTCTCGGGTAGATAAAAATACATATACATTTAAAAACAGTAAACGAAAGAATAGAAAGCATACAACATACAAAGAATAACCCTATAAAAATAAACAAAATGTGTAGTCCAAAATAGAAGTAATTAAATATCACTATAAGCAGTCACAATAATAAGAAAATAAGTATGTAATTCAGGCAATAGACAATCATATAAAATGACAAATAGGTAGGTACAACAAATAATCAATGAACAAAATGTCCAAAATGATCTTAAAATAAAAATAAAAAAAATAACAAATCACAGCAATATAAATAATGTATTGATGAAATAAATACTACACACACATACCCTCACACCCTAGAACACTCCTTCTCACACAAACACACACACAGACACCCTCTCTCTCTCTCACACACACACATTCACACACGGGGAATCCACTAATATGGAATTTCGCCGATCTGCTCTCTAACCCAACCGTCAACAAACCTCCTGAACACACCCTCACTTTTAGCATTCCTAATGTTTGGGCTTAAAGAGTTAAAAATTCTCGGAGCTATTGCATAATACTGGCGCCTACCAAAAGTTGTTCGACAAAATGGGACCCAGCAACTAATTCCCACTGCCGTTCTCGTTTCACGGCTCTGCTGAGACCTCGACCTAGACACAGAAGTAAAGTATCTTCGTAGTGTAAGTCTTACAAATAATTGATCCACAGTGAGTACCTTAAACTGTTTGTAAATTTCAACAGTGGGAAATTTCATGGGTTTCTTTAGGATCACTTTTATGAGACACCTCTGTGCCACCCTCAGTCCCTGCAGAACCGTAGTTCCACAGCTGCCGAATGCAATTAAGCCGTAGATAAGCCGAGACTGTGCTAATGCGAAATAAACTGCTCTCAGGGTTAGAGGATCCAAGACGTTTCGCAAGTTTTTAAATATGTAAATAAGTTTTCTTAGTGTTTTACTAAGTTCCTCAACGTGTCCGTGCCATCCAAGTCCATCATCTATCTTGAGTCCTAAATATTTAATTTCTCTCTTCTTTTGAATAATGGGACACTGACATTTACCGTGACCAGTACAATTATGCTCGTGTAATCTCAAAGATTCATTCATGCTAGGTTGACTCACTTCCCTCAGGCTGAAGGAGAGATACAGGGTTTTATCTAAGTTTAAAGTCAATAAGTTGCAGTCCAGCCATTTCTTTACCTTCTTGAGTCCCATCTCAGCACGACGGTATGCCTCTGTCCATGTTTCAGCTGTGAACAATAGGGTTGTATCGTCTGCAAACGCTATGATTTTACCGCCAATATCAAGGTTGCATAATTCATTTATGTACAGTAAAAATAATACGGGACCCAGGACACTTCCCTGTGGAACACCATATTCGACAGTCTCAAATGTACCACAAATCTCCCCCACCTTAGTCGCCTGTCTTCTATTAGTGAGGTAGCTTGAGAACCATCGATGTGCAGGGCCCACGATTCCCACCCTAGTAAGCTTTTCCAACAAGAAACGATGTGACACAGTGTCAAAAGCCTTCTTAAGGTCCAGGAATATTCCCAAGGTTTTCTTTTTATCATCCAAACCCCCCGAGACGTGTTGAGTCAGATCCAGTATGGCATCGACTGTGCTCTGCCCCTCTCTAAACCCATACTGAGAACAAGATAATATAGAGTTAGTTTTCATGTATCTAGTCAAACGGATTTTTATGATAGTTTCAATAATCTTCGAAAGAACATTCAATATGGAAATGGGTCTATAGTTTGATGCGTCGCTTCTGTCACCATTTTTGAAAATAGGAATTATAACGGCCTCCTTGCATCGATCTGGAAATGTTGAACCAGCAATACTTAAATTTGTTAGATGCGCTACTGGACCCGCGATGAAGTCACATGATCTTTTATATGCATCGCCACACAACCCATCGGTTCCGGCGCCACATCCTGTTTTAAGGTTAGATATCACGGTTTTGACTTCACTTATGTTGGTCTTAGTTATATGAAATTCAATACCGCTCATCTCCACCTCTCTCGGATCACCCAGAATATTCAAACAGTTCACACTTGATTGAGTGCGCACAGCATCACGCGAATGAATCAGCTCATCTGCCAGCTTTGAGCCTATTGAGGAGAAGTAGCGATTCAAGTAATTGGCAATCAGTCTCGAATCACGTTCGTACACCTTAGTGTCCTCAACAAGTATGCTTTCTATATCTACTCTATTGGTTTCGATATTTGCTGCCTCCTTTATCGTCTTCCATGTTTTTCGAAGATCGCCTCTATGATTATCCAATTTATGCTTATAATAATCTTCTCTAGCCCTTTTAATTATGGAACTGCATACATTACGATATGTTTTGTATTGCCTGGAAAGAAATGGGTTATGCGGATCCCTCCGACAAGCTGCGTGCATAGTATCTCGCTTATTCATACATCTAATTAAGCCTCCAGTTATCCAAGGTTTTTGGTTTTTTCTTCTATATGTTACGATCTTAGAGGAATAATCCAAATGTCTCCCAAAAGTATGTAAAAAGTTCTCTGTAGCTATATTTACATCACGGCTATTCATGACGTTTGACCAATCCTCGTTCGACATGGCTTCATTTAATTTGACATAATCAATTCGTTTATACTGCACGCTGGTGTTCATCCTCTTAATAGGAGGTATGTCGTTCTTATAGCGATATAATACTGTATAGTGGTCGGTTATGGTGCTCTGATATATTAAGGCAGATACCTCATGCTTGGATCTCACCATCACATGATCCAGACAACTGGTAGAGGACCCAAAAACTCTCGTCGGCCCATCCACCATCACCTTCAAGCCATAGGCCGCCATAAGATTCAAGTATTCGCTTGAATTATTTTGTAATAAGTCAATATTAATATCGCCAGTAATGAGTAGGTTTTCCTGAGCTTCACTATTACGTAATACCTTTTCCAAATCACTCAAAAATTCGTCATGACACCGGGTGGAGGGGGACCTATATATCGCTAACATGCACAATGAATTCCCGATCTTCAGCTGCAGACAGTTGGCACCCGAGAGAGTGTGTTCTCTGACTTCGACCCCTATACCATCTTTGACATAGACCACTACACCGTCATTCTGTAGTCTGTGTATAGTCGTAGAAAAACAGTTGTAGCCCTCAATAGATCGAATTTCTTTCTGGTCTCCAAGTCTACACTCAGTTAGTGTTATTACATCAATATTGCGTAGGGTATTCAATAGAATCAGCAATTCATCGAAATTCTTGTTGAGACTTCTAATGTTTAGAGTGAGTGAATTAAGATGATCAATCGGCGACAAGAACCTCCGACACTCGTCAATTTTGTTTGTCTCAATCGCTGGTGAGTTGGTGAGATCATTCATAAGAAGGTCATCTATAAGATCCTGACTCATTTTCTAAAGATAAAGCCCCACACATCGACGATCTCAAAACCAATTCAAAATGACTCACCACTCCCAGCTGTTGTTGAATGTCAGAGTTTCCCCCACCCCAGAGCAATCGCAAACGACCGACAATAATACTAGTCAAGACAACCCCATTACCACAGTAAACTTCACCCAGTTCAGACTCAGACACAACATGCACACACACACCATGGGAACAATCGTAGTTCAGGTAATCAAACACAATCACATATCCATATAATACAATCAACAAATTCACACTCACACACACAAATATAACACTTTGGATAATTAATAAAATTATTGAATCATAAAAGCATCTACATTGCCTGTAATATAAAACAAAACATAAACAACACGAAATACACATAAAATAGGCATAAAATTTCATTGGATAATAGTATGTTCTGAATAAAATGTGGATAAAATATACAAATACAAATGATAATATTAGATAATATATAAAACACACACAGGTGCTGTAAAAATAAATTCTAGAGAAATAAAAAGTCAATAAATAAAACAAGATATTAAAAGTAACCTGTAAATAAATATAAAAACATGCAAAATACAAGTTTTTTGTTAGTAAAGTGTAAAAAATGTGGCAATACAAATAGACAAAATAAAAGTAAAATAAAATCTTCCATAGTAGTAATTTATAGTAGTTGAGAAAATATTTACTAAGAGTCGGTGATAGTCATTTGGCACACATGGACTTTAGGTCTGATATATGGTAAATGGGCAATGGCTTGTCGTCCATTTTTACACGGATGTGAACATTGCCCGCGTATATCCAGGTCCTAGAAATTTTCCCTTCTCTTCTCATATCTCTTGCCAGCTTCAACAGATGCTTTGTATCTCTTGTAAGACGTGGATTTATATAAATTGGTGATTTAGATGTGCTCTCTGCTGTCAGGTGGCTAAGATTCAGCTTTTCATCAACGCTTTTATTTTTGTTAAAAACATTAACAGCTTGGAGAAAACCATCCCTCCTTAGTTTGTTGTGGAATCTTATGATGGTAGGACCGTTACGTACCTTAGTATTTTGACTGACTCCTGACTCACCATGGTGACGAGTTTTTGTAGATCCAACCAAAGTCTCTACCACGAAGTCTTCCATCTCCAAAGGGTAATCAATTACAGAGCCAATCTTATTAATTGATTGTGACACCACTGTGGCTGTCCCACTCAGTCCAAATAGTTCAACGTCTGCAGAGTAGAGGGTCTGCTCAGCTGTGTTCAATTTGGTTGATATCTCTCTAATATTACTTTTGATCTCTGAGACAGATGATTCCAGTTTCTCTAATCTGCTTAATCTGTCCTCCATATTGGACATTCTAGTGTGGCATAGCTCCTCGTGATTTTTATACGAGTTCTTGAATTTGGTCCACTCATCCTTAATACTCCTTAAGGCCGCAAGTTCAGTCTCGATTTTAGAAAGTCTGTCTATTATATCTTCAGGTTTTTCTTGAGCGTTGCCTGTATAGGAGGAGGAGTCATGTTTCTGTGCAATGGCAACCTGGGTGGGTGGTGTTAGGCACTCTGTTAGTCCTGTTGCTCTCGTGACTATCTTGCTGGAACGCGTAACAGTGCGTGGATCCTGCGTTTTGCAGGGTTCGCACATCCACTGTGCTTTCTGCTGATCACTAATTTTCTTATAACTTGTCAAATCATAGCCCACGCAAGTGTAGTGGTATGAGAGCAGGCAGCGCGAACATTTCAGTTGTTCCGTTGGTAGAAGGCTGTTATCGCACTTTTGGCACTTTTTCATTTTTGCTGTTTCGGTTTAACTACAAATTTGAATATGCGCCTAGTATTATGCAATCTGAATTTTTGTAAGCGGTATTAATTATTGTACGTAATATCAGTTTGCTCCTACAATAAGAATGCAAACTCTATTGCAAATAGCCGATAATACAGGTTTCTTATTTTGTTGCACTTGGTCCCTTAATGCGCAAGTCACCTAGATGTATTGTGATAGGCAGTTTGATGGGGACGTTTCCAATTGGTTTAAAATGAACTGTCACTGTTAGCAAAAGTTATTTGTGTAAGAATTTTAAAATGTTTCAAATGGTTTTCTTACGATGTGTTTCAGCTTCACGAACCTCCAATAGTCACAAAACTTTTGGGCACTGTTAATACACAATATTTCATAGCACCACGGTTCGTACACTACTTATTACTTTAGAATGAATTTAAATTGATTGGAGCAGTTAATACACGTCAAGCAAATTCAGTAGGTAGTGGTTAACACATGAATAGCACCTCTGTTCTTTTTGCTGGTTTTTCGAGCATCCTGTAAGAGGCAGGTAATCGAAAAATCAGATCGGGGACGTGGGGTTGACCACCTCACACCCTTAAACTCCAGCGGTCAGAAAAGGCAACAAAATTAAGCCTCGGACGCCTGGGCCCCACCAGGGGGGGGTCCAGGCAGCTAGTGTCCCCCCTGTGTTGACCACGGCTCGGAACAAGAGCTTGAAAATCGGGACCCTGAATGTCCGCACTCTGAGGGCGGGCGGGGAGCTTGTTGCTGCCAAGTTGGCGGGAGATTATGGACTGGATATCCTGGGGCTGAGCGAGGCACGCATCCCAGGGACGGGGCAGAGTGACGCTGGCAACTATGTCATGCTGCACTCTGGTCACCGAACTGCACGGATGCGTGGCGTCGCTCTACTTTTAAGTAAATATGCCTTCTCTCGCCTTCTTGGTTGGGAACCTGTTTCTGACCGCCTGATGAGTGCGTCCTTCAAGATGACAGGCGAAACACTGACGGTCCTCCTATGCTATGCTCCCACTGAGGATGGGGATGCGGCTGCCAAGGACTGTTTTTATGACAGTCTGGATGCAGTTGTGTCCCATGTCCCAAGGCGCCACCGCTTAATTGTACTGGGGGATTTTAATGCCAAGGTTGGCAGTGACCCCCAGTATGGACCAGGCGTCATGGGTAGGCATGGCATGGGAGTGATAAATGATAATGGAAGCCGTCTGATTGGTTTCGCCACACTCCACGGACTCTTAATAGGGGGAACTCTGTTCCCCCACAAGGATATCCATAAATATACTTGGACCTCGCCTGACAGGAGAACAAAAAACCAGATTGACCATCTTCTGGTAAGGGCCAGCAACCGAACTGACCTGCGAGATGTCCGCACCTACCGAGGGGCAGACATGGATACTGATCACGAACTCCTTGTGGGTTCGTTGAAATTCAGATTTACCCATTTCCAGCAGGGACCGTCTGCCTCTCGCCCGCTGGACATACGCAGGTTAGAGAGTGCTCAGTGTCGTCATTCGTACGAGGCTGAGTTACGCACCAGGTTTGCCCCCTTGCAGGATTCACACGGAGCTGTTCCAATTGAGACAGCTTGGAATAGCTTCCGTGACGCCGTTATGGAATCCGCACGTTCTTCTGTCGGCTATAAGAGCAAAAAGAGGCCAATATGGATGTCCGATGGGTCCTGGAGCCTCATCGAAGATCGCCAGAAGGCTAAGACCCTCAGAGACAGCGAAAAAGACCCTCAAAAACTGGCTGCTTTGGTGTCGGAGTACAGGGAGCTGAGCCGCAAGGTGAAGCACTCTGTACGAACAGATAAAAGAAGACACCTGGACTCTCAGATACGGCGAGCGCAATCTGCTGCACTCGGAAATGACTCAAGGACACTTTTCGAAATCACCCGGGAGGTCGGGGGCAGGGGTCAAAAAAGACCCGTGACGGCAATACGAGACTCTCGTGGAGCCACTGTCACTGCCCCCGAACTGATTAAAGGGAGATGGAGGGAGTACTTTGAGTCAATATTAAACCGTCCCGAGCCCTCCTCACCTTACAACTTTGAGGAGGAGTTGGCTGGTCTGAATATACCTCAGGCAACTGGGATATGTGAGGAACCGCCGACATACAGTGAGATGGTGCTGGCCGTGATGAGACTTAAGAACAACAAAGCGCCAGGAGACGATGGAATTCACGCAGAGCTCCTCAAACAAGGCATAGACACCCTTGGCCAACCACTATTAGATATATTTAAAATGGCGTGGGAAGAGGAGAGGTGCCCAAAAGATTGGCGGAATGGATCCATCGTCGCAATATTTAAAAAGGGGGACCCCCTTGAATGCGGAAACTACCGTGGAATTACTCTACTGAGTGTTCCCGGTAAGGTATTATCTCAGATATTACTACACCGCATTCGGGGGCCTGTCATGGCTGTCCTGAGAGAGCAACAATGCGGCTTTGTACCTGGAAGGTCCTGCACGGACCCAATTTTCTGTGCCAGGTGCATCTTTCAGCAGTGCAAGGAGTTTAACTCTCCAGTCGCTTGTTGCTTTATAGATTTTGAAAAGGCCTTCGACAGCCCACATAGACCATCAATATGGAAAATACTTGCTCTGTATGGTATACCTCCGAAAATAGTTAAAATGGTGCAGTCCCTGTATGAAGACTCTGAGTGTAGCGTGAAAACGCCAGGTGGTCCTACTGAAGCTTTTAGGATCACCACGGGAGTCAGACAGGGCTGCGTACTAGCTCCCTTTATATTTATAATAGTCATGGATTTCCTGTTGAGAAAGTCCATGCAAGGAGCAAGAGGTATACCGATAACACAGAGAGATGGTCTAATGGGCGAACTGTGCGATCTGGAGTACGCGGACGACCTAGCGTTGTTCAGTACGACAGTGGAGGAATTACAGCGCAGTGTTTCAAGACTCTGCAACGAAACAGCACGCCTCGGCCTTCGAGTCAATGCCAGTAAGACGGAGCTCATGGCGAATAATGCCTGCCCCGATAAACAGCAACCGATAACCATCGATGGTCACCAGGTCTCCCGGGTGGATAAATTTAAGTACTTGGGAGCAACCATTACCACCGCTGGTGACCTCGGGGCTGAGCTCCCGATTCGTATCGGTATGGCAAGTGGCGCCTTCAACAACATGACCAAGATATGGAAAGCGTCGGCGTTTAGCGTCGAGACGAAATGTAAACTGTTTGATGCGTGTGTGTTGCCCATTCTCCTTTATGGGTGTGAGTCCTGGCACCTGACCAAGGCCCAGGCACAAAAAGTCTCAGCCTTTGAGATGAAGTGCCTAAGGAGAATTCTGGGCGTAAGATGGTACCACCGCATCACGAACGACGCTATACGCCGGCGCACCCAGCGTGAGCCCATCACCTCCACCATTGTGGGGAGGAGATGGACTTGGCTGGGACATGTGTTAAGGATGCCGAATGACAGTTGGCCGAGGAGAGCGCTGTTCTTCCTCCCATCAGGGTCCCGAAGACGAGGAAGACCCTCTCACACTGTGTTCCGCTCCTTCGAAGCAGAGCTGAGGGACATGGACATGGTGTGGGAGGAGGTCATCACCGTTGCGCAAGATCGAGCGCAATGGAGAGCTCTTGTTGCCTCCCTATGCCCCTAAGTGGGGTCTAAAGGGAGTTTGGATTTGGATTGGAATCAAAGTACGATAAGGAACATCTCCGTACCGATTCAAAATACGCATTGAGGTGTCAATACTTTTTTTGCCCATCACACTGATTCGAGAAGGGGGTAGGCAGAGAGTATGGACTTCCATTCTTTCCAATCCAAACTTATTCGCTTCCTCCAAACGCATAACATTCCGCATACATGCTCTTATATTCCTCTTGCTCCTGACTTGGCCCTCACGTAAGACGGCACCGATATGGTCGATCTATGTCATTGCAGGTGGGCCTCGTCTGCGTGCACCAATTCTTTCAGATTTATTTATCCTTTTAGTCATTCTCACATGCCCAAACCTTCTTTCTTTATTCACTTTCATTCTAGTCACTACACTAACATCCACTCCACATTCCTTTCTATAATATTATCATTCCTCACTTTATCAATAATTCTCTTTCCGCATATCCTACGCAGTGATCCCATTTCCACAGAATTTATTCCAACTTCCAAATTTATCTTCCATGTCCAAGTTTCACTCCCATAAATCATGGATAGTATCAGGATTGCATTGTGCATCAACTGTCGATTTCAGAGATATCTTCTTAGAGGTCTTAATGCACCGCCAACCCTTCTCCCAGCCAATTTCCATCTTTCAATCTCCTTTTCACACCTTGCATCTCTTCTAAATAAATTACCTAAATAGACATAGGTACGTCCAAGTTCTCGACATTCACTTTCACACAAAATTGCGTTCTTAAATCTTCTCTATCAAAACAGTGGAAATAAATAAAAAGCACATTTAATGCAGTATCTGTGATTTTTGTTCTATCTTCTATTAAAACATGGTGGAAGTTGGAAGTGTAGCAACTTTTATTTTCAATAAAGAAACAAAAAATGCTAGGTTATTAGCAAATAATATCCAGCTTTTTTTACATATAACGATGCAGACTATATTTACGTTATATGTAGGTATGTACTCATTCTCTGTAAAAATCAGCCCATAAAGGAAGAATTGATTTTCAAACAAACAAAAAAAAAATTCTACTTGTTCTTCAATATAATCATGTATTCCTTGTGTTAAAACTTATCAAAACTCCTTATAAAATGAACTTCAATTAAGTATAACTCCTTAATAGCAATGTTGTACGATTCTGTTTGCTGGAGGTTTCAAAATGTCTGTAAACAAAGAAAGTTTTCAAAACTCCTTACACCTCATTACAATAATGTATTCCTTGTATTTAAACTTAACAAAACTCCTTATAAAAAAATAACTGCAATGAATATTATATGACTTATCCAATCAATCTATTTCATACGATATATTTTACATTCGCATTCTATCAGTTGCAACAACCATCAATCCACTAACAGTTCTTTCAAATGTCAATTAATAAAAATTCAAAAGTAGAACAAAATTATATTGTAAAAAGTACTAAAAAGATTACCTACTTTCTGTGTTTTCTTAAATTTCCTAATTTTCCATGAATTTTTCTTAATTTTTTTCTTCTAATACAACCTTCTTCTGATAAGAGTCTACACGCAAAAAAAAGAATTAGCGAAATCGGTCCAGCCATTTAGGCGCGATGCGATAACACCGGGAAATAGCTCTCCATTTTTATAAAATTCTTAAATTTTCTAATTTTCCATGCATTTTTCTTAATTTTTTTCTTCTAAATCAACCTTCTCCCGATAAAAGCCTACACGGCAAAAAATAATTAGCGAAATCAGTACAGCCGTTTAGGCGTGATGCGATGATATCGGGAAATAAATCTCCATTTTTATAGTTTTCTTAAATTTTCTTATTTCACATGCATTTTTCTTAATTTTTTTGTTCTAAAAGGATACTCTCCTGATAAAAGCCTACACGACAAAAAAGAATTAGCGAAATCGGTCCAGTCGTTTAGGCGCCATCCAATGACAACCCGAAATAGCTCTCCATTTTTATATAATATATAAGATTCATGTCATCATTTCTAGAACCACCATGATTTTTTTTTCTTTTGAAATAATTAGGTATGTTTATTTGTCTCATTGAAGTCTTATTAGTCTGTAAATTATTATTAACTAGCTTTCCTGACAGACGTTGTCCTGTGGACCCTTTGACCCTAACCAGAGGCGGTCCGTTCATTGTGCACTGCGACTCCAGAAACAAAAATAAACTAATTAAATAATAAAATTAAACTATTACATAATTATTATAAACCGTCCATATTTCATTCGTATTCAAAGCTCAGACGGGATCAACGCGAGAATATAATAATTATATGCGCGCAATTTGGTTGAATGTATGAAAAATTAATAAGAACGTTCCAAAATCCGAATAGGGGGTAATATTGCTGTCAGAAATTGTAATACAATCTCTGTAACATTTCTCTGGAAGAATGATGAAGGATGAATAATAAAATACGGGGGTTTCAGAGGCGCTTGCTGAAAGCAGTGGATGGTCAGAGGTAGGAAGGTACCCTGAGGTAGAGAAAGCAATCTAAGAGAGAAAAAAAAGTATCTGGGACAATTCCAGTTTTGTGAGAGGCGAGTTAATTGGATGCCATCAAGTAGGCGGGACGTCCCGAATAATCTCATCCCCGCAGTACTTACATAATTTATATTTTTTATTATTCATCCGACAACCCTTATTATTGCTCAGCTCTACACATTATAACGCGGCCTCCCCCTACTGAGGGGTCGCCTCTCTTTAAGGGAATGTGAATGTACAAAAGAATACCTTATAAGTTGAATCGTTTTATTTATTTTCCTTCGCAGAATCCAATTCCCAGCGCTTGTTCGATTCGTTAACTTGGTTTCTTTTAAATGTCAATAAACTGTCTCAAACAGACGTGGTACTCTCACAGCTACGTTGATTCAGCTAATATTTGCCTATTCTAACTTGTTTATTGGCGAATAATCATTATTACTGGTTTTCTTTCGAACATCTACATAATAACTTAGCTATGTTTATGGATACACTACGCTGAAAATACAGATGTTACGTCAGATATTATTCTGCGCGGAGCCGTGCAAAACCTTTGGAGGCGTCCTTATGTAAATACGATATAATATATTTAAGGTTTTTAATATGTTTTTTATGAGGATCTTCAATGTAATATTCTAGTAAACACAATTTGAAAACAAAGCTCTATATTTCATCAATAATATAATATAATAAAAACTTTCACTTTTCTAGTAGTTACAAGTAAGTAAACATAATTATAGCCCCCGCACAATCATTGATGGATTGACAGTCCCAGCCTATATAATCGAAAGTGAATCTTCTTTTTCTTGAACTACCCAGTCAGGTCCCCCCAACATTTTGGGCAAAGACCTCCCTGTCTCTAGCTACACGCCCCTATGTTGCGGAGCCAAGATGCATGTCTATGTCTTCCCTCGAATTAGCTGCAGAAGCGAGTAGGTACCCACCTACTTAAAACCTCTGAGATCGTGAATAAAATGTTTTTCGTTTTATTCTACAACTAGCTGACCCATCGAACATCGTCCCGCCTTAAGACAATAAAATACTGCTAATATAACACAGCTGACATACATGACTACTTATCGTGTAAAAATCAAAAGTTATGTGGTTATAATATAATGAATCAGTTATTTCAAAAAAAGCACAATAACTCACACATTTTATATGTGAGATATTTATATTCATTTTTTAAAAAAACTTTAACTTGTTCATCTTATATATAAAAATGGAGAGCTATTTCCCGATGTCATCGCATAACGCCTAAACGTCTGGACCGATTTCGCTCATTATTTTTTGTCGTGTAGGCTTTTATCAGTAGAATGTCCTTTTAGAAGAAAAAAAAAATAAGAAAAATGCATGGAAAATTAAAGAAAACTCTACGTAGACAACCTTATTAGTACTTTTTACCTTATAATTTTTATTCTAATTTTGAAATTTTATCAGAAATTGACAATTAGTGCGATTGACAGAATGCGAATGGAATATTCATGGTTTAAAACAGACGCATCGTTCGGAATCACATTGGTCAAATGATAAGTAATTCATCACCATACAAATTCCAATGAATCTTCACAATTCTGAGCCTGCATCCGCCGACATCTCTTTTGGTAAGTCACCCTATATGTTATATATCACCCATGGACGCCAAATTGATCTAAGGAGACGATGATGGAAAGAAGAAGAAATCTATATTAGGAATAATAACGCAAAATATTCTCAATACAAACCTTCTTAGTATAAAACAGAACCCAAACAAAGTACAAGAAAAAAAATCACAACCTTGTTAGTGCTTTTGACAGAATAAACTTTTCTCATAAATAAATTTAATAATATGTTTAAACCATATGGTTTTGGAATATTTTTTTGTTCATTATAGAAATTTGCTTTCAATATACCTATCATATTTTATTTACCGTATGGTCATCACATCTTAGAGTTAAAAATTACAATCACTATCCATTTAACATACTTTGATAAAATTAGCAGGAGCAAGCTCGATTGTCAGATGTTTAAGTCTAAGTTTAAAATGTATTATGTTGCCAATTCATTTGACAAAAAGAAATCGGTGTAGTCTGTCTCTCCGCCCCACAGTCGCATTTTGCGGACTCCAGTAGACCACACTTGTAGAAAAAGTCCGCACATCTACCGTGTCCCGTGCGGACTCGATTCAATGCCGTCCAGATTTTACGTGTACCTATCTGTCGGGACAGCTATTGTCTTTAAACTACTTTTGAAAACGTTTATTTATTAATGGATTAGGTAGTTATGTATAAAATCTCCACTTTGTATAAAAAAAAGAATGCCTTCGTAGGTACTAACAGGCAACGAAATATCTAGATAAAAAGTGAAAAAAAAAAGCTTATTTGTGTATCAATATGTACCTAGACATGGACCATAATAATATTGTTCTGAAAGTATATAAAAAATATCTTCTACTTTTTTTATTTAAATCCAGTAGTATACACAATTATTCTTAGAAACATGTTTTTTTTTAATCTTAGGGTCTGTACACATATTATGAACACGCGCGGATAGGTAACCAATGAAACGTTGCATGTAACGTATCAAAATTCTATAGTACGCGGTGCGTCCAAAAACCATCGCGAACCACAGCGTACTATGGTAATATGGTGTTCAGATGTCTACAGACCATTAGAAAGTGCCGACCCCCAGCTTAGCCACACACAAAAAAAAACCAACAAACCAAATCTTTCTTACATATATTTTAACAACAATTCTATAAAAAGCTTTTCTTAGTAAAAATTATATTTTGCTTTGGGCGAAATAAAAATATTCTAAAGGTAGAAAAATATTTTTCGTGCAAAATGGAAAACGCCAATATAACGTTTTCGTTTATATGAGAAATTGAATTATTTACGTGATAATATTTTTGTGTGAGTAGATAATATTATATGAAGAGAACGGTATTTATAGTAAAAAACACTAATACAGAGAAAAGATTATAGGCACAAACAAAATGACATTTTTACATAAGGAAACGGTCAGCTTTGTATATAAAACCAAACAAATCTTAAAATAACAATCTTGATGGTTCCAGAGTCCAGACAATAGGTGCGTGTGGCGCATTGGGAATTTGTAGGCGACGCGGTGGTTGGAGAAAATACAATGTGAAACAATAGAAAAATATAGGCACTAACTTCCTCCTCAAGACAATGGAGGATCTCGAATGATCTGAATGTTTCTAGGTTTGAGTAGGGGAGACGTTTGAAAAGAGTCAATTTGATCATCAAACCAATTATATCCGAGTGTTTGATATATCATACGTAAAACATCAACTTTTGAAAGTTCTGTATTTCATTTGTTTAAAAAAATATGAATTTATGTCTGAAGTTTTTTTAAAGAAGATGAATCAAATTTAAATGTTTGCTATTTTTATTTAAGGGAAATGACATAAAAAAGCTGCCAACTGACATTGAAAATCGCATTCTGATTTTGCATAATATGCTACCATGGGTCGCCGGTAAGTTATTCATGTAAAAATATTATATTATTATTTTTTCAAAAATTATATATTATTTCATCATTATCTATTCAAAAAGAGTTCTATTATTCTTTCATTTAGTACCAGAAGATGGACGTGAAAGTGATCTAGATGATGCAGCCTGTGATGATGAGATAATGCCTTCTTTTCAAGATGTAGTGTGAGGAATATTATCTCGTCCAATAGAAATTGGAAAAGTGGGTCCAGTGAATATTTATGATGAAGATCTATAGAGTCATTTTGTCAAACCGACGACAAGAAGCGGAAAATATCTGAGGCTCCAAAATAAAAACTGCCATTTATGCCATGCAAAAAGGCTTCAATATAGCTTTCGTCACTTGGATATATGTAGGTACAAATATTTGGGCATCCTACTTCTATCAGGAAACAGCAAAGTAATGCACCGAAGAACGTATTGAGAAACACGTCCTGATTCCAATGTAAAATATTTGGCATGAACAATTTAAAGAAATGAGTGAAAAAATTCCTCGATCTTTTCATCTGAACGATAAGGAAAGCAAAAAAGGCCAGGTCAGAAGTAAGAGAAATAGCAGTAGGATGTATGAGAAATGGTATATCGGCGAAAGAAGCGAAAAAAATGTGCATGAATAGAAAGGAGCGGAGGTCCATTCTCTCTGCCAACCCCTTACGGGACACGGTGTGATGGGTAAAAAAAATACATTCATCTAGAAACTATCAGATTTGCGGATCATGCGAGATACACAAACAAAGGTACCTATCTGCGTTGGTTTTCCGAATAGTAAAAAAATATGTGGTCAATGTGCTAAGTTTGTTTGTTTGAAATATATAGGTACCTACCTAGTTGAACTGCACCCAAAGGTTTATTTTTTATCATTTCATTTAAAACAATTGAGAAACAGCATATTATAAAGTAATTGTATTATTTAAATAGTTAGGTATTATTACAATAAAAGTATTTCTGATGAGAAATGAGTTATTATTTGTAGTTATGTGCTTAGTACATAATGTATGATACTTAACGCCCATCGTATTTTATATCAAACGTCAAAAATAAAAAAAAAGACTTCATGCGGTGTTTTTTCTACATAAAAACGAATAAGAATTCAAGGAAAAAAATTACATTATCAAAAAAAAATGTTGTGGGATATAATAGGTTAAGAAAATTAATTATATTGGATTGGTATGCATCTAATATGATAAAAAAACGTAATATCTCTATGTCATTGTATAAAAATGGAGCCCTATTTCCCGTGGTCATCGAATCACGCGTGAGCGGATGGACCAATGTCGCTAATTCTTTTTGTTGTATTTGCTATTGTCGGGAGAAAGTTCTTATGAAAGAAAAATTTAAGACAGTTGCGCGGAACATTAAAAAATTTAAGAAAACATAAAATAGGTAACTTTTATAGTCTTTTTTCAATAAAATTCAATTTCAAATTTGGAATCAAATTGGTGTTTGACAGAAACTGTCAGTTTTTTTATAGTTGTTGCGATAAAAGATGCTCGGTCGGAATGACATTTGTTTAATACGTAATATTCTGATTCGAATACTATAGTCATAGTTAGGAGCACAGGACGTCTGTTGGGAAAAACACATAATGTCAAACAAACGTTCGTTTTTTTGGTCCCTAAGTGAAATGTTCAACATGCTTCTCTCCATTGCTCTTTGATTAACACGAAGTTTGTCCATGATTCTTTTCGTTAGAGAGGACGTCTCGAACCCATAGGAGAGCACCGGGAGTACACATGCGTCGACTGTTTTCTTCTTCAGATGGATGGGAATGTTTGAGGATTTTAAGACATTTGATAACTTTTCAAATTCAGCCCATCCTTAAGCTCTTCGCCTTCCAGTTCAGCTTCCATGTTATCCCTTCCCAATTTAACAGTGTGACCGAAATAGACATAGGACTCGTTTGTTGTTATATTTTGACCTCCAATTGCAATCGGTTGGGATAGAACCTCACGTTTGTAAAATATAATAATGGTTAAGGAATCAGCTGGCCCTCCGCACAAGACGCCCTGCGTTATTTGTGGATCTTTCCCCGGGAAGTCGCACGAACGACGCAAGCAGTAGGATCACGTACACGAAGCGTAATGCAATGGGATCTTACGCAGCGGTCCGTCGCGTCGCGTCGTCTGGCAAGTCGACTGTTTTTTAAAAAAGTGACGAGTTTTTTTGCCGCTACGGTTCAGGCAACATCATAGACAACGTTGTTCCCGCTGTTTATAGCAGAAGCGTATTCCTAGGAAAACATCTGACCATAAGTGTAGTTCGCGATGACGAAGCAACGCTACGTGCTTCTGCTACTTGCGTCGTTCGCGCGTCTTCCCCGGAAGAGTCGCGAATAACGCAACGCATAGTGTGCAAAAGGACTAATTGTAAATGTACGAGTAGTGGAAATAAAATACGCACTAAGTGCCAAAATATTCATTTTGAGATAATCTAATAAAACTGATTTTTCCCCCATATAGACATAGTACTACGATGATTTTTGGGCCTGTTTTTTACACCTTTTACACCACCGAGGCCGAGCTGAGGGAAATGGACTTGGTGTGGGAGGAGAACATAAGCATTGCGCAATATCGAGCGCAATTGAGAGCTCTTGTTGCCTCCCAATGTTCCTAAGTGGAGTTCAAAAGGAGTTTTGATTTGATTTGATTGATTTTTTACACCTTTAGAACATCGATATGGACTTAGTGCAATATTTATTGTCAATGGTTTATAGAACATTTCCTCATACACAACTCATTTTTTTCACTTTTGGCGCTTAGTGCGTATTTTGTTTCCGCTATACAAATATCCTGTAACAGATAGCAGAGTTTAGTTAGGTATTCTTTTATGGTGTGAGAAGAAGGCCATTGACCAGCGTAATAGACGGTTATTGTTTCCTTCTTAATATGCCTTCAACTGGGATCACAAAGGAAGATTATAATTTCACAATAATTATTAATGAGTTCTATATTTGAGAATAAAAAAGAAATAGGTCTGGAAAGAAAACAGCACAGAGACTTTCTTTTATAAGGACATTTCGTGATTAATAAAAGAATATTTCTTTAGCGAAACGATTAAAGAATTTAGGTTAGTGTCAAAGCACAAAAAAGTGTTATAAATTATCAATAATAGATCCAGTTTTACACACCATTAGTTTTAATGGTTAGATTTATGGGAGGAAACTTGATTTATGATGGCAATATTTACACCATGCTGCCTTCGCAATAGAAGAAAGTTGAAAAAGTGGAAATTACGAAATAAAATTATTTTTCACTTTATAGTGTTTCTTTGAGCACCGCAACGAAAAATGTAATATTTTTTGGTCAAAAATACTTGTTCAGATAAATTAATTCAAAAATATTCCCGCTTCAAAATTTAACATCAATAATAATTTTTCTTTCAAACATTCATAGTAAATTTTTAGCGAATTTCCATTCATAATGTTTCCGTTTAGTAAGAGACTCGAGTTTCAGATGTAAAATTTCAGTGCCTTGTTTCAAATTTCAACACCCTTGAAATTACTTTACACAAGCATTATACCTGTGTTGACTAAAGCACTCCATTGCTCATAATGGTGAATGTAAGACCATCATGAAACCGTTTTTTCGCTGGAAGGGTCCCCTTCGCGGGGAATATGGTGATCCTCATGTTATTATCTGAGAGGCGTAGAAACGCTGATTTAATTTTCTTACATAAACAACTGATCGGTGGCCAAATCGACTCGTCTCGACTCTTATCAATGGTGGAGCTTCGAGTGCCCGCAATGTGCACACTTTCAGACTGGCGAATCATACCACCAACTATTCCTTCTATACGCCCGCGAGGAATCTTAGGGGGGGCAACGACCTCGGCGAAATAGTTATATTTGCTACAAGTTTATACATAATGTACGCTGCGCCTCCAGACACAAAAATAAACTAATAAAACAATTTGAAGTGGTTGGTGGTCTAGCGGTTACGACGCCGGCTTTCGCGCTCTTTCGTGCGGAGGCCGTGGGTTCGATCCCAGGTGCCGACTATCTTCCTCTTTCACGACACAAGCTTTAAGTAGCTCACTGTGAAAGAGTCAATGAGTGTATTTGTGTTCACTCTGAGTGAGCACAGATTCATTTATAAAAAAAATAACATTAAAATATTATGTACTAGCTTATACCCGTTTTGCTTTACGTTTTTGATTCCGAGTGTCAGGCTTGATCGGTAGATAATTAAACAGGTTCTAGTCTAGCTTCCCATTGCTTAACAGACCTCTATAACTGACATAAGCACAGGAAAAGAAGAATGACACTTACAATTATTTCTGTTTTACCGACCTCATAATATTATACGAACCTACCGACATAATTTGCAAGTTTTCATAGAGAGAGAGAGAGAGAGAGAGCTCTTTGGTTTGAATCTTAGCTACATACAATAATGTGTGATAATTAATTAGGCTCTCCACCCATAGAGGGTGATTTGCGCTATCTGTCAAATTTGCAAAACAGAGGAATCATTTTGCAAATATTTTCATTAAATCTTTATTTATTGAGAATAATAAGATTTGAATAACATTTATATGTATAACAAATTAATCTACGATTATTTTATTACATTTTCATACCGTAATACCAAGATTCCATTCAACGTTTACATGAGTAATTTTGTTTCCAAAAGTCTTTTTGAGAAATTTGTATGAAGATCCTAAAAAAAAAATAGATTTTTTTAAATAACTCTAAATATATTAAAAGCCGAATCACTCGAAAACGAGTGCAGAGCTATAAAAAAAAAAAAAAAATATATATTAAAGTTAATGCAGCAAATTGTATTTAAGAACCTTCTCCAGTATTTCGTACGGCTCTGGGCATATTAATATCTGACGTAGCATTTGTATTTTGAGCGTGATGCTCGGACATAACGGTAAAGTATTGTCAAAGGCAAATAAAAAAACAAACATTTCTGAATTATTATATAGATTTCTAAAATGTCCGTATTTCATTCGTATTCAAAGCTCAGGCAGGAAGAACGCGGGAATATAATAATATTTATGCGCACAATTTTGTTGACTTTGTATGAAAATTATCTAAAACGCCCGAAACGGTGCAGGTGCAGTAGACAATAATTTTGTTGGTAGATTTTTTCAGAGATGGCGTCGTAGGACACCCATTCCAGACTAACTTTAATGTCATATTTTATTTAATGTTTTATGCATTTTTCAACATTTTATTAGTTATTCTGTTATCCGGAGTGGAGAAGAATTCAACAAATCAAACATCGAAAGAATCTGTTCGGCCGCTCTCGAGTTATAAGTGTTCGCACTTACCCGACTTTCATTTATAGGTATTATAGATATTGAGCGAACGTCATTTCACAATTTTATTTTAAAAACAATGACATGGATATTGGATACGTCAAATTTTAAAATTTTATAGGTAAGTAAGTATGTACAAAGTTTTTTCTATTAAGGACAAGCAGTATTAATATATTCTCATTTGAATCTATGCGTCTGTGTCAATGTCAAATACATCGATATGTGTGTGTGTGTCAAATAATGTCAGTGTCCGTCCGCGCAATTTTCGTAAAAAGAGGTGAAAAGTTTTTGCTTCACCTATTATATAGATTCTGTTGTCCGCAGCGGGGACGAATCCAATAAACCAAACACTTTAAAAATCGGTTTAGCCGTTCTCGAGTTATAAATGGTGTAACTAAACCGACTTTCTTTTATATGCTTAGAATGCTCCTTTTTGAATGCTCGCTTTTACTCGCAATGAAAAGTATAAAATTATTGTTTTGAAAAAAAAAAATAACGTTCATTTTATTTTTCTCTTTGCACCTGCTGAGTTGGGTCATAGTGTTCCGCATACAAAAAATGCAAATGGAGGAATAATTAATTAGTCATTTTAATAAAACTCGAATATCAAGGCAGGTAGATATTTCACTAGAACCATGAGCTTTGTAATAATAATATCGAGTGACTTGCAAAAAAAACGAAACCTAATTTATTATCATTAATATTTTTATTTGCTTTTTTTATAGGAAGTGAACATTCACGCTATGAAGCATCAGTAATGAGACTAATTTATTATGTAAGTAAGACCTGTGCTGTTCTTTATATTATGTTCCGTTCCAAGGCGTGGACATGACAGAGGCGATTTTATGACACTACGGGCATAAATAATTTATTTTTCTCGATTATTAAACCTTTGAATTTCTATCTATAAAACGTCTTTAATGCATACATCTACTATACCTAACCTGCAGGTAGCCGTTGTATTGTATGTCTTTCTACACTTTAGGTATCGGCTGTCTGCCTGACAGTATTCTATGTTTGGTGTGCCGTCCACTGCCACCTTAGCAATCAGGTCATCCCCCATGCTATGGACAATCGTCGTATACTTCTGCACTATCTCAGGACACATATAAGAACTTTAAATGTTGCTGTCTGTGGTAGCAGTTGTGTAGACCATATCTGATTTTGTTCTGAAGGTATCGGACAGTGTTTGATTTACATTTTTAACGAGTTGACTTCCTAGCTCGATCGAAGCAATCAGACCAAAAAGCCGGTCCCAGACAAATCAAGACCGCCACGAATCACCCCCAAACCAACCCGCAATGCGGGGGGCGTAAGCCCCACTCGCGAGCATAGGGAGGCATCAAGAGCTCTCCATTGCGTTCGAAGGCGTCCGAGGCACATTGCCCTTTTCTGACTAGTTGAGATTTAAGGACGTGAGGTGGTCAACCTTATTTTTCTCGTCTTACAAGATGCTCGAAAAACTAGAAAAAAGAGCAGAGGTGCTATTCTTAGCCGACAACCCCACGGCAATGCTCATTATCAAGCAACGTAAAATTGCGCATATACTGCGCATATAGCATGTATTATGTACAATGTTTCTAATAGGGTGTACTGTACATACCTGCGCCGCGAGTGGTAACGTAACGCATGCAACGAATCAAATTTACATTTTGGATGGAGAAAATAATATCGAAAGGCAAAATCTGAGATAAGTGGTCGGAGCAGAAAAATATATGACCGGTATACTGGATATACGTGGTTTAATACTAGAAGATTCCAAAATAAAAAAGGGTTTTATAGTACAACAGATAGGTTATCGATACAGTCGTCGAAGACCCTTTTGATGAAAGTGGCGAATCTGTAGAATATTCTTAACTGTGACATTATGGTGATCATGGTCAACTCAAAGCTCAACTGTAAACGTAAACGTGAAAGTATCTGATGAAGTCTTACTCTTTTCACGGACTTCTATAACAGATTACAGATAATTGTGTAAAAAGAGAACACGGTCCTAATCCTAGGTCTACATAAGTCTGGGCCTTTTGTATGAAAGGGCGTCCATGGCGCATGATCTCCGATAATTTAATCGTCCGAGCGCACTAGAGAAAGAATGACGTCGCCAGTTTTGTCAAATGAAATGTCAGAAAATATAATAACTAGGTAAAATTACCGATAAAATTAATTGCATCAATGTCCTTTATTGTTCGATGAAAATTTTTTAAAAATATATTAGGTAACTGCCAAACTAAACAAAAATTGTGGTTGGAGATAAGCGAAATTTTTTTATCTGGTTGAGGACAAGAGCGCAAACACATGTTAGGTACTTAAAAAAATCCGTGTATCCAATCGTCCTACGCATTATTTTGCCGGGGAACGGCTCTGGCTCCACCGCTTATAAGCATCGGATACAAACTTCATAATTTATTATTTGCTAAGGTAACATTACACCAAGCTTTCTACATACATTGTCATTATCTTTATAAGCTAACTATGAGACGAGCGTAACCCGACGAGGAATATCATTTTTTTTTTCAATATAACTTTGTTATTTCAATAAAAAACTTAAAAATGATTTTTACGACCGTGTTAGCGTTAGGCCACTTATTGTGGCATACAACTATTAAAGTTAGACATATCGTCGGTAAAATGGAAAGGTGGCGTATTTTAAAAAGAACAAATTTTACAGAAGGCGCGTTTAAAGTTATATATTAAAAAAAAATATTTCCAATAATTTGATATCAAAAAAATTAAAATGGGGTAGGTTTTATTGTTTAAAGGTATTATCGTGGGAGACATGGAAGATGTTATATTATTTTAAATGATTTAAATAAAATTTTATTATTTCTTGCATGAAGTGTCATTTTTATTTGTATAAACGGAAAACTTTAAGAAGTAAGTTTTAGAAAAATGATACTTTTTCCATACAAAGTACAGGAGCAAACAAAGCTGGAAAACTGGATGAAAAAAGTCATTTGTCCAAATTATACGTTTTTGTTTAAAAATACTAAATGGCTTTTAAAATCATAATCGAGCGCTATTATGAGAGATGTCACTTTACTTGATAAGAACGTTTTCGCTCTGTTTTGCGTATAAGGGGCGCAAATCTTAAAGTGCCGTTTTTGTACCAAAAAAAGGTGAGCGATCACAAAGAAGAGAAACGGGAGGGAAGAGAAACGCACATCGAGTAATAATTTGTTAATGTCAATTTATGTCACTTTTACATTTAACCGACGATATGGAGTCGCGACATTTTTTTTTGTAAATAATGAGGTGTTCTGAAAAGTCTAAGAACATTGTTTTATTATTTAACTAGCTGATAGATACCCGTCTCGCTTTACGTTGTTGAGTTGGCTAGCAGACTTGAGCAGTAGGTTATTGAACAGGTTTTGTCTGCAGCTTTTCCCTATTCAGAACCAGGAGTATATTATATTATCTTAATGTTTCAAAAGGAAAAAATAAGAGTCACTGCTAAATATGCGAAAAAATTAAAAAAAAAATTTAAATGTTTATAAAAAAGAGAAGAAAAGGAAAAATTAATACTCACTGTTAAATACGTGAAAAAAGAAAAAGAAAAGTGTCACATTGTTTATAAAAAAGAGAGGAAAAAATAGTCTGCCACTCACATTAAAACAAAATTTCCGTGTCCATATCTATCTGATAATGTAAGGGAGCTCTCAACTAAAAAATATCTATTTTAAGTAGTAGTTTGCTTATGGTTCACTCACTGATTTTGTACTGAAGGTTGTTGATTCTTTTTCCGATATAGACATTTTTCAACACAATTTTTGCTAAGTGTGAAATATGTCAAAGATTTCTGTGTTCTCTTTGGATACGACAAAAGTCATTTATAAAGAAGAAAAATATCAAAAAATTTCATTTGGAGAACATCAGAATTCTATCAAGTGATCCTCGGTACTATGTATGTAGGTTTAATATGCCTGCTGTTTCATATCCTCAAATAGATTGAATTCAGTATTGGTATAACCTAAACATTCTACGTTTCATGCTACGCACCCTTAAACAATCCAATTTCCAAATAAAATCTAATAATACAACCAACAATACATTTAAAATAAAAACTTATTATTTTTACTGCGTACAAAAATACCGAAATGATAAGATGAACAAAGCCGTCTGTCAATATTGTCTCTTCGATAAAACGATATCAGTTCAGATAATAGAACAAAGCTCTGGAATCTACACAATTTATTCCCCTTTATAAGCCCTGTGTACCTAGGACTTTAGGTGTTATACGTAAAATCAATACTTTTACACCATGTTCAAAACTTAGTTATGCATGTACATTGTGGAATATTTAACAGTTAAGTTAACGATACAAATTTCGGAACTTGTACATCAAAATACTCACTAACTTTGAAAAAAAAATGTGGGAGAAGGTCATAAAACATTACTCATGTTTTAGCGCAATGAAGAGCTCGTGTTGCCTGCCTATGCCCCTAAGTGGGGTGTAAAGGGAGATTTCATTGATTGTAAAAAATTAAGAAAGTTAGTGCGTTGCCTTTAATCAATTCGACTTTTTGACGTTTACACATTGCACCTATGACTTTTTGGTTAATGAAACATAAGAAATTTGAGAAACATTATTTACCCATTGGATTCTACGTCGATTTTTCAAATCCTCTCCACAATATTCGATACCTTAGCGTTTTTCTAACTCATTCGTTGGTTGTTAGGCGAATGTCAGATTTTTAATGAATATGGTATATTATCATATTTCCGTGGTCTGTTTGATTAGAGAAGAGAAGGCATATGGTGACCATCCTCAGCCCGATCTTGTACTCCAATTATCGGTGGTGAAACAGGATTTGATAAATTTATGGTGTGTACCTACTTCAAATCACACGCAATGACAACACCACCTATATAAGAAGGCCTTAGTGTAGCGTCACATCGGGAGGCCCACCGTTCGCTTGTCTATATCTACCTGTACACTATGATATCTGCATGTCTTCACGCCGGCGGCCGTGACGCGAGAGGCCAAAAATGGCCGCCAGCACTAAGGCCTTCTTATATAGGTGGTGTTGCGCAATGATGTCTTCATAACCCAATTTATTCCTTGATGAGTTAAAGTAGGACAGGAGGAGATTTATTTCTTTGTTATTCATATTTTTAATATTTTACATTCCTCTACCACCTACTTTTCTGGGTAAATATAGCCTCATCAAGGAACATCTTGGGCGACGCAACCTGTATTGTGTGAAGAAAGAGCGCACCCTTAAATCTATCCTGTCCAATTCTTTTTTGTTCCACTTAATAATTCCAAAAGAATATAAAATTTTCGGTACTACCCATGAATTAATTGCCATAATTTTGTTTCTTCCTGAAAGAAAACCTTTCAAAACTTTTATTAACCTTTTCATGAATTCATTTTTAATGTTATTTTTAATAATTTTGTGGGCAAAAACCAGATTTTGTTGAAAACCAGGATATTTGTAATTTTGATTATCTAAAAGAGGAATATTTGAAACTGATGTTGAACTGTTTTGATTAAGAATATTTATGTAACAAATTTCTATTGCCATGATTAGCGATAGAAGGAAATTCTTTATATTTATTTATTTTTTATATAGAAATAAATCTGTGCTCAACTGCTCACTCAAAGTGAACACAAATACACTCTTTGACTCTTTCACAGTAAGCTACTTAAAGCTTGTGTCGTGAAAGAGGAAGATGGTCGGATCGAACCCACGACCTCCGAACAAAACAGTACGAAAGCCGGCGTCGTAGCTGCTAGACTATTAAACCTATTTCGATTTTTGAACACCCCACAACCCAATAAATCCATTATATCGAGGTCTTACTGTACAAAGAATATTATAATATTAGTATGTTGACCCTATGATGTCTTTTTTATGTCAAAATATCTTTTCCGACAGACGTTGTCCTGTGGAGCCTGTGGTCTGAACCAGAGGCGGCCCGTTCATATGTGCATAATATGCACTGCGCCCCCAGATACAAAAATACATAATAATTAATTCGATTGACTTAAAACAATAACATTAAAATATTTCTAAAACGCTCGAAAGGGTGGAGTAAGAGGGATGGGCATGGGCTACTGTAAGAGCGGCAATTACGTATGCGAGAATTAGAGGGAACTTCCATCAGGTGCAGTAAACAATAATGTTGTTGTTATGGCGTCGCAGGAAATCCGTTCCATAGTAACTTTAATATTATATTTTGTAGTGTTTCTTATCCATTTTTTTTTCAATTTTTTATTAGTTATTCTGTTATCCGGGGCGGAGAAGAATCCAATAATTCAAACATCGGAAGAATCTGCCGATCTCGAGTCATAAGTGTTCGCACTAACCCGACTTTCATTTATATTAGAGATTTACATGTACTTATGTATACGGCACCACTATGCCTTAACAGGTTATAAACGTTAATTTAAACAACAAAAAAAATATTTACATTAAATTAGAGAATAAATAAGTAACATAAACTTGTACACTCGTAATTTTAATATTAAAAGTTAAGTTTACTTAAAAACAAAATTGAAAACATAATTAAAATATGAGAAAAGTCAAAAGTATAAAATCATAAAATAATAATCGCAAATACTTAAAAAGAAAACATAGGATCTTAAACATAGGTATAAAACAATCTACGTAAAAGTATTCGCACTAACCCGACTTTCATTTATACCTATTGTAACATTTTGTGTGTTGTTTATTTATACTTTCAATATAAGAATCAATAAATAGAATAAATAAATAAATAATAATTCAACATATTTGATATCGTATAACAGCATAAGATACCTAGACCAAATACCTAGTATATTGTTAACGAAAGAAGCTTCCATTTATTTTGATAGAGACGATAATATATTGTTAGTAGGGAGTAAGCAATAAGCATGTACCTCAAGTCACAAACACATTACAGCTATTCTCTCCCTGCGATAGTGACACTTCAAATTGTGTTGTTAACTGGATTGTTTGGTGTGCATACTTTTTCTGTTGGACAGTGTTTAACAACGTACAGGTAGGTGGCTTTTATTCAAACAAAGACCACTTTTGTAACTGACACATTATCAATACTCTCATTTGAATAAGTTACATATTGTTTTGACAGCTTCGACGTTTTGTTCAAATTTGGTTTTCGATATCAAACAATCGAAATTCAGTTTGAAGTTGTTCAACCACTTTTTTATAAACTCGTTGTCAGCAAAGGTTGTCTCCATATTAAATGTTTATGACTCTTTTTCTCATTTTCCGATACCACATTCCTTCCTAATATTTTCAAACTTTATGGGATATGGAAAGGAATATGGTATGGAAGTAAGTGTTGTGACAAATATGAAAGTTAATAAGTTGAGATGGTTTGGGCATGTGGAAAGAATGGATGCAGACAGAATGACAAATAGAATTCATAAGGCTGAAAGAAAAGGCCGACCGAAATGACGTGGATCGAACACATCGATTCCGTCCTCAAGGAAGGCCATGTAAGAAGTAAGAGAAATAGGAGAGGGTGTATGAGAAATGTTGTGTCGGTGGATGAAGCGAAAGAAGTATGCTTGGATAGAAAAGAGAGGAGGTCCGTTCTCTCTGCCTACCCCTTACGGGACACGGAATGATGGGTAAAAAAAAAAAATTTCAAACCATACCAAAAATTTTAGAATAATATTACCCAAAGATCAGTTCCTGTATCAGATATTCACTCATTTTCATTAGACTTTCAAAAACTAACATTCAATTAATCACGTGTCAATCTAGATTTTATTCGCTATTTTTTTTTGTTTGTATTCAGTTTCTTAAGGCTTTTTTACACGGAATAAGTTGGCTTTTAATTGTCTTTGTATTTGGAACTGTTTTTTATGATCCAAATTGATCCTGTTGGAAGTATTTTTGTTTTAAGCTTACAAGTTTATAAAGCTTGGGGGGGGGGGGGGATAATTTATGATATACCTAATGGCTTTTATTGTCATTTGATTCTGATTTGATGAAAAACTCCGTTGTCCTTATGTGAAATCTAAATGTATTTTTACCCAAAAGAAAAATATTTTATTTGTATATATAAATATGAGTAGCAAAAAACGTCGGTAGAATGTTTATTTGTGTACGATTCCGGAAATCTAATATTTTTGTTTGAGGTTATTCAACTCGTGACAGATGTAATATTATAAAAATAAAATCGTTTTTTTATTTCTCGCAAGCGAAAATTAAACGAATGATAGGTTTATAATTTAACTTGAAGATTACTACTAAAATAAAGGTCCGATATTATAATTATCTAAATAATAACAATATTTAAGATTTAATTGACGAAAATTACAGACTACCTAAATGTCAGTGAAACCGTGCGTGAACTGACAGTCAGTTCTCTGTTTTCTGATTTACTCACATTTGAATCAGCCTCTGACTGGATCCTGTAAATGTCATGACAGGATCGTACAATCATTTTATATTATTTTATCCGAAGCTTTGATGTTAATAAAAACTAAAGGTCGACCAGTGCTCGAAATCGACCATAACTGATTTAGATTATAAGTTTGATCATTAGACTGAGCGAGTGCAATTTTACATTTTTTTTTCCAAAAAAATGACATGAATACGTCAAATTTTAAATGTTTATACCTATTATGTATAAAGTTTTTTCTATTACCTATTATTTAAAAAATCGCTATTTTCAGTTACACCTTCCATTTAAATACACCGCCTTCAAAAAGCTTTCTGCGCCAATTGTAGGCGCTTTACATTTTAATTTTTTTCTATGAAGTTGATCTTCTTTATAAGAGTAGTCTGAGTATCAAATACATAACATAACAGTAGTGTTTGTAATGTTTTTTTTATTATTTATTTAATCTATTTTCATGCATAATTTTAAGAAAATATTCGCATTCGCCATATATGTATGCGAAATTTCATACTCCTCCGTCCGCGCATTTTCCGTAACAATAGTCACAGAGTTTTTCCTTCACGTATTGATATAGATAATAGTGATACCTTTGTGTTGCAAAGATATTCATAGACTAATAATAAGGGTATTTAGATAATATTACGTAGGTTACACATTACATACACATTTTGAAACATCCGTCTTTCTATAATATACGAATGATAATAACATGTTTATCGGTTCAACAATACGGGTCAATGAATATTATTTAAAACGGTAACCTTTTCACTGACACATATGCTTACATAGAAAAAAAAATACGGCTTAGGTTGCCTGTAGACAAGGTTTAAAAATTACCCTTTTCTACTCTGCCAGAATGTCCATTATTTGGGTTGTTTTATTTATTTATTTTTATTTTTTTTTTTTTTATTTATTATAACACATACGGCCTCTAGGCCAATTACAGTCAATCGACAATATTACAAAATGCAAGTACCTACCCACATTACAATAATCTCAGATAGACAAAATATATAATTATTTATAAAAAATGGATAAAAGCTCGCAATAAGCATGCGTAACGAGCAAACATGAAAAATAAAAGCAAATGAATATAAAATATTCTAATAAGCAATAACAATAATAATACAAACATAAATAAATTATGGCTAGAAGCTCGCAATAAACATGCGTAGCGAGAAGACATGAAAAATAAAAGAAAATGGATATAATACATTCTAATAAGTAAAAACTATAATAAAATTAATAATAATAATGAAAAATAAAAGCAAACGAATGTAATATATTCTAATAAATAATAATAATAAAAATATATAAAATTTGTATAGAAGCTCGCAATAAACATGCATAGCGAGTAGGCATGAAAAATAAAAGAATATGAGTATAATACATTCTAATAAGTAATAATAATAATAAATTAACAATAATCTGTAATAGTAAAAATTTATAAAATATGGGCAAAAGTTCCAAGAAGCATGCGCAGTGAGCAGACATGAAAAATGAAAGCAATTGAATATATATTCTAATAAGTACCCAATAATAATACTAAAAATTTACAAAATATGGATAAAAGTTCGCAAGAAGTATACGCATCGAGCAGGCATGAAAAATAAAAGCAAGCGAATATATACCCATTCCCACAGTTAATAATAATAATAATAAATGCCAGCGAATATATAATCTTACAAGCAATAATAATATAAATTATACAATATGGATGAAACTCGTAAGAAACATGCAGCAAGCAGATATGAAAATTAAACACGAGTGATACATCAATTACAAGCAAGAAACAAACTAAACAACCAAAAAAGAAAAATATTTTATTTCCCCCCTTCTTCCCTAAACTTGTCCAAAAACAAAATAAAAAATAAAATTTACCACACATGATATGCCAACTCAGCAGAACTGAAGTCCAACCGCAGATGACATCCTGACAATCCAAAAAAAAAAAAAAAGAAAGAAAACAATCCAGACAAAAAAAAAGCAAGGTTAATACAAATTAGTCCCACCCGCCATACTCGCTCACTCATACTTCTGCCTTCTTGGCTCATGAAGGAATGCCGAGAGTGCACTCCTGTAGGTAGGCAGCGAACTGTGAAAAACATCCACCACCCCTGCAAACTCATTTCCAAGCCTCTGGATTCTATTTATGGGTGAAAAGTAAAAATGCGATGTACTTGAGCTCGATGGGTAAAACGGCAAAGCTTGACGCGTCACCCTACCAGGAACAAAAAAATTAATGCTTTGGAGAATATCCGGGGCGTCCACTTCACTATGAATCAGCTTATATAAGAAATTTAGATCAGCAAGACTTCTCCTCTCCTGCAAGCTATGAATGTTCAATATATATAGCAAGTAGTCATAGTCTAGCTCCTGCAGTGTAAATCCCATTCTATAATTTATATAACGGAGAAACTTATGCTGAGTTCTCTCAAGCATCTTAATATGGACATTATAAAAAGGACACCACACCACCGAATTATACTCCAGTATACTTCTCACAAGAGAGAGATACAGAAGGCGCATAGTACTAATATTAAGAAAATCCCCAGCAACCCTGATAACGAAACCCAGCATTCTCATACTTCTGTTTGATACTGAATTGATGTGGCCAACGAATGTTAACTTCTGATCGAACAAGACTCCCAAGTCCCGTATCTCACTTACCGATTCCAAATTCCCGTCCAAAAATGAGTAATCAAAAATGATCGGGTTCTTCTTCCTATGAAATCTAATGACTGAGCACTTTTTTGCGTTCACAGATAAACCATTCCTCGCACACCAGATCCCAAAAGCATCTAGGTTACGCTGCAATTTTTGGCAGTCATCCAAGGATGTTACAGTGTTATATATTTTAACATCATCGGCAAACACAAGAAAACTCACATCCTCAAACACTTGAGCCACATCATTGATAAATAATAAAAACAAAACTGGACCCATGTGTGACCCTTGAGGAACTCCACTGGTGGCATCGAAGGCTCTCGAACATTTCCCGCCAACCCTAACCACTAGGCTCCTGCCAACCAAATAGCTCTCGAACCATGAAATCATCCGACCAGATATACCCAACCTGAAAAGCTTATCAATCAAAACCTTATGTGGCACTCTATCAAAGGCCTTGCTCAGGTCGGTGTATATAGCATCGACCTGCTTCCGCTCGGATAAGGCATGCGAAATATAGTCTTCGTATATGAGAAGATTACTCTGAGTAGACCTCAACGGCATGAAGCCATGTTGATAGTACATTACATTTTTATAAAGTTCAGAAGAAATCTTGCCTAAAACTAGCTTCTCCAACATCTTTGGAAAACATGAAAGGATACAAACGGGTCTGTAATTACTAACGTCGCTTCTGTCTCCATTTTTAAATATTGGGGTGATATAACTGCTCTTCCACGACACCGGGAAGCTTCCAGAGGAAACGGACTCATTGAACAATACATATAAAGGGTAATAAAGGCTCGTGGAACAATTTTTGACAAACGCGGGCGGAATACCATCGGGACCAGAAGTGTTTTTTGGCTCCAACTCTCGTATGTATGCCGCGATCTCATGAATTTCTATTCTGAACTTTGGAATATTAATGGAGTCAGCGGCAATGAATTCACCAAGACCACAATCCGACAGATCAGCTTCTGCATAAGTCTTCCCAAAAAAGTTGGCGAACAACTCCAAAACTCCAGACAGATCATGGGAAGTAGTATTACCGTAGAACATGGTGCCCGGCAAATCCACCTCATTGGCCCTTAGTGCGTTTGTGTATTTAAATATACCCTTTGCATTCAAGACCAGCGATGCCTCGACAGATCTGACATAGTCGGCATAACAGGACTCTGACAACCTCCTACACTTCCTCCTCAATTCGCTGAAACGTTCATAGTCCGCGGGACATGCCGTTCTCCTAAATTTTCTATGAGCTATTGTTTTTTCGGAAATGAGATCAACCAACTCCCTATTGAACCACCTCGGATATCGACCATCACGAACGCTCCTCCTTGACTTCGGAATGAATTTATCCATTCCCTGAACAATCAAGTCATTAAATTCTGTCACCTTTTCATCAATAGTCTTCACATCACCCTCTAAAAACGACCAGTTAGTAGCATGAAAAAAATCTCGCAATGAGGAATAATCGGCTTTGTTAAAATTAAAAGTGGCGCCAGCCTCATCCGTTCTCAATTCAATACATCCCCTAATACTTACTTCCAGAACCGGGTGATAATCGTCTTTTGGAACCAGCAACTCCAACGACGAGGAGACCGATACTCCCGGATCACTCGTCAGAACCAAGTCCAGAATTCCCCCCCGATGGTTCCGCACTGAATTAACTTGATGTAGACCAAGAAAATTGATCATATCAACAATCTCAAGTTCAGCTTCGGAAAAGCAATCACGCGAAGCGCTTGACATGCCCATTACGTCCGAGCCCCAATCCAAGTTAGGAAGATTATAATCACCCACCAAGACTATCTTTGCGTTCGTGTATTTAGATTTTATGCTCTCCACTTCCGCACAATGTGATCTGTAAACTAAAGCATCGCTAGAAGGAGGAACATACACACAACCAAGAACGATTTTATCGGAGCCAGACCTTATGAGGACGAATACATGCTCGACGGAAGAGTCTGAAACTTTAACGCTTCTAGAATGGAGCCTTTTTGAGACCGCAACCAACACCCCACCTCCCCTGGTACGAGAACTAGTCTGCCGTGAACGATCCACCCTGTAAACATTGTATTCCGAAAGGCCAAGCTCCGAAGTATGGATGTCCTCCGTCAGCCACGTCTCAGTCAAAATTAATAGATCTTGAGATGCTGATGCAACAGACATGGAAAAATGTTTGAGTTTTGTCTTCATACCTCTGCAGTTCTGATAAACGCAACTCAGTTCACAAACCCTGTCAGAATTTAGTTTTTTGATTTCCTGGAAGTGATCACCGGCTGTCCATTCATGTATCTAATAAACAAGTCCACCTCACCCTTTCTTCTTCTCTCCGCCAACTCGATATTCAAATCCTTCAAGTGGGCCCTCTGTGTAGTTGTGAGGTCGCTGCTCGCCCTAACTTCCCCCAGTTGTCGTTTGTTCCTTAAAATATTCAAAACTTGGTCCTGGCTAGTAAGAAAAACCTTTATTGGTCGCGGCTCGTCATTAGTACTCCTCCCCAACCTGATACACTTGATGTTTCCACTCACAGTACTACCATCAATCCTATTCATCAGCTGCAATACCTGAGCTCCATCATATTTTATTCTGTCTGCCTGTGTGGCATCCTGCAACTCCTTTACGCCAAACAGAATAACATTTTTCGACCGATTCATCCTATCGTTGATTTCATACAAAATTTTATGGGGGTGGATTTGATCCTCTAGATTGACAATGACAATATCTAAAATAATAAACAAAAATCCCTTTATGACAATACTAACACGTTCTTAGGCAGGCACGTTCTAAATATAACATTTTTTTGTACCTACATAAATTTTGATACCAAAATACCTTAAGATAAAAATGATGTACCTATCACGTTTGTGTTATAATGTGATTTCTTAGAACAGAGGTAGATGCGGAAGAATTTCGGAGGATTATTTTGAGTAACGGAGCATCAAAAAATCTAATCAATGCTTTTGACCAACAGAATTGTCTTTTTCTGACAATTCTTTCATTCAATTCCGGTTGTTTCGAACCTAGATGCCGAAAATTTTCATATTTTTTTTTTTACTCATCACGCCGTGTTTTCATCTTTCGTCTCTTCCACATAACATTTCTCATACAACATCTACTTCTCTTACTTCTGACCTGGCCCACCTTGAGAACGTAATCGATGTGTTCGATCCACGTCATTCTCAGTGCCCACGCTTTCTTACACCTTTCCTTTCCACCTTATAAATTTTCGTCCATATCCACGTTTCAGATAATCGAAAAATCAGATCGGGACCGTGAGGTTGACCACCTCACGTCCTTAAACTTTAACCGGTCAGAAAAGGTACAATGATCCTCGGACGCCTTTGAGCGCAATGGAGAGCTCTTGATGCCTCCCTACGCTCCTGAGTGGGGCTTAGGCCTCTCGCATTGTTGGTTTGGGGGGATCCGCATTGGGCTTGATTTGTGTGGAGCTGGCTTTTCAGTTTGATTTCTTTGATCGAGCTGGGGGGTCGGTTTCGTGCGGGTCGGCTTCGCTGCGGATTGGTCTCCTCCGGGCTGGCTTGCTTGTGCAGGGGCCATAAAGGGAGTATGTATGTATCCACGTTTCACATCATTGATGGTAACAGACTTTCGATATGCTCTAGAACTGAAATTGAAACTAACTCAACTATTTTTTTCTTCTTTCTCAATATAATTGATTTTACAGCTGTTGTAAAGTAGATTTTCTAGTGTTTAAAATTTTGAGTAGGTACCCCATTGAGCATATTACCAAATTTGGTAGTAGGAACTCAAACTTCTGCGTTGACTTTATTGTCTCTCATAATATTGTCTCTCAGCCCGAAAAATTACTACAGAATTAATGATATTATGTTTCACAATACTATTATGCTTATCGAAATTCTTCCATTTACAAATTATGATTTATAAGGTTTCAATTTAAGTGAAGCAAAGGATATTGTTTCAGATAGAAGAGAGAAAATAATAACATTATGGTTGGAATTATAGTAGGTTTTTATTCATTCATTCCCCATTATAGATTTATTCCTAGCAACTTTTATACACTTAAATTATTGTGTAAAAAGTTTTACCTTTTGTTTCTTATTTGAAATTTCTTAAAAATTGTTGTAATTAAAGAACTCTATTATTTTCTTTGCTTAAGTAAACAACCGAACAAAAGAACCACAAAGTTTTCTGAGAACCCAGAACTAATGAGGGCCCATGTTTATCAACAAAAACATCGTTGCTGTTTTCAACATCCAACAATAAGGAATTTAATATTCTTCCTCAAATGTCATTTCAAGTTCCACCTTGGATAATTAGAAAAGCGTATAAAAAAATTATCCTGGTTGCTAACAAAAAGGTTGCCACACCGAGAATATTTCGAACACTTCTCATTTGTAGTAAGTCGCACGCTGTAAAGGTTTGTCTTTTCCATTTCTGGAGAAAATGACCAAAAAAGTAAACGAATTGGAATATTTTTTGACAAAACAAAGGTGAATCACACCCGCTTATCACAAACCCATCGTTGAAATCTGACTGACAAGCATGTTTGTTGGATGAAAGTGCAACGAAAAGCTACACTGGATCGCGCAAAAAAGTTGAAATTGTGTCTTTTTTTTGGTCATTAAGTCCGGAAATAGAGTATAATAAAAAATAATCGCAATGAGTTTTTTCTCTGAAGTGGTCTTAACTATAGGTTCATTTTCAAAGTAGGATATCGAACTCTACCCGTTCAACGAACGTTGTTTCCTTCGAAAAATAAATGCATTATTCCGAACGAGTGAACACTGAAAAGCGAGTGTAAATTTTGTTTGTACTGACGTATTTTATTTTCGCTTTTTATTGGAGCTGTATATTTTTCACGGCGTAATAAATACAAAATAAGGTCGTAGTTAGCAGTTAACCTTATCTAAACACGATTGGGAAATGAACCAATAAAATATAATGAAAGTCCCCGTGTAGTTATTATGAAGCCTTTCTGAAGAGATTGCTCATATAAAAGGGTTATTTACCTTCCCGGTTACTACCAAAACCATACGATTTAACGTCGCAATAAACGGCCATGACCAAACGGTGATTTTTATTGGTCATTCAAAAGAAGTGACCCGCTCGTAAAGTGTTATTTCAATAATGTGATAAAAGCGTCGTCATACCTTTTCTCATCTTCCTCGCGTTCATCCAAAATAAAGTTGCATCTTCGTTATTTGGTTAACTGATTACATAATAAGCTACACTTATTATGTAATCAATAAAATAACTTTTCCACTTATTTCCTTACGGACTGAGATAAAATAGCGTTTTATTGAAAGTGTCGATCAACGTAATACAGAATATTTAATAAAGGAAAATAACATTAAATGTTATATTTATATTTGAAAACAAAAGGAAAGTATATACTTTCCTTTTGTTTTTTATAATTTATATGGAAAGTATATACTTTCCTTTTGTTTTTTATTTCATTATATTTGCAAATGTATTTTTTTAAGATTTTTTATATATTTTTAATATAAAAAGTTCCCGAAAATAAACATGATTTCATTTTTATACGAAATGAATAACTGGAAATAATAATATAAGCAATACATATTAAGTAATTATATTCAACACTTACTAATAAATTCTTTTTTTATGTAGGTATTAATGTTTCTAGAAACTCTTTTGAATGGAAACCTGAAATAAATGATATAATTTTAGGTATGATAATATCAGAAACCGAACTTTTATGTAGGTATTAATCTTTCTAGAAACTCTTTTGGGCGGAAATCTGAATTAAATGGTATAATTTTAGGTATGATAATATCAGAAACCGAACTTTTATGTAGGTATTAATGTTTCTAGAAACTCTTTTGGGAGGAAATCAGAATTAAATGGTATAATTTTAGGTGTGGTAATATCAGAAACCGAACTTTTCCACTATCTAGTTAATTTCAGGACGTTTGGAGTTAAAAGGTAAAAATAGCATTGTGCTCTTTTTAGCTGTTTTCTTGCACCCTATAAAAGGAAGAAAATCGAAGAATTGAAATAAATCGTGGTGGAGGGAACTGGCTAATGTTGACAATCAAGATCCTCAGCACTGAGGGAACGAAGAAGAAGAAATTGTGACCGTGAGATTGACCACCCAACATCTTTGATAAGCAATTATTATTAGCTCTGTATGGCCACCTCTTAGGATACCTATATTTAAAATGGCCCAGTCCCACTAGGAAGACTCCGAGTGTGGCGTCGAAATGCCAGGTGGTACTACTGAAGCTTTCAAGATCACCATGGGAGTCAAACAGGGCTCCGCAATGGCTCTATTTATATATATTTCCTCTTTGAAAAAGACCATGCGAGGAGCAAGAGGTATACCAAGACAAAACAGCAGCTTGGCCTTGGCCAATGCCAGTGGGGCTCATGGCGAATGATGCCTGCCCCGATAATTATCGGGTGAATACGTTTATGTATTTGGGAGCAACCCTTACCATACCCACTGGTGACTTCAGGGCTGAGCTTTCGATACGAATCGCTATGTGTGTGTTGCTCATTCTTCTATACAGGTGTGAGCTCCTAACCAAAGCAGAGATACACAAAGTATCTGCTTTCCAAAGTCTGTCAGAAGAATTATGGTATTGAATGGTACCACCTATTCAGGTGCACGCAGCGCGGGCCAATCACTTATACCGTGTTTGGACGGACTAAGCTGGAACATGTGTTAAGGATGCTGAGTGTCAGTTGGCCAAGGAGAGCGCTGTTATTCCTCCCATCAGGGTCCCGAAGAAGAGGTACACCTTTTTTAGACATCTTTCTTGCATTTTTCCTTTTGTGGATTATTAAGGGCATTGAGGAATATTAAAGTTTTGTTTGAAACATCTCCCGGCTGTTTTAAAATAGATACCTATAGGTATCGCTTAGAGGGGTTGTGTTGGGATGTTATCAACATATTGAGTGCTGAAGTAAGTGGTTCCCGTAACGACCTCCCTCGGGAGAGCAGGTACTATTACCTTCTACATCTACAATGTCATTAGGGTGGTACACGTTCGCCGTTAAGACATAATAAAAATAACCTCCAAGGAATGACTTTAGGTACTCAATTACTTTCGATGTAACTTTTACTCATAGTATATGGAATATACATGAATCTTGTGATCGGATTTCAAAAAAAAATAGATTTCGCTGAAATTAATTTTCTCGACGTTTTCGAGGGTGTAGATTCCAAAAATGCAAAAAAAAATTAAATTTCCGCGTACCTGTACCCGTACGCGTACGCCAAAAATGTGTGCGCACCCATAACTCATAGTAATTCTTATCCGATTTGATTGAAATTTGGTAGAACGGTTAGCCCCTCGATGTAGATGAGTAAAATGTTGATATCTGTACCTTCAGGGGAACCCTTTTAAACTATCCAAAGAAAATTTCACTTGTTCTAGAAAAAGGTCTAAAAAAGAAAAAAAAAAATTCTTCGATTTTCATAAAATTTGGTATACGGGTTGGTCTTATGCTCCTACACAAGCACGTAAAATTTGAGGTCCGTAACTTTAGTGGGTCCCCCTTAAAGAACCAATTAATAATATTGAATATGTAGTTCTAAAGCAGATAATAAATGTCTTCCGATTTGGATAAAATTTGGTGAAAATGTTGCTCTTGTAAATTCATTCGTACAAAAAAAAATTGAAGTCGGAAACTTCAGTGGAACCCCCTTAAAATTGATTTGTTCGAGATCACATAGTAATTTTTATCCGAATTGAATAAAATTTGGTATGAAAATTGTAGTCTATAGTCGATATCATTTTAAAGTTTCTGTAATAATTCCAAGGATAAATTCATTTTAATCGTAAAATTATGAATTTTTATGCAAAGATATGTTTTACACGAAAAGGCTGTTATAATATATACTATGAGTTCTGGGCTACCCTAGGCTAGCAGCTTTTTTTATTGATTTTCACGGTAGATGGCGGATCGTAAAACTATTTTCGTTCAATTAAAACTTGTATTGATATTTTATCATCAATTACAAAACAGCACTTAGTACTTACTTTGAAAATTCTCAAGCGTAAATTGAGCAAGTATGCTATTCAAAATAAAATGTACCTATTTATTACATAAACAACGCTCTTCAAATTTGCTGGTAAGTCGGACGATAGCTCACGGCTTCAAACTACTTATTCATTACATTATTTCAAATGCTCTCTTTAAGAATTTCAAGGCTTTTCTATTTCCAGCCGCATCAGATGAAGTCCTTCAGACATCTATTTGAACCCTTGTTATATTATTAACCTATTCTTTTGTTTATAAAGTCTAGATGAAATGTGAACTACAGTTCTTGAAACATCCAAGGGTAGGTTTGTGAGGGCACAACTTCTTCTATTGGAAGTTGGTATAACCGTCTATGAGTTTCAGGCTCTTAGTTCACAGAATTTTGCATTTCCATGAGACATTGAATAAGATTGAAAGCTTTGGTAAAATATACTCTTCGATATATTCTCCAACTTTTTATTAGGATCGGTTACAAAAGTACCACATTTTGTTGAAGGTTGAACTCGCCGTCTCAACTTTGATGTAGTTTTGGAGTCTGTATCCCAACCCAACGTCTCAAAGTATGAAAGGCTAGGTACTCAAATAATTGATATTGGAGATAGAGATATTATCTGGTTGGTATACTTTTCTCTTCAAGTTTTCAACTCTGATCACTTCAAGTTTTCAGAAATATCAACACATTTTATATCACAAAACAATAAAAAGTAAAACTGGTAATAATCTTCTATTTTTCAGAACACTCTCATTTTATTGGTTTGAGCTGGAAGTCAAGCTTGGCAAACTTCACTCCATTGAAGTGGAACACACCGTTCGAGAATGGTACTGTTGCGAGATCCTCAGTTCTCCATACATTTTACGTCTGAATAAACATCAAGTGGTAGGTACTTATGTAGATGTTTCCATATTAAATGTAGTGTAATACCGCTGATTGCTCACGAAGATAAACAAGACGAAGAATGACTATATGATTGGATCTAACATTTTATATTCAGTTTTGACTGTGAATACATAAAACATTTTTAGGTAAGTAAGTACACTTATCTACTCGAAACCTTAGGCCCTGTCCTAATCGCACGATCGTGCGATTGCGATGATCGCATGAACGCGGACGTGTCCTAACTGGGCAACGGACATACAGTAAATTCGATCGTCCGATCGGTGCCTTGTTTGAAATGATCGCGCGTCGCTTGTATTGCTCTTTTGTATCGATAGTTAATACGACAACCACATGCCAAAAGTTCCGAATCTTCCGAAGACGAACTGTCGAAATACATGTTTCACGTACAAGCTTGGTTGGGAAAATGGAACGCAGCATTTTTGACCGTGTGCTATGCGTGTTAGAACTCGACCGGACGAACGCTGGGTGAACGCTGAACGCTTGAATGCTTTCTATCTGCGCGGGCTCTTATAAATGAAGAGTTCGATACCTAATGTTTATTGTGCTGAAGTTTATATTTTAACCTATTTAAAAAGTATTTTCTTCTTCAAAACGTCTCTATCTCTCTTAAAAATTTAGTTTGTGCACCATGGTTGTAAGCCCTCGAATGATTACGGGAATAAATATTTTGGCTTATTAAATTTTCTATTATTAAAATGATAAACTAAAATACAATGGACCAAAACATGAACGGAGCACATAATTGGAAGGAAAAAACTTAAAACCGGTGTATTTATTACTGAAAGCGATGTTGTACACTACAAACCACTGTCAGTTGACATAAAATCCAACATGGCGGGTTAAAATCTACAGGGATCAACTTATAATCAATCGATATGGGTTAATCTACCTCGACGACGACGGCTTGATCGCATAATTTTCTATCGCTGAGCTATTTTTTCAACTGATCAGACTTTATAAATAAAGTAGAAACTGTTTCATTTTTAATTATGACGAATGAAGTTTCAAACGTTCGCCCAATCCGCCGGAATACCGCGATAGCTATTTCAAAAATTTATTATTAAAAAGCAGAGGTAGTATTAAAAGTCAAATCGATGAAGTTACACGTGAATGAAAGATGAAACGACTTGTTTCTATTGTATTATACTTATAAAAAAACCCTTGAAACTGGAGACAAATTGAATTCAGATCGTCATTTTTATCATTGCCAGTAAATGTTGTTAAAATTGATTTGATTCGGTAACACTCTCACGTCGAGAGGTGAAGGCACAGTTGATAATCCTAACGATTTATTTATTGCGGCTCCCGTCTTTTGATACCGTTTTATATTTTCTTTTACCAAACGTGAGAAGAATACTAACTGAGACGTTTCACATCTGTGTTAACTAATATTTTACCTCCTTTACTTCGAGACTTCTTACCATTATAATAAAACCTCTGTCATTATTTTGTAATTATTAAACGAACATTGATGATGAGAAATCTGTGTAGAAAAAATATACTTCTTTTTCGATGGCACTACAGCTTTAATCGATTCTTAGCCTCTAGATCCTCCTGTACTCAGCTTCGGCTGGCCAATCTGTCACCTACAGAAATTGTGCAGCATTTGTCTTTCCTAACTTCATCCATCCATCTGAGACTAGGTCTTCACTCGTCGTCTTCCGCCTGGGTGACCCTCGAGGATCCTCATAACAAGCTGTGACTACGGTATTCTCTGCAGATGCCCGGCTCACCTCAGCCTTCTCAGCCTAGTATGTATAGAGATCCTGGGAGCCTTGTAGATATTTAAAAATTCTTAATTGTATCTGAATCTCCAGGAACAGGCCCCAGGATCTTACGCAACACTCTCCTCAAATGTATCCGATATCCCGGTAGTTTTGCCATCATCATCATCCACGTTTCTGGATTTGATCGTCCATTTTATTTCTACTCGGTCTTCATTTTCTTTTGTTATTGATCCCAGGTAGGCAAATTCATTCACTACCTCAAATTTATATTTGTCTTTAAATGCATGTGGTGTTTAATCGAGGGTCATTTTATAAACATAAAAAACCGGGTACTTTTTTGTTATCTGGTCTTCCAATGCCTCCTTCTTAGCATCCGACATAATTAAAAACCGCGAAAAATCTGAGGCAAATAATTTTACAAGTGAGTATGAAATTATATAACAGAATCATTGAGAACAATAATTATTACATGGGGAAGGGAAGGTGGGGATGAATTCATCCATTTGAAAGCTATTGATAAGGCCGGGGTTGAGACTTAGTTGTGCTACGAAAGAAGAGTATCTGCGTTTTACCCCTATTCGCTATCAGATCCGCTAAAATTAAGAATCCGACAAAAAAGTGCATGAAAAAAGTAACTTTTAACTGACTGTTCTTAAATTATCAGGATTCCTCTAAAATGCTTTGCGATCAATTTAAGCGGCACCTTAGAGAGACCCTCAAAAATTTTAGAGGAACAACTTATATTATGTCAAAATCGTGTCTTTTTTTCAGTCGCATATCTTAAAAACAACAATCAAAACAAAATAAGTTATTATTTTAAGTAAATTTATCATTTTGTTCTTGTTTTCATCACAAAAGATACGTAAATACTATATTTCTTGATCGAGATGAATTTCTTTGAGAAAAATGAAATTTGGCGGCCATGATGATAATTTTGATATGGGGAAATTATTTCTTAAAGGAATATCGCTTGGATTGGTTGAAATCACATGCAATTGCCCGCGAAATTCAAAAATTTTGTTGATGCTAAATTTTAGCGGATCTGCCCCCGTAGACAAATTCAAATTGGCGTTCGACTACAAACGAAGATTTCGCCAATGTATAGTACGAAAAAACTAACTGTCCACTGGAACATATAAACAATTATTTAAACCAAACAATGATACTTATAAAAAGTGGACAGCTAATTTTCTTCCTACTCTACATTGTCGAAGAATTCGTTTGTAGTCGATCGCCAGCTGCATTTTGTCTAGGCCCCCAGATAGGGAATTGGGTTATTTGACTGGAAAAATTCTCCTTCCATTTTCTACACTTACGATGTCATTTTATTGTGTGGATATAGGTACCGACTTGAGCTGAAATCAACCTCGGTGCAAAACATCTACATATATATGTATCACCAAACATTTATTTGTATTTACTACTCTCTCTTTTCTAACTAATTAGGAACATTGGATTCGTTTCTGTACAAAACGAGACATTATGCTGTAAACAATCCTTAGGAAGTTCGCAAAGCCAATTGCATATAAGTGGAACGCTTTGTCGACGCTAATTAGTCTTGTTCGGAGTCAGATAGTTGTATTTAGTTTAATAGTTAAGTACCCTCAAATTGTAATTACTTCAAAGCAAATATTGCGGAGATTACTTACTCATGTACACAGTTCGAATTAATTTGTTTCAAGCGACTATTCAAACGTAGTACGTATATCTATAATAATAAAGGAAAGTGCCTGACTGACTGACTGATTGACTGACTGATTGACTGACTGACTCATCAACGCACAGCCCAAACGGCTAATCGTAGAGAAGTGAAATTTGGAAATCAGGTAGGTCTCAATACAAAACCTTCCACTAAGAAAGGATTTTTGGAAATTCCACCCCTAAGGGGGTGAAAAATAGGGTTGAATGTTTTTCAAAGTATGCGAATATCTCGGAAACTAGACATGGTACGAACTTGAGATTTGGCATATCAATTCTTTTATAGAAATGAGTGTTAGCATATTCGGCAATTTTTCCAAAATTTAACTAAAAGGGACGAAAAAGGGCACATATAAAAAGGGATGATTTTTAAGTGCCTCCTAAAAAGTTTAAAACTGGTTTTATCGAAATTTCAAAAAAATGATTTCTTCAGAAAGAGTCAAATTATACTATTTCGTTTTCAAAAGATATCATTAATTAGAGGGTAGGGGCACTTTTCCAACGTGTATGTGTGTGTATCCGTCCCCTCTTTATAACTTTTGATTCGCTTGATGCACAGATCCTAAAATTTCAGAAACTATTGAATAGTTTAAGCATACAAAATTTGTATACTCAGAATTTTGAATTTTTTTTTCAGTCAGGGGTTATCAACCTTTGAATTTTTATTTAATTTTTCCATATATCTCAAAAACCATAAAATCTAGAACCCTAAAATTGTGTATGTATATAGAAAAATACAATATCTAAAATATAATTTAATGAAGAAGTTCCAGGATTTCTCAAACTTTTTTTATAAAGAAAAATATTTTTTTTATGACAAATTTACGAGTTTCAGTGCCTATATTTCAGAATTTTATAAAAATATCGAAAAACGCCGAAACGCTACAACTAGATAATTTATTTTTCTATAAAAAATACATACATCATAGCAGTACATCTCAAACTTTTCTTAACAATTTTTGTAAAAATTTAATTTATTGACGAAATCGTTTTATACAATAAACATACCGACTCAGGCCATCGACAGTTGGATCTCATTCGGCGAGCCGGGCCGGCGTGGTGCCGCGGTGTATGGCTAAGAACACGTAGAATGCCGATTCTGACTAGCGCCAACCGGCGCAAAGAATGTTACTATGCATTTGAACGGGGAAACCCACAGAAAAAGCAGGAACCCGCTTTCTGACACGCCCATTTAAATGCATGGAAACCATAGACAACAATCTTTGAGCTGGTCGGCGCGGATCGTAATCGGCTTTCAACGTGTTCTTACCCATACGATGACCGCGCAAATTAGCGTTCCATTTTTATATAAGAGATAATACACTTTCCGTGAATTCAGAGAAACACTTTACGCACCTACCTACTTCAATATATTTTTCGTACCATGCATCCTGTACAGCAATTCTGAATTGTTTTTTTTACGATCGACATTAAAATCATTATGTAGGTACCTACCTATTTTAGTAATTTATTATCTCTACTAAAATAATTTACGGTAAGTTCACGAAAAGAATCTGGTTTGTATTGCAATTCTTTATGTCTTGATCTGTCAAAATATTTGAAGCCATTTCATAAAAACACTAGCAACAAAAAAAAACTATGTGAGTAATCTTGCTTTGAATTTATTGCGTAAACCATGAATAGCAAGTTGATATAATATTATGTTGAAAAAAGGTAAATACTATTATGAAGTCAATAGGTAAATTATTTTATATCAAATGTAGTAAAAGTGCAAAATATTAAATTTTAAAATTATCTACAAAACCTCACATCATTTTAGGACAGATCGTAAATAATTGTTTTGAAAACACTGGCAAGTCAATGACCACATCATTTCGTCACTGTATAGTGCGAAAAAATTAACTGTCCACTGGAACGTATAAAAAATAGAGACGAAAGGGATAGCAGTTAGCCGGATATTATGACCTCCTCACACACCATTTCCAGATCCCTCAGCTCTGCTTCGAAGGAGCAGAACACGAGGAAGACCCTCTCGGTATGAGAAGATCTTCTTTGTCTTCGGAACCCTTGCGGTAGGAAGAAAAGCGCTCCCCTTAAAATATCGGTGTTTTTATTTTCAAAATTTTATAAAATTCGCAGAATGCTAAAGAAGTACTAGAGCCCGGCCAGTGCGTAAATTACCATGGGTACAACGCATGAATTACGCTTACGTAGGCGGTATATACCAATTGGACTGACTCCGTTGCCGGAACGTTATTGTTCCAAAAATCGCGGAAACTATCTGCATCTTCAGCCAGGATGATATATGACGAAACGTTGTTTTATTAAACTTCCCTTACTTACGAAGACCAGCAAAGCTGCTGTTTTCCTCTATATAGTCTAATAGTCTATATAACGAAATATTATATAGAATTACTCTCCATAATTTACCTTATGCTTGATAATCAATTTTCTAAGTTGTAGAATTTATTTTGTGATTATAAGGTGTATTTCTTAAGTGATACTTTAATAAACAAATCAATGAGTTATCCAAACATGCCTCTTTTTACTATCCGGTATCCGGCAGGATATTATTTACGCCGCCGGATAGACCGGATATCGGATAGTTGCCGATATCCGTTTCATCTAATAAAAAATATAAACAGTGGACAGTTAATTTTCTTCCTACTCTACATTGTCGAAAATTCGTTTATAGTCGAACGCCAATTACTTATACCATTAGAATACTGAGGTTGACCACCTCACTTCCTTAAACCTCAACCGGTTAGAAAAGGCACAATGAGCCTCGGACGACTTCGAGCGCAATGGAGAGTTCTTTATGCCTAACCTATTCTCCTGAGTGGGTCCAAGGCCTCCCGTATTATGGGGTGGTTTGGGGGGAACCGCCACGGGCTTGATTTGTGTGCGGCTGTCTTTTTGGCAATCTGGCTAGGGTTTGGCTTTGTGCGGATCGGGATTGCTGCGGTTTAGTTTCCTCCGGGCTGGCTTGCGGTGAGCGAGGGGGGGCTTAAAAGGGAGAATATTACGTTATTATAAAAATGGAGACCTACTGTTTGAGCCAGTAGCATGGACATTAGCAATAATTGAATTGAAAAACTGATTTATGGGATTGCGTTGAAGTGGGATTTAATAAATAGAGTCTATCTCTGTCACCCATCCATATTTCCTATAGTCCAAAATTATTGCCATCTCTCTCTCCTTAACCTTGAACCTTACAGTAGAATGCATTATGCAACGCTATCATCAGTAATAAAATACATTTGTTCCGCACCGCACGTAGATTATTTGATACGTCGCTTATTGATGAATTTTTTCGCTTTCGCTAATTTAATCATCCGCATAAAATTAATTTTTTCTTAACCATCTAACCCGCTTACTTTTTACTTTTAACATAATAAATATTGCATTGTTTGTGTTGTAATAAATCAGTGGAGTCATCGAAGACATCAGGGGGTCCATCCGTGCACCAGAGTTCCAATCACCAAAGGTAGGAATTTATGTTTATTAATTCTCACCATATGTGCAAGCCTTTGATGAGTTTTTTGATTCCATTAAAACCGCATCCCGCATATACAGTCCGCTAATCCGCTCAAACATTGAATGGTCCTTACGAACCAGATTAAATTAGCTTTCGCAAAATAAATTTATTGCAAATTTAATTTCGAAAAAATATTGCATTTTTTCGGAACGCAAAACCGCAGTTTGAACAACATTGTCGATAAATTACAGATTAATTTGTTCATTCATAGTATTAAAATATTATTAATTAATATTTTCGCCGCATTTAAAATATATTTAATTCATATTAAATTTGGAATAATTATTGTTGTAACGCATTCACAAGTATTGTTAAAATTGATTGCTGTTCGCTAAACGCATAGCAGCGCTAGGTACTTATTTGTACTTGTGAATTGATACTTCAATCAATCAATCAATTCTCCCTTTTCCACCCCACTCAGGGGCATTGGGAGGCAACAAGAGCTCTCCATTGCGCTCGATCTTGCGCAATGTTTATGACCTCCTCCCACACCATGTCCATGTCCCTCAGCTCTGCTTCGAAGGAGCGGAACACAGTGTGAGAGGGTCTTCCTCGTCTTCGGGACCCTGATGGGAGGAAGAACAGCGCTCTCCTCGGCCAACTGTCATACAAAAAATTAACGCACCTTAAGTTATTTATATTAAGCATAATGATCCAATCGAACTGGATAGAAAAATTAGATTTCTCAAAATAAATATAGTGCATATTTATTTAATTTTTTGAAAAGATATTGCATTTTTCGAAATACGAAACCGTTTGAACAGGCTTTAATAATAATAAAGTTAATTAGTTGTTCTTTCATATTCTTCAAGTATATTATTTAAATATATTTCCGCTTATAATAATAATATTACAGTTCAGATATCAAATTTGGTATTATTGTCATAGAATTATTCACATCGCCTATCATAAGTACATTCGTTGACTGATACGAGTTTGAAAAAATAATATTATCTCGCAAATAAATATATTTAATATTTATTTAAGTATAGAAAAAATATTGAATTTTTTCTGAATACCTAAAACGCATTTTGAACATTCTTAATATTATCTAGCAAATGAATATATTAAATATTTATTTTAGTATCGAAAAAATATTGCATTTTTCCGAATACTTAGAACGCATTTGAACAGACATAGTGTAGTGTTATATTGTTCATTTATTAAGTAAATTATTTATTTACCGCAACGATTGAAATATTGTATTTATTAGAAACTCTGTGAAGAATAATTATTATTATTTGGTAAAAATTCACTTCGCACGGCGGCGTTTCATCGCATCGCTTAGGTTCATACTTACATACTTAGCTGTGGTACCTTTCTGTTGAATACAAAACGAGTAAAAATACGTTAATTGAGAACTTAAATCGCTACAAATTATAATTAATAGTATTGATTTATTGAGAAGTCGTTTTATATTGTTATTAATTGCATAATAATAATTAGTGATAGCTACTCACTGTAAATTTATTAAAATTCGCTCACGTTTGTTTATAGAGAAATATTTTTCGCTATATAGTAAATAGTAGATACATTGTTATTTGTAGTTAACTTACAATAATAATAATAACATAATGGCGGACAGACTTATTATGCTAGAAGCCTTAAAGGACAGCATAGATGAAAGAATTAAGTCTTTATATGCAAAACTACCAACATTGGTTTCGAATACCAGATCTGCTTCGCAATTTTTGATTGATTCTTCGACATTAGAAGGAGATTGCAAACAATTTAATGATACAATGGAAACTATTGTCTTGTTACTAATAGATGTTTCTAACAACATCGCTCACTCAATCTGTGTTCGTACTAAGGTTAAATTTGAATCCGATAATTCGAATAATAGGGATTGTTAAAATGTTACTTATATATAGGTACTTCTACCATAATGTAGAGAAACTGTATGTGGTTTAAATCACGAATGAAAGAAGGCAGTTGAGGGGAGAGCTGCCTTTCATGATCCGAAATACCTGAAGTCCGTTCTTTCGATGCAAATCTGATAGATTTGAACATATTATGGAGAAGATTGTAAAATCTAGAATATCAGTGTGAGATTTACGAGATATTTCGCACTATAATAATCCTGGAGAAATTCAGAAAGAGTGTCAAAACACCTCTTTATCTACTTCAGAGTGGCGTATGACAATCACGGTATATAGGGTCCAATTTATATAAAGTAGTGTCAGAATTCAGTATTGCTGGAAGTTGGTCTGAATGGTTGAATTATGGGGCGAATGATTTGGTGGAACATGCCAGAGAGCAAAGTGATGTGGAAAAAACCATGGCCCACACTGGTTAGGCAGCACCATGGTACCTATATAAAATGTAAGGATTTCATGGTATTCCCTTATCTGATGCTTTTCTGAAACCAACCTTTTGCGTAAAACGATGTAAGATCGTATAGCAACACAATCATCCTAATGAGTCAAACCAACAAACTATTTGTATACTTCAGCGCATTTTGTATTCATAAAACATAGGACCATTCCGAAAGTTTTTCAATAGCACCGACACTACGCGTTACGAATTTTAAAATAAAAGTATCTCGTTAGGAACGGAGGGTCTATTAAATTCTGAGATACTTAAAAAGTGAACGCTGTTAATTTTATTATTGTTTTCTTTCTAAAAGAGTAGATATTGAATTTAAACGGAAAACTAGTAGTAATCAGTACTTTAATTACGACATTTATTTTTTATTTTTTTTTTATTTTTCAAATTTTCGCAAACATACAGTTTTTTTATCAAATAATAACAATATAATGAAAAGTACAACAGTTATTTATTTTTTGTTGCCACCATAGACCCAATCTGGGCGCATAGCGACGTCAGATAAGTTTTAAATTATATTTTGAACTTATGTATCTAGATTTTACAGATCATGACATATAAAATGAACAAGAGAAAAACACACAGAAATATGACAGTAAACAAAACATTGCAACATGAGGAAACACTTTGTCACTCCATTTAGATAGAAAATTTAAATGTTTGTGTTAGGAGTCATGGCGGGTGTAAATGATCCAACCATGCTCTTGTCAGGTCACAACAGATACATGAGATTTGGTGTTAAAAGTACAAAGTCTTAGTCATTCCTTGTTAGTATACAGGGTGTCCCAAAAAGTATGGATAATCGGTAAACCAGGGCTAGAGGACCCCTAGGGCTATCCAAAAACCTCAATGTACCTATGTTCTACGATTTTTTATCGTTTTCGAGTTAAACATTTTTTTTCGATTTTTTTTTGAAAAACTCCGACTGTCAAGACATAATTGGTCACAGAGACGCTATTTATTGAGATACCCCCTTCATTATTTTTTTCAAAATGGTTGATAGGGTACGTTTTAGATGAAATAATTTGTTTTCTCCATTTTGATACCATAGCTTAAAAAATGGTGTATCTCGAAAATAGTCAAATCAAAAATTTTACAAAAATTTACAAACTTTTATCAAAAACTTCCTTGTTTCATCTATAGTATCTATCCTGTAAATTTCATTTTCCCATTCCTACGGGATCATACTTAAAAATGGTTTGAAAGTACAAGTATTCAGCACTCCCAGATGTATGCTCCCGCCAATGTAAGTATCCTTAAGGATTTAAAAGCATTTCTGCAGGAATCTGTTTGATGTAAGCCCAGGATTGCCCTCACCGCCCGCTTTGGTAAAATAAATACTCGCGAGGAATCCGCCGCTCGTCCCCAATACATAACACCGTATGTCACAATACTATGGAAATAAGCAAAATAAACAGTTTGGCTTTTTTCCACAAATAATGATGTCTTTATATTTTTTTACGGCACATACTGTGGAGCTTAATCTGCTGAACAACTGGTTTATATGTGGAGTCCACATCGGTTTATTATCCACAGTGATACCCAGAAACCTAAGTTGTTTGCTGTATCAACAGACAGCTGCGCTAAAACCTCAATGAAAAGATCATTAATCGTCTTTCTGAGAGAAAAGTGACTCGCATTCGTTTTTGTCGTATTTAAAATTAGGTTGTTGTCACCAAACCATTTCCCCACCCTCCCCAACACATTACTCGTGTTAATCATGGTTTCACTTTTACAGCCCTTATCCCTGATGAGTAACGAGGTATCGTCAGCAAACATAACCATTTGGCAGTTCTCTTGCATTTTTCTGGTAGGTTATTAACATAATATATTAATAAAAGTAATGGACCAAGTATGGATCTGACCTGATAACTTTTGTCTGCGACTTACAATTATCAACAACTGTAACCTGTCTATCCCCTCTAAGTAGGATATGAAAAAGCTAAGTTATATTATCGATCATCCTATCGAAAGTCGAATCGAATGACTCGAATGAATGAATCGACTGCTGAGTAACTTTAACTCATTGCTTTTAAATCTCGTCCTTGGTCTGCTGTAAGAAGTTCTGAGTGCGTATGTACTGAAGGATTTCAGGCTGAAAATGTAAGGAAATGGTATAATATTATCACGTAGTAATTTCCTACTAGGTAGGTACTTATGTACAGAGTATTTTTGAATTGCATTCCTATGTTTCTACCACATTCGAAATTCAAACTTAATCTAACTGACATTTACAGAAGAATCCTTCTAAACTCGTGAACACTTAGTTGGAAACAATTTGTAATATTATGTTGGGTTCACTCAGTATAATATGTTACCAAATTAATAGTATTTTTGTTGTTTTATATTATTAGCAATTCTTCTTACATACTAAACACGGTATACCTATAAAGTTTTTGTATATTTTGAGATTTGATTGCAAAAGGTTAATAAGTATCTAAGTATATTAAATTATGGGCGTTCGGGCGTTTATGAATGAATGAATGAATTCATTTCCAAGAAAGAAACGAAAAAAAATTTACAAATAAGACAAACATTACAAATGAAAACTAAATTATATTTATGGATAAGTGTTTGGGATTCCAGCTAGACCCAGTGTATAAAGATCTGGTTTTAAAAGAGATAGGTAGTATTTTACAATCAAAATTTGAAATTTAAAATACGGGTGTTATTAATTATTCTGGAATTTTAGCTCAAAAAAACAGGTGAGAACATTTCGAAAACACGCATAAAAGAATTTTCGACCATTTTTTTTAGATTTTACACTATAGTGCGGCGTGTTGTCCAAATTTATAGAAAGTTAACATTTGGAAGCATAGTAACCAACATTTAACTGACGCGTCTTTGGTATGTTGTCAATATAAAGGACCCTATTATAACTTTTGATCTTCATTTGAGGTTATGGATAGCTTATCAAAGAGAAAGGTAGAAGTTTTTCATTCTTTGTATGCAAATTTGGATAAACAAAGTTAAGATGAATTCTGATGAAAATGAGAAAAATGCTCGAAATACGTAAAAAATGTTATAAAGCCACAGAAAAAGATAGAACACCCGTCATGAAAATTTTCTAACAAACTTTGATAAGAAAAAAAATCATATTCATGAAAACATAAAACAGATGAGGTGTATTATAATAATATTATGGACTATAAGAAATATTATATCCTTTGTTAACATAAAAATAAATATTTACCCAACAAAAAGTTCAAGTTAAGTTACCATGGTATACTCCATTCATCTTTAGAGGTTTTTTAGACCTATTTTCCCAATCCAATCTCCCTTTACAATCAAGGGCATAGAAAGGCAAAAAGAGCTCTCCATTGCGCTCCATCTTGCGCAATGCTTATGACCTCCTCCCTTACCATGTCCGACTCCCTCATCTCTGCTTCGAAGGAGCAGAACAATGTATGAAAGGGTCTTTCCTCGTCTTCGGGACCCTGATGGGAGAAAAAACAGCGCTCTCTTAGGCCATCTCTGTTATTTTATCACGTTTAATTAGGTTATTTTATCACGTTTAATTAGGCACAATAAAGATGGATATTACTCACTTCTCAATACATCAATAAACTCGAAAAAGTTTTAGTTTAGATCAAGTCAAATATTTGATTCTTAGGGGGGCATTTTTACGTTAGTCATCAATTTTACTTGATTCTGCGAGTCCTTAACAAACGAAATAGAAATTTACGTTTTATTAATAATACCCCCAAAACAATTCATATTTGAGTTTTATAAAAATATGAACTTGGTTAAGATGGATAAAATATTTTTTGTGGGCATAATGATACAGCAGCGTTCATAACCTAAGAAATCTGTCAACTTTTCTGGGGTACTTATTTCTGAGATCCAATTGTTGCGTATCCTCAAGTGTTTTTCAATTGGAACGTTCGTTCTTTATAGTTATCAGCGGCCATTTTGTTGTAAAATATATTTAAAGTAAAATAGATCAAATTAGCTGCTATTTATTCTTGTTACTTTGCCAAATTTAAAGAATAAAAAAAAATAACAAAACGGGGATATTTATCCGAAAAATATACCTATCATATTCGACCAACGTTCGCTTATTTTACGGTCACCTAGATCCATACGCTCACTACTGGATGAATGAGTGCAAAATTCCCATTTATTTTAAAAGGTAAGGTGCTTTGTAATGATAATTGCGATTTTTTTAAATTCGTATTTCGGATAAACAAGGCAACGGGCAACAAGTTGAGTACCGATGGCTTAACCCAATAATTAGGACATGTTCATAAAATGTTTTTAGTTTGAACGGTCCATCCGCGTTTGAGCGTCCGACGCTCAACGCGCCTACGCTTTTCAATTAGGACATAGACTAACAAAAACTGATATTGAATAAATAAAGGAATCTTTAGTTGATACGAATTGCTTTAAAATGGTTTCAGTTCAGTGTGAACAGCGTGTGGATAATAAATCATGATTATCTGCGATTCGTTTCCTTTGGTTGATTACATTTCAATAAACGTAAACAAAATTCATACCCTAACGTAAACAAACCTTTGTGATGTTTGAAAAGTAAAACTAATAAGTCAATATTTTTGTATAATTTTATACTTTTATAGCTTCTATCAGATTTTGAAAATTGCATATTTTGTCAGAAAAAAATGGATCAAACTCTCATGCTTAATGAAAATGTGTAAGTAACTTTATACATATACACATAGTGCTATCGCGACACTTGGTCAAACGCAATGTACAAATAACAGATGAAAATTTATCGAAAAGGATTCGTTTTTTTTTTCGAATTATTCTTCTTTTTTTTAGAGAGGCACTTTAATTATTTGAAATTATAATTTTGTGTTTTTATTTATTTTCGTGTAAGTGGTGTAGTTTTTTTTTTTTTTAATTAATATCATTTGAAAATCCTGAAGTCTATCTATCTGTGGAAAATAGTAAAAGTATCATACGGAAAATAAAATAAAAAAATTAATTGTAATTTGTGAAAAAAATATATATATTTTGGTCTGTAAGTAACTTTTGAATTAAGTCGTCGACGTGGAATTTTTTGTATATTACTTAAATTTCATAATTTTCTACAAATTTTTACAAAAAAAATCAGTCATGGTGAAAGATAAAAAATAGCATTTCCAAAAAAAATGCATTTTCAACGATGGTTTTTTGTCCACTATTCGTACAATTCATTGGATCAAGATATAATATTGTATAAAGAACATAGAGGTGAATTTTTATGTAATAGATTGAATAAAGTTCCCATGTGTGAAAGTGACAGCTTAGTAGGTTTAACTCTAATCCCTAAAGTTCAGACAATATCACCCATCATCCGTCCACATGCTTATAAATGTTCAAGCACCATTATATGTACTACTTCTCAAACTTTGACAGGTTTCCTATTCTGTTCATAATAATTCTGTTCTATATATTATTAAGGCACATGTGATCCACCTTTCAAAAACATTCCTAAAACATTTAGCTAGTGATTACCTACTTATCGTAAAATTACATTTAGGCAAACCCGAAATGAGACCCTTGTAAACCCAACACAAACTTTCAATAAAGCTTACAAATTTTCTACATTCTACGGTACAGCGCGACTTCAATTATAGGCATTGGCCTTGAAATTCTGCAAAAAATATTAATTATTGTCATGTTCTATTTACGAAAATTACCGAACTAATTAACTCGGATATGGCATTCATTGCAATGCTTGCTGATGGAGAACGACTGGTTTCCCTAATGCTGCATTTACACGCTTGCCACACCAACATGAAAACGGGGTGTTTGCCTTGCCTTGTGTGAGCTTGTCTACGCTTGCAACAAGTGTCGGTTTTTACACAGATCAAAGGAATTTGCGGCAAATGTATGAAAATACCGACGCGCACGCCAATGTGTAAATGGCGTCCAAGCGTTTGTGAAAACTTGGAGCTCGTGGTGGCTTGCCAAGCCATGACAAGCGTGTAATTGTAGCATAAACATACTACGGTACCTAGTTTTTGAAATTGTATATTAAAGTGATAATTTTGGAATCATAAAGTAGGGTTGATATTTTAGGGCTACATATTTATATTTCGAAATTTAAAATTTTTGTAATTACTTTTTTACTCGGTTCAACTGTTCCTTCTCCTCAACGTCCTTTCTCCTTATAAACAAAAACAGTGACAGAAAACCTTAGTTCCGAATATCTGTTCTAGTTTGCGAAGGTACCTACTTAAATATTATTGAAAATACACTAAAATGTTGTCAAGATCAACATCATCGAAGGCTGACAGTATAGAAGTGTTCCCCAAAACAATTTTTATTTAGTTTCGACTTTTCGGTTACATACATGAGCTAGCTCATATGAAAATGTGACGGAAATTTCCAGAAGGTCTGAGATAAACGAATAATTGCGTCAAAATATTCAAAAGAAATTGAGTACGAAAGAAAATCTTTAATCCTCTCGCCTAAGGCCAGATATTTATGTACAATTTTCTATTGAATTCAGTTTTTTGATGTTATAGATCTCTTTACATGAGACGAATATAAGAGATAATATTATTATGTCCATAACATAAGTTTTTATAAGACTGTCAAGCGAGATATAGCCTGTAACAGACAAAATCATACAGTGAAAACCTTAAATCTTAATATCTTTAAATGATAAAACACACAAAAATGTGTTGTCCTTTTTGAAAAAAAAAAATATAGGTTAATGCTTCGTATCACCTTTGAAAGCATTATGATAATAGGGAGTAGGTACCTAATTCACTAAATTTTTAATGTTACTAGGTATATAATAGTAGGTATTGTCTTTTCCTGTCACGGTTTGCTTTACCTACATCTTCTCTACCAACATTCAAGAATATTGAGACGGCCGTAGGTATTCGTGATTCGGAACGAAACACAAATTTTCCTTTATTTTTATTCTTATGTATTATGTACGAATTGCAATGACGAGTCACCTCTTTATTGCGTGCATTCTGCCAGCGTTTTTAAAAAGATGTGCATCCTGGCACAAGCCCCTTAGTGTTGAGAACATGTTTTGGGGATTAGGTGGTACCACTATGTCTCAATTGGGACCGTACGCGCCACAGCCAATCACCTCAGTAATGCAGAATCGCTGATTGAGCTGGCTTGGCCATGTTCTCCGCATATCCCCCGAGAGTTGAATACTCAAGCCTTTCTTAGGTACAATCCGGATGGGACAAAAAGGCAAGGCAGGTCACAATTAACAATCAAGCGGGTACTCACTGCGGTTTTACAAGCATCTGTACTAAGCTGAGATGAAGCTGTGCAACTGGCACAAGATATAAAAGCTTGAAGGAACTTTGTGGAGTCCACATGTTCCACAATGGCAAAGCATATTTATGTGACAGCGCTTAAATTTGTTGAAATTCATGAAAATAATTTTCTACGCGCGTAAAAAATTGCTGACATCCTTTAAGAAAGTAAATCAAGTCAGCGGTTCCCTACAGCTCCAGGACTTTAGAAAGCAGAAACTAATAGTTCCACATGGTATGATGCGTCTACGCGGAGAATTTAATGTCCCGGAAATTGGAATAAATGTATGTAAATATGATAGGGAAATAGTATGCACAGGCTCGGATATTATGTTTTTTTACCCATCTACCTTTCTCTACTCGCTTTTCTCGTCAAAATGAAAAGAAAATATTACTTATCTCGAAATGTTTTACAATGAGATCGGGTATATTATGCTCTTGTCATAACTGACGGTTATTCATTGTTATAAACATTTCTCTATTATTACAATACTTTCCGAGTATCTGATATTACCTCCTTGTCGATAAGATATTTTTGATATAGGTACGTTCGTTTATTTTTCAATAATATTAAGTGAATGTGAATATTACATGTTTCTTATTTTACTGTTTACTTGTATGTCCTTCTGAGAATCACGCAAAAGTTATTCGGTTTAAACAAATCTAGATATGATTAGATTTTATTTATTCATCTCGGAATATTATTTTTATTGGGAAATTATTTAATACTAGCAGTGTAGCTAATTTTAAAATAACTTCCCTAAGAAACATTTAGGTACAAGTAAGTAGGAAGCTCTGATTAAGTATCACATAATATTTCGTCGACATAATATTTCCCGCGTGTGAATATCGGGTTAAACACGAAACATATTTCCCATAGTTGGATGGAATGTGTCATATCGCGTAAATATGTAAAAAACGCATCATCGCGTTGGGTAAGACTGTTTCAACGAAAATTCAAATATTGCATGAAAATTAAGTTTTTGTGAACAAAAAATAAGTTAGTGTTTTTTTAACTGCATAATAAGTTAAAATTATAGTAAAATTTACTTACTGAATATGCATTTCTTGGTGGAGTTTATTTGAAAATAAATTTCAAATAAAAAATTGTATAACTTTTCCACAAATTTTTATTATACTGACTAGTTTCGTAGGCACACGTCCTACATGGTAACAGGAGACTAAGAAGAGAGTTTCTTAGTCTCCTGTTACCATGTAGGACGTGTGCCTACGAAACTAGTCAGGATAATAAATATTTGTGGAAAAGTTATACAATTTTTAATTTGAACTTTATTTTTAAAATTATAGTTATTAAAGGTTTATAAACATGACGATGTAACTATATCGTTAACTCTTATAATTAAAAAAGTGTTGTATTAACGGTAAACATGATTATTTAAACAAGTATCTCCGCAACTATAGTCATAGATGAATAGAAATAAGTTTTTCGTTACTTTTAAGCCCGATCAATCATATTTTCTTTAGCTATTATATTCTTATGTACCTTCAAGATAGATTAATGTACATACCTAAGTATTATGGTGGATACGGAAATTTTCTCGAAGACCTACATACGTCGTCAAATTGAAAATTCATGAGAATAGATATTGAAGATCTTGAGAGACAGATGAGTTGAGAAACAATAAGCTTTGGATTACCAAGTTTTTATAAAACGATTTCAATTTAGTTTAGCATAATAATTTCATCATGAAAAACACAACGTTTAAACAAAATTATTCCTGTTATAATTTTTTTTAGAAACTTCTTAAAAGATAACTTGACGTATCTTAATGCGTTACTTTGTCTTAATATATATAAATCTCGTGTCACGATGTTTGTCCTCAATGGACTCCTAAACCACTTAACCGATTATAGTAAAATTCGCACACCATGTGCAGTTCGATCCAACTTGAGAGATAGGATAGTTTAAATCTCAAAAAACCTTGGGTAACCTACGAAAACTTCAATAATGTAACCCAAGGTGTAAAAAATTTACCTAAAATATTCTTTTTATCGCGAACGCTGTGAAAGCTAATGATGATAGAATAAAACAATGTACCACAATTTTGTAGAAGACATCATTATTTACAAAAAGTCTCGCGACAGCATATGTCTAACTATTATAGTTATGCCACAATAAGTGTTTTTTTATTTTAAAAAAATCAATAAAATGTCACCTCTAGAAAAGGCTCTTTATTGGTATCTTGGTATTACTCCTTATTAAAATAAATTAGTTCATATTCAATTCTGCTTCAATATGTTTGTATAACTTTTTGAATTATTCAATTCGGACATTCCATTCGAAAGTTATCACGAGTTTAAAAATGTGAGTATTGAAAAAAAAAAGCATAGTCTCTTATCATCTCAACTTATCCGATGCAGAGTGCGTACGGGAGAGGGGAGGGGACTGAGGGGAGTCATGTCAAGTTTAGTAGAAATACCGCGCAAAGTAGTCACGGTGGTAAACTGACGTGACACGATACATTGCAATGCAATTATTCCAGATTAACATATGCTATAAAATATTTTGAAAAAGTTAGGGATCTGTATGAAAACTAAATTATTTTTAAGTATCTATCTACCCGTGCGAAGCTGGGGCGGACCTCTAGTTTTATTATATAAACAATCGTTAACTTCCCGATTTATACCACAACGTAGTTGCTATTTCGTTAATGACTTTTGAATGGGATAAGAATTTTGAAGACCTTGAAAATACTTTGAACGCAGGGCTTTAAAAAATGCCTGTTAGTAAGAATCTGTGACCAAATCTGAAATAGACAGCGGCCGGCGTTAGTAACGCGATGTGCTGACGTGTTTTGACTCAAATTAACGTCGGTTATACCTAGTTAACCCTTCCAAAGATTACTGACATGTTCAACATGCCGACTGAAGTGGCGATAATACCTTTGTAATTTATGTTTGTATATAAGCATTTTGAAGGTAATAATTTTAAATGAAGAGGCATCTCTTGGCAAGTGGTCAAAACGTTTTTAAGCTTCGAAATTTTATAGCAACTGCTAATAAAAGTAGATGAGACAAGTAATAATTATTATTCAAATTTATATTACCTCAACCATCGATCGAAGCGAAATTATTATACTATTGTTTTTATTATTTTTCCATTTCATTATACACATTAAAAAAATCGAATATTTTTATGAAGTATGTACTTATGTAAGTATATAAGAACACGTAAAATTATTGATTCAATTTTCCTTTTATACGAGAGTATTTTGAGGGTGGTTGGTTTATTTTTTACTACAAGGATTGAAATCATTAGAGCTTTGATCCATTTCTTCCATCATACAGAAAAAAATATTCGTCCTTATGCCTTTCTCAATAATAAAGAGCAGACTTGAAATAATTAGATTTTATGTTTAAAGAAACAGCTTTGAATAAAAGGTTCACTTGAAAAAAACTCAAGCATGATGATGTGAATTTCATTAAATCTGTGAAGTGTCTTTTAAAAAATTGAATAACTGTTTTATGTGTATCCTCAAATATTTTTGCTGTATCCATGAAATGAAACTGTCAATAATATAAGTACCTACCTATCTATGTATGTATATTATCAATCAACTATTTTTTCCGTCAAGTACCTATCTATTTATCTTATTTTAACCGCTCTGTAGTTAGATAGACGATAAAGCAGCAAAAATACCCTATACCATGAGGTTTAATAATACTTAAAACACATTAAGATTGCAAGTTATCTTTAGTCCGAATCTGAAACAGTCTTCCTATTCTCTGGTGTTGTGTCTGAAAATCTGAAATAGTCTTCGAAGTATCTATATAATTCAAGGCGGATTACAGCGCCAGCAGAGGTCTGTAAGTCCCTATTTGGAAGATTCAGACCTTAGGTGTACAACTCCCTTTTTTAAGTCAGTGGTCATGTACGGATTGGAGTCTTGAATCATTACAATCAATGATCAGCAACGTTTTTTTTTACTATTTAGAATTATATTCTAAGTAGGATTTTGGAACCAAGGCCGGTAATGCGACTGACACCTGATGGAAGCTGAAAAGTAATGTGGGGATACACGTTAAGAAGATTGGCATGGATAGGATTAAGAGGAACACTAAGAATCTTTTGCGCAGTAAATTCATTGGCTGAAGGCAGCTGGGTAGACTAATACAGCGGCTAATGGAAAGCATCTCTCAGGACTTGTTTGTAAGCGCTAAATGCGGGATTTACCCGGGTCCCAAGCTCAACAAAAGAACGCCTTGGAGAAAAATTATTTAGGAGTTCAAAATACTGCAAGGGTTGTACGGCCGTCGGAAGAAACTAAAAAACATTGAGCTTATGAGATAAAATTTAATGAAAGTACACCTGGACAAGGTAATTTCTAGAATAAAATTGATTATAAACGAGAATCAATGCCGGGTATTCATCTCTCGGAAGATTTCGTCTTAATTTTAATCCGTATTTTCGTGATAATAATAATAATGTAATGTACTCACGAGTATCGAATTTCTCAAATCATACTGCCATAAAAATAATCGCGCCTGGCATTTCTACCTTTTTCAATCATCTCATTTCCTTTCAAAATATTCTTCGTAGCGATGTTTCAATCTAAATGGATTATGAGAAGCCTTCTAAAAAGACGAGGTGTAGAGTAATTGATGGGGGTAAAATTAAGGGCAAATTTGATTTTGAAAAGGGGTTGGTACCTATTAATGAAAAGATTGGCTATCTAATTCAATAATGTTTTCAAACCAATAATATCTACAGTTCAAATACTTTGTATCATATCTACATATTTAGGAATGGGTGTAATAATGTAAAGGTGCGTTTACACCAACCGAGGATAGAGCCAGAGCTGGAGATTTGTCGTTTCTATTGATACCGGACAAACAACAGTGATTCTTGGTGTTGATTCTTGCTTGGTTTCAATGTCAGTGATCAGGAGTGAATGCTCTAATTCTAGTTCTGAATCTATTTGCATTTGGTGTAAACGCACACTATATTGCTCACTGCCTCAGAACAGACCTGCGTCTAGTGAGGCAAAAAATTACATCATACGTTATGTTGTTTTTGTAATTGAAGTGTACCTATATTATATTGTTGGAATAAAAAAATATATACAAAAAATTATTTATTTTATTACCTAAATCAATATAGACACCGTTTCCATATACCGGTATATGGTTAAAATTGTAAAAATATAGTTACCTACGAATGCATACTGACTATTTAAGGTGCCTCTATTTTGAATTATTATATTTTTAAACCTTTTATGTTTATGTTTATTTTAATACCAGCTGACCCGCCCGTCAAACTTCGACCTAATCCAGAATAAAATAATAATTTTGACTTATTACATGAATTATATATACAGTTTATGACATAAAAACTGAATTAAATTTAGCTAATAATTTATTTCATTATGTATGTAATAATTAATTATTTGTTGATTCGGATGCGAGATGAAGTTCTATATACGATATTATATGTATACTAGCTTATACCCGTCTTGCTTTACGTTTTTGATTCCGATTGTCAGGCTTGATCAGTAATATTATAACAAATCAATCTCCAATTATTTAATTACATTTTCATACGGTAATACCAAGATTCCATTTAACGTTTACATGAGTAATTTTGTTTCCAAAAGATGGCTTACTGTCTTTCTTGAAAAAATTGTATGAATAAGATCCTAAAAAAATAGAGTTTTTTAAATAGCTCTAAATATATTAAAGTAATGCAGCAAATTGTATTTAAGAACCTTCTCCGGCATTTTGCACGGCTCTGCGCAGATTTATATCTGACGTAACATTTGTATTTTGAGCGTGATGCTCCGACATACGATAAAAAGCAAATATACAAACATTTCTGAATTATTATGTAGAAGATTGTTTAAAGAACAGCAGCGTTATTAATAATCTTGGTATAACGTAATACAATGGTTCATACCATGGTCTAAGAAAAAGTTATTAATAATCCAGGTATACCACAATAAACCATAGAAAAAGCATATAAAAATAAATCCTCGTTGTACCACGGTTTTAGAGATTTACTAATTCTATGCTTTATACCAGTGATAAGGTGTTTTTATTAATAACACTGCAGAAGTCCATCAAATACAAATTTCGCCGAATTATTATGGTAATATTGTACATACAGAGTCCTCGACATTACCTTAAAACTGCCGTCATAAGGCAAATAGCGTTTTCTCAATGGAATCTAATTTCGAGATAATATGTAGGTAATTGATTTACCCGTGTAATTGATTACCCGGTAATTGATTTAAACGTGTAAAAATATTCATATAATGGAGTCGAATCAGGCCGGATCGACCCTTTACGAACAAATAATATTTAATATAAAACATAAAAGTCATAAAATGAAAAATCTTGTGCAGATACAATTAAATCACAATGCAAGAGAACTAACACAGATGAAAGAGACAAGTATGTCACCGATACACCATAAAATGGAGGGGACGTCCTTATCATGCCAACAACTAAATACAGTGGAGGAGGCTTTTTTATACACGGACAAGGGTCTCCAAGCGGGACTCAATCACAGCTAGAAGACACAGGACTGCAGCTCGACAGCGATAACTGCAAGACAACACTATTTATTGGTCACCAGAATGCCCAAGGATTGCATAATAAACAACATGAACTCTATACATACCCATTGTTGAGTAAATTAAATATTTTGTGCTTTAGTGAGTCATGGCTAAATGAACAGGAAATTATGAACTTTACTATCCCCAATTTTAATGTTGCAAGTCATTTTTGTCGAAAAAATGCTATAAGGGGAGGAACGATAATATTAGTTGAAAGCAAATTTAAGAGCAAAAATAGATGTGATATTGTAAATTTATCTGTGGAAAAGGATTGTGAACTAAGTTGTGTCGAAGTAAATAATATTATTGTAATAGCAGTATATAGATCACCCAGTGGTTGCTTTAACAATTTTCTGAATGTTCTTGAAAATGTTCTAAATAGAATTTCAAAAAAAAGTAACAAATACATAGTTGTCTGTGGTGACTTTAATATTGACTTTAATGTTCACTCAAATGATAGAGATGGACTCTTAGATTTAATGGATAGTTTTATGTTAAAAAGGTGCATTTATCAAGCCACTAGAGTAACAAGCTCGACGGCCACATGCATCGACAATATTTTTACGGACTTAGATGTGCAAGATTCTCAACTGACAGATTTTGTAAGATCTGATCACAGTGCACAACTAGTAAAATTGAATGTAGAATCACTCTCTCATTCCCTTATTCAAGATGATAAATTTATCAACAAAAGATGTTTTAAATCTGAACAGTTGGAACATTTTTTGAATTCAGTAACCTTTGATGATGTTTCATATGCTGATGATAATAATGACCCTAATGTAATATTTGATAGATTTTTTAAAGATTTCTTGCTGCAACTAGACCACTATATTCCAACCAAGAAGGTAAAGATTAAAAAGAAAAAATCATTTGATTGCTGGGCAACTCAAGGTATTAGAATATCCAGAAATAGATTGTTTAAACTTTACAAAGTCCGAAAAAATGACAATTCTGATGAGTTAAAAATGTTTGTAAGTAGATATAGCGCAATATTTAAAAAGGTCTGTGTTGAAGCTAAGAAAAAATTCCTGAATGATAAAATTATGACATCTAAAAATCCTATAAAAACAACATGGGATATCATTAAATTAGAAACAGGAAGATCCCAAAAGGAAAGTGAATATATTGATTTGAACATAGATGACTTAAATATAACAAACCTAGAACTAGCTAATTGCTTTAATAATTATTTCATGAATGTTGCACCTTATGTTACTCAGAATCTTTCATCTTCTTTAGAAAGCTCTATGAAGCACCTTGACTCTTCAAATACCGTAACTTCAACATTTAAATTTAAAAATGTGTCAATGAATGAAATAAAAACAATTTGTAAGAACTTGAAAAGTAAAAACTCTGATGACCTATGGTACATGTCAACTAAATTGCTCAAATTAATCATAAATAGGCTTGCTCCTTTCTTGACAATCATATTTAATAAATGTCTTAAGCAGGGAATCTTTCCTGACAAACTAAAATTGGCCAAGATAATTCCAATATATAAGAAGGGTAATAAGAATGACTTAAATAATTACAGACCAATATCAATATTGCCGGTTATTAGTAAGTTATTGGAAAAAATTGTTGCTGAACAGCTCACCCACTATCTGATCAGTCATGGTATACTTCATCCACAACAATTTGGATTTCAGAAGGGTAAAGATACATCTGCCGGTATAGCTTCACTTACCAAAGCAATCCTAGAATCAATGGATAAAAAATGGGATTCATATGGAATTTTTTGCGATCTGTCAAAAGCTTTTGACTGCGTAGATCATAAAATACTACTAAAAAAGTTGGAACACTATGGAATAAGAAACACAGAGGGAAATTTTTTTAGGTCTTACCTAGATTGCAGACAACAAATGGTTGAAGTAAATAATGAAAGATCACATTTAGGAATGATGGGTTATGGAGTTCCCCAGGGATCTATCTTGGGTCCTTTATTGTTCTTGGTTTACATAAATGATCTTGCAAATTGTATTCCTGAATGTAACCATATTGTTATGTTTGCAGATGATACTTCTCTTATAATTAAAGATAGTGAAAGTAAGGATGAAACAGTAAAAAATATAATTAAAACTTTGAATGACGTGGAGGGGTGGTTCGGTGACAATAATCTAGTCTTAAATGTGACTAAAACAAATGCTGTTCACTTCTCTCTGAGACATAGTTTAGAACCCGATCCGGTGGTTGCTGCTCTCTCTGAGAGAGGCCTTGAGATAGTAGATCGGTGTAAGTTTCTAGGTGTGACGATTGATAGGCGACTCCAGTGGTCTCCGCACATTGAAGGATTGTGTAAGAAATTGAACTCAGCAATCTATGCCATCAGAAAAATAAAAGAGACCTGTGGTTTCGATGCGGCAAAAACAATTTATTTCGCATACTTCCACAGTCTAATGACCTACGGCGTGTTGTTCTGGGGCATGGGTGCCGATTCCAAAAGAATTTTTACTTTGCAGAAAAGGGCTATCAGATCGCTACTTGGCATGAGGCCAAGAGATACCTGCCGTAATGTATTCAGGGAGCTAGGGATCCTTACTATGCCTAGCACCATGATGCATGAATGCTTACTCTATGCAAGGTCCAACATGGCAAATACCCCTCAAAATGCGGAATATCATGATTACAACACTCGGTCCAGGACCGACATTCGACCCGTGGCTCATAGACTCAGTAAGGTCTCAAAGAGTTTCATATGTTTAAGTGTACGATTATTCAATGTGTTGCCTGACTATCTGAGGCACTTGGAACTTTGTGAGTTTAGGAGAGGGGTGAAACAGTATCTTGTGGCTAAAGAATTTTATACAGTTGACGAAATGTTGAGTGGCACATTGTAATCATAAGCAAGACGAAATGCAAACAGAGCCCTTTACACCCTGTTTGCATTGAACTTTGAATATTCTTTTTCTGCACAATATTATTGTATTGTTGATGTGTTCTATTGTTTCTGATTGTGCGGTGTTGTGCCTTATTGAATTTGTTATAAATTATTGTAAATCTTGACGTGTCCAAGTGCCTGCCCTAAGGCCTAAGGACGAAAATATACAAATACAAATACAAATACCCGAAATTTTCATCCAAGTTCAGTTATCTAGTTACCCTTTTCTCACAGTACCTAGATAAACACTTATCAATAAAATAGATTTGAAATTTTTTATAAAATTGGTAAAAATCTCAGGTTATTTTATTTACAGATCAGTATATAGAGGGTAATTATTATACCTACCTATTTTTTCTATATTGGTGCACACACTCATCCCGGTTTATTTATTCCTTTGTATCTTGATGATATTATTTTGTTAAATCAATGATGTGAAAAATTCGCAGTTCACTTTGATATCGTTGATACGTTGCAATCGTTTCGTCCATCGGTTGTTAATCGCCCATGTTTGAACGAATTTCTGTTTCGATAAATAATTTAAATTGAAATGTCTGTTTGCCGAGGATGGAATTATCGAATCCGCTGATTGATTTTTAGTTAATTTTGCATTTTCTTGTATAAATAATAATGATGTTTGATTTCAAATAAATCGATTTGTTTTATGTATAAAACCAGATATCATAATATTATTAAAATAACCATTGGGTTGAAAAATATTGATTTAAAGGTAAGTACATACTTTAGACCAATTTGATGTTGGAGCTAATACTTCGTGTGGTCAAAAATGAAGTCTCTTAAATTATAGAATCATACCCTTTCAAGACGTCATAACCAAGTCATGAAATAAATAATTATTATGGATTATTTTGAAATATGATGGAGATGATGGATTTGCCAGGACACGGAGTGCAGTTCATACATGGAAATGAAGAGAACAGTGGAGAACTGAGAGAATTGGAGAAGGAGTTGTTCGCACTTCCTGCAAACCAATCCACAGGATTGAAAAAGCAGAAGAATATGTTGGGAGTAAAGTTGACTCGAATTAACATCTTATAATATAAAAGAATGTCGGGTTAGTGCGAACACTTAAACTCGAGATCGGCTGAACAGATTATTGCGATGTTTGATTTATTGGATTCTTCTCCACTCCGGATAACATAATAAATATTTAAAAAGTTGAAAAATGCATAATAAATAATTTAAAATATAATATTAAAGTTAGTATGGAACGGATTTCTTGATGGACACCAACGCCATCTATGAAAATTCTTTAATAACAATATTATTGTTTATCTGACAACCATTGACATTAAAAATATTGGTTCCTACGCAGATTTTTGATGGATTTTTTTACGAGCTTTCAGAAATATTTTTTTAACATTCAAACATATTTTAGTATAAATTACAAATTTAAATTCAATACTCATAGTAAGGACTACAGGACAACGTCTGTCGGGAAAGCTAGTAGTGTATAAATACCCAATGACCGATTAGCGAATTACGGTGAAACTGGTCTACTATGTTTTAGAAGATAATCCTATAGATTAGATACGAACGAATGATTAAGGAACGTCCTACTGTAATATTCTGTAATCAGAAAACAAAAACACTTCAGATTACGGAAGATCCAATTGTCTTAGACTTATAATAGCATCAAAAACATTGTTCCAACCACCATTAATGCGCCGGATTGTTCAATTACGAATTCTTTTTGAGCATTGTTAACTTCAGATGCATAATACTAGAACTGGTAAAGGAATGACTACCCATTTCGACTTTTGTTGTTGGTGTCATTGATGACTGTCAGCGCAACAAAGCCTAGTCACACGCTATGATCATAGAAAATCTATATAAATAAAATGAAGTCTGAATAAACCTATATCCTTTAAAGACACCGTAACCGAGAAAGACAAAGGTAAAATAATGCCCTCTTTACCAGTTCTTATTAGGGTTTAGCGCTATAGGCTACAACCTTAATTTAGTATGAAAATTGACAAAGTGTAGGTATCTGACTGTGTAGATGTTCCACCTCTATACAATAATTGTGATATTTATTTGTCTGTAACCTCAGGTATTTTTTTACCAAGCGATATTGTAGTTCTTTATATTTTTCCCTTTAATTGGAAGGAACCATAATATCAAAATAGTTAAAAAAAAAAACGAAATTCAGCTAAATACTATTTATTCTGAACGAAATGCCAACTGGTACGAAGTTTGACGGGTCAGCTAGTAATAAATAAAGTTATATGTATATTACAATAGGAATGATATTAAACAAGGACTTCTCTATTCTTTGTATGTTTCATACAATCTAATTTAAAAGGAATTATATACAAAGGTACATCTGGGAATTGATTAAAATATATTATTATCTCAAGTATGTAGGTACTTCACCGCATCTCTTCAATATCAGCCTCCCCCGGAAACCATGCAACGTGTTGTTTAGGACTGCGGAAATAATATTGAGCTTTGGGCCAATGTGGATAGATGTTTCCGCTAACCCATTTGGCAAACATATAGTGCTTTGAAATGACCTTTCGAAGGTTTAGATGGAGTTCAAACAATTCATACATATTATTCGAAAAGAGCAATGTGCCTACTTACCTGATTCGTAATAGTTATTATACGCTTGCCCTTTTAGTGCCTTCTATAGGAATACCATCTCCTACCTTTTCTTCTTCACTTTCTTTCACTCCTGTCTTCTCTGCATGGGATCTTCAATCGGAAGCGGACCTCCATTTCTTGAGTGGTCTATGGAATCAGTTGCTATTTTTATAAATCATTCAGGATCTGTTCTCTCTAAGTGGTCTGTCAATAAAAGTCTTCTAGATCTTCCCCATCGCTCAACATACTGGACATAGCAGGATCTCCTAATATCGGTGTTCCTTTTACTCTATCCCGTTGTGTCGTTCCTGCAATAGGGGGAGAGTCTTCATGTCTGTGGTATGTAGGAGGCTCTTCGTTCTTGCTGTTCTATCTCCTTTTTCCACTGTTTGGATTTAAATTGAAAATATTTTACCCTCTCTAATGCACCATTTTCACCACCCTTGATTGCTTTACCAGTCACCGAGATTTATTCTGAAGGTCGTGGGTTCGATCCCCGGTATCGTCGATCTTCCTCTCTTGCAACGTACGCTTGCTTTCTGTTAAATAAACGTCAAAAGTATATTTGTGAAAACATGTAGGTAGTCGTTTATTATATCGATTTGACGTAGGCCTCTTTAAGAAGAATACGAGAATTTGGTGTACCTACGTGTTCAAAATCTGGTTGATTCCCTGCGGTATCATTAAGTCGATTTGTATATTATTAATACGAGGCTTCGTTAAGTTTGAACAAGATGTTTGTTTTATTCCACGATAAAGTAAATTAACTCAGTACCGAAATAGACTGAAGTAAATCACGATGTAATACAAAATAAATATGATGTAATATATCATGAATACGTAATAATATGTTAAAGTGAGTTTCTAAATAAACGTGGCTGATGCGTATAAACATTGTAAGATTGTGTTGATTAGTGGAACAGCTACAGGCAGTTTGATGACAATAATAATTATAATTTGGAAGTGTACTTATAGTTCATCAAGTACACGTTGATCATAACATCAACGTGTTAATATCAGCCCCCTTATAGGGTGTGTGTTCTAATTTGAAAACGTTCGCCGCGCGTCCACGGGCTAAGCGTCATGTTCAAATGCGGACGGACCGTTCAAATTGAGAGCATTGTATGTTGTATGATCGCTCAACGCTCAAAGGGCGATCACTTTTCAATTATGACAGGGCCTTCGACAATTTGAATTCCACGAACGAATTGTTCGTCATTGTAGAGTGCGATAAAATGAATTTTTCACTGGAAAATGTAAATAATTATTTAAACTCAACAAATAAAATATAAAAGTATAAAAAGTGGACAGTTAATTTTCTTCCATCTCTACATTGAAGAAAAATTCGTTAGCAAAATTCAAATCGTCTACGGCCCCAGCTGGTCATTAATGGAATGTTTAATTAATTAAATGAATAAAAATGGTAATTTCAAATTGAAATCTGCTATAATAGTATAATGATTGAAATGGAATCTTGAGCAAAGGGAATCCTTATTTGGACAATTTCCCGCATTGTTTGTTCATCACGGGCTTTGAATCAAATCGTATTAAGTGGGTTTATCAATTATTTTAATATTAATTGAACTATTCATGATGAATCCTGCCATATTCAAGGGGCAACTCAATAAGTAACTAAACAGTTATTGCATACATATTATATTCCTTTCAAAAGACGATGAATATTCCTTTGCGTTCTGTCATACATATACTGTACTAACATCAGCAAAACCTGTCGGTCGACGACACTGATGTGCGTAGGAAAGATAAGATAGAGTCGTTAGAGTGTTGCAAATAATATACCAACTATGAACAAACATCGCAATCATAACACCAATAACTATGCACAATAGCCATGCAGAAGACAATAAAACTTATTGGAGCAGTTGAGATTCTACATAATATTATGTTTTGTATCAATTTTGTTTGTTTGTGTTGTTTTGTTGTCTCTATTAGGGATTGCAATCCGGAAAACCGGATCCGGTATTCCGGCGGATCCGGCATCAAAATGCTCATATCGGATCCGGCACAAATCAACGGATCCGGAGATCGGATCCGGTTATTCATATAAAGGGATTTTTGACATACTCAACATGCACCAAACTCAAACCCGTATCCCTAGCAATTCCACAGGCCATTGTAAGTTAAATAAGGGGTACTCATAAAGATAAAAAGAGAAGAGGAGACAAATTCGTAACACTGAGCGCTATGGAATACTACTTTTGTCTCCCTGTGCCAAGGTGGAGATTTAAAGGCAGTGTTGACTGATTGTATTGATACTATTGACTATCGAATGAAAAGACGTCTTTTAGAAAATGTTTGAGGGCATTAAACAATAAAATTAGCTAATAAAATATATGTATATTAAACCTATTTAAAAGCATTTCGGTATGATTTTGTAACTAATGGCTCTGTCCGAGAGAGAACATTACAGCCCTTGGTTATTTCAGTCATCCTTAATCGCAGACTAAGTTGGCTCGGGCACGTCTCCCGAAAGCGTAGGCCAAGCCAGCCAATTTTACAATCCGATATAGGAGTGTCCCTGATTATTCCCGGTTATAGGTATTTGTCCTAGGAAGAGGATGTCCAACTGCCCATCGATCTCTTTCGTGTTCGTCCAAGGGTCTGCTGGTTGATGTGTTTTCATCCTCTTATGTTTAACAGTATCACCGGATCCGTTCTGTTAACGTGATCTTTTCAGTAATGCCTTCTATTTCCATCCCATTGGCTGACGTTCTCGATATCGCAGAAGCTCTAAATCCGGATTTTCTAACCCTGCCTCGAATGGTTTATTCCACAATGGATTGCTAAGTTTTCGAGAATCTTTCTTTTTCGTGGAGTCGGTTCTGGTTTGCACATCGTAAATCATGATAAGCAGGTCATATAAATGTGGTATTTATTTTCGTTAAATTTATATTTGACTTTTATAATACATAATATAATTTTTAATTATTTATTGAAGTGGTTGGTAGACTAGCGGTTACGACGACGGCTTTCGCACTGTTTCGTGGTTCGATCCTAGGTGCCGACCATCATCCTCTTTCAAGACACAAGCTTTAAGTAGCTTACTGTGAAAGAGTAAAAAAGAGTATTTGTGTTCACTTTTAGGGAACACAAAATATTCTCTATGAAAAAAAAATATTTCTTTTGAAACTAAAAAAATTGAAGTTTTTACCATTTAAAAGTAGTCATACCCTAATTAAATTAATTTCGTATACGTGCCGTTTTATTTTTAGCCTTCATTATAGTTAAAAAGGTTAATTTATCAAGGTAAGTTCAATCCGGTCGGATCCGATCGGATCCGGCCGGATTTATGAAAATCCGGTTGGATCCGGCCGGATTCAAAATGCGACCGGATTGCAATCCCTAGTCTCTATAAATAAAATAAATAGGAGGAAGGAATGGGTTGTTGGTAACTGAAAATATTTATCCGAACAATCGCCTTAACTCTTTGATACCGACCACTTGAGCTAGACACATTTCTGCCTTTTCCCCGCCAGGTACAGAGTTTTTGTGTTTTTATGGAAATTTCGATCCGGGGTTGGCCTTTCTCAGTTTTGATCTACTACTTGCTGATGATGATAGTTATAGGTACATATTGTGTCTAATATACTGGAGTGGTCATGAATCATCAACGATTCTTTAAAGTAAAATAAGACTGAATATTTCTGCAATCAACTTTTTTTTATTTGGTTTATCCTTTCAATGCAGATTCTCAATATTTAACTTTTGATTTCATTTGACAATCTTTACCCTTTCGCGATAAATTATTTCCTCCCAGCTTCTACTTAAATCTTAAACTCATTCTGCTTATTTAGGTACTCTTTCTTGGCTTCTAAAATCTGGATGAATTTTGAGTTATTTAAAAAAAAACGCCGCAAGAAGATTTTCACTACAATATATTCCTATATAAACTTTTTTAACTAAATACCTAGAGATACCCTTCCACATTCTGAGATGCTAATACGTATTATACTCTCATGCGACACCCAAAATGTTTTTCCACAAAAAGGTCTTTTTCTATGAAAATTGGTTTAGTGTAATCACTTTGTGCTTGAGCAACTTTCCCCATTAAGTTCATCTGATAAAAACTTGTGTACGCAACCCATTGGATGTTAAAGATTGTGGGAACAGTTTGTAGGATTAAATAAAGTGCCTTTATACGTTGTTTGGGTGGAATTTCAATTTAGGCTCATTCGGCACTTAGACACCCAAATAATTTGTTCACATATGTGAGAGATCAATGAAAATATTTTGGATATATATTTCCACTCAATTAAAGAATTGATATAACTTACATTACAAATAATCAAACCTTTTTTTCTCTTGTTGCAGATTTATACACCGTTGGCGTTTATCTTTCGACAATGAATAATAATTTACAAAACTCAAACGTTTCACGTGCCAATCACTTTACTATCAAACAACGATGACAAGAAGATTCGAAGACAATGTAATGAAGAAAACAAATAAGTTTAACAATCAAATTTACACAAAGCTGTAAATTTATTTTGTCTGCGTGTTGTAACAAATTCTTAGTAAATGACAATGATTTTCATGTTGATACAATGAGATTTATAATTGTGTTGATGTTTGCACGTTTTGTTCAGAATTTACCCTTTGTTTTCCAATGTCAATACAACCCCTCTCTCCAACGATTAATCAATATAATTAGCCTAAAATGATGGCAACATCTTCCTTTCGCCAGCCTTTAAGATACGACCCGCGTTCATCGTCAGGTCTCAACTACCCCCCACCCTTTCCAGACACATTTAAAGACTTTTTTTCCACGTTGAATGAAGACGAGGATAGTGTTGGCTTAATAGCCACAATGTTAGAAGACAAACTGATTCCCAGATGTTCAGAGACGAGCAGTGAATCAGGTGAAAGCAGAAACTATGAGGCTTTTAGAAAAACGCCCCGAAGGGTCATGTCAGTGAGGACTTTTCAAAGAAGAGCTTCAGAAATCCATTGTAGAAGCAAACACAGAATGAACCACGGCTACCAGCCGAACCAAGATAGAGATAAGAACTTAGATAGGAAGATGAACAATTCGCCTCATACATCTCCGGAGCGTGTGCGAAGGAGATCTTCATCTTTAGCTGTTACCAGAGCACCGCCGCCCATGTCGTTTCTTCAGGCAGAACCGCCGAGATGTGAAGCGAGGAGTCCCATCCCTTCGCCAGCCAGATCTCCAAAACCAAGGGGAAGGACAGCATCAATGCCGGTACAGAGGGTGAGTACCTAATTTTTTTTTTCAATCTGCTCAACTAAAGAAAAAGCCAATAAACTTGCCTTATGGTACATTTCAAAATAAGCAGAGCTTGTGGCGTTAAAGAGCAAAAATTGTATCGGAGCGGGTGTCGAATCCAAGACTTTGATACTTACCTCGATACGAATGACTAACCACTCTTTTTAACAATCTCCTCTTGATAGAGTGATCTATTTTTTTTATTTTGCATACCTATCTTGGCAAGTAATGCATTCGAAAAATATTTACGAAGATAAAAACTTAAAAATTTAGAACCATAACATTTCTATAGTAAATAAATTGAAAATAATTAATGGAGATTATTGCCTCCCCATGCTCCCGAGTAGGGTGTAAAAGGGACTATTGATTGATTGATTGTATTATCAAAACATAATAACAACATGATACAAGCGCTCCTATAAAGTGCAACTGTCAAAATTTTATATTATAAAATATTATGACTGATTTTTATTTATCAAACAACTGAGCTTAAGTCCCCCATTCACACCCACTCCAAATGGATGTTAAAATAAAACATCCAACACCCCAGGATAGCTTTATCTCTAATATGAATGAAAGTCGGGTTAGTGAGAACACTTATAACTCGAGATCGGTTGAATAGATTTTTATCGTGTTTGTAGTAGTCATGTACTCGTATGCTAGCTATATCTTATGTTACCCAGCAATATTTTATTGATTTTAAGGCGGGACGAAGTTCGATGGGTCAGCTAGTTAAAAATAAAACAAATCTTTGATCTAAAGCAATTATCAATACTACTCGCGTCTTGTAAGGATTCACAGACTGGGAAACCTGGTGGGAGATCGGACTGATAGGTATCTATGCTGACAATTTCCAAATGTTTAAAAACATATAAAGTTACTTAGGGCTAGTACGAGTTTTATTGAAAGCTAATTGCACGCAAATAAGCGCAAATCAAATCATTCGATCATTTTTGTATTATCGATTAAGTACAGCATTCTTATATTAACGATCATCGAAAACTTATACTGGGGCTACAAATCGAATGATTAACTGACATTGGGAAATCGATTTTTCGAGTCATGGCGGTTGTTTTGCTGATTTGTGGTGGTCTCAAGTTTGCGATATTGATTGACTCATCTCACGGGTTACAATCCTATATCATTCGTTTGCGAGAACGGTGGCATGTCTCGAGGACTGCTGTTTTGTGGTATTCGAATTTTAGTTCAAAATCAAAATATATCTCATTGCAGAGATCAATTTATATCAATCTTTTCATCAGATTATTTATGGTGATATATTTTTAAATTATATTAATTCTAGAGTAGAAGTAAATTGTGGAGAAATCTTGCTTAAATGTAACATTTGTGAATTTTTTTTTGCAAAATCCTAAACCAATACGTCATGTATCATTTTGAAATTATTTTTTTTTAGTTTTGTATAGAAAGTGTTGGGTAGTATTTATTTTGATTATTATATTATTAATTTGATTTTAATTATTATCAAGCCAATGTTCATTTAAAGATCGAAGTGTATTCAACTAGACAAAATATAAGATGTAAAAAATGTGGACATAAAATTTCTTCATATTGTATTTTTTTTTTTAAGTATGTAACATCGTAATTAATTCATTTATATTAAAAAAAAAAAAAAAAAAAAAAAAAAAAAAAAAACAAGAGGAAGAAATAGAAGTCTTCAACTTCTTTATAGCATTGAAATAACGTATGAAAATAATCTAAGATTAAGATAAGCACAAGATAAGAGATTACAAAACACTTTATTTGTCCTCATAGCTTGCTCCTAAAGAAGTTACCTATTATGAAATTATTATGTGAATACTATAAGTTTCAGCCTCCCATTTATAAAGAGAAGGTTAAATGTCATACATGCGTATATAAATGGAAGGTTATATGTCATACTTATGTAAAGGGAAGGTTATAATATGTCATAAAGTCATCAATCAAATTACATAAATATCACGCCGGTTATTGTATGTAGGTACCTACACAGTTAACAGTTTCAAAGTTTGTTTAAAGTTACCAACTTTCGTTACCAAAATTATTCAACGCCATATCTTTTGTTTATAATATTCATTAAATCAATCAATTAATTAATTAATTAAAATAAACAAAACTGTCATTTCTAATTTTTACGATTGTGGGTAGGTATTACTTAAAACGATTTCGGACAACCGTCCATTATCAAACAAATTAAAAATACCTTTTCATAAACATTGCGTAAGATCGTGCGCAGTGGAGGGTTCCTGTTGCCTCCCTATGCCCCTAAGTGGGGCTTAAAGTTCGTCCGTAACTAGGTATTTTCGTTGAAACACAACGAATCTATCCCAACGAATTTTATTTTTCATACATAATACGAAAAAAAAATCCAACTGCAGGAAATATTTTTCATACTTCTACCTAGTTTTCGTAGTCATATGGTTTGATTGGCAATCAATAATAGCATGTATGCGAGGAAAATATTATATCATTCTACATTGATATTGCTACGGGAAGAAATGTCAAATTGTCTGCAGTCAGTGGTTGGTAGGCTAGCGGTTCCGTCGCCGATTTTGCTACTGTGTCATACTGGAGAACGTGGGTTCGCTCCAGGTGCCGACCGTTTTCCTCTTTCACGACACAAGCGTACCTACTGTGAAAGAGTCAGAGAGTGTTTTTGTGTTCACTTTGACTGAGCACAGATTCATTTTTTTCTAAAAAAATTAAGGGACGATTCGACTGACTTGGAAAATCGAACAATTAGTAAGTTCTTATCTATATGTCTTACGTGAAGCAAAAACATTGCGTGTTGCGCGAATATTGCGCAGACGGAGGAGTATGAAATTTCGCACACTTATAGTTTATATAGATATAGAAGGAGTGGCGAAAGCTAATTTTTTTTTTTAATTATGCACAAACAGTACTGTAATGTTATGTACTTGATACTCACAAACACTTCACAGACTTCTTTTAAAGATCATCAACTTCACAGAGCTTTCTTTGAAAGCGATATATTCAAATGGAAGGTGGTGCTGGAAATGGTGGGATATAAATTGAGAATACATTAATATGGTTTAATAATAATAATATAACACTTTTCTATACAAAGGTGTCAGTATAGCCGGCGGAACTTATTGCCTGAGGCAATTTTTTCCAGTCAACCGGTAAGGTGGTTTGTGTTCAGTATTAATAGAAAACACTTTGTACATATCAACATTGACGTATCCATGTCATCAAATTTGACGTATCCATGTCATTGTTTTTGAAAGAAAGTTTTGAAATAGCGCTCGCTCATTCTTTGACAATGGAACCTTAATAATGTTCAAACTTATAATTTAAATAAGTTATGGTCGAATTTCGAGTACTGGTCGACCACTACCACTAGTATGTAGAGTTAGCTCCTTTTTCCATTCGACGCAAGGGAAATCTTTGAGTAAATACTGAACTACTTAAGTACTTACCTCGAAATGATTTAATATTTACTTGTTAATTTAAATTATTCAGTTCGTGATAGCTTACTTGATTTATGTTAACTTTTATATTGTACGTTTTGGATATTTTAATTAAGGAAGTTTCGAAGGGAAGTAAGTAAATTAAAAATATTATTAAGCTTGTTTCCCACGTTAAAGCATTATTTTTCTTTTTTTTTTTCTTGATATCCGCGTGTTTTTTTTAATATAATAAGCGAATATAATATTCTAATTAGCAAATCTTATTAAATGGTAAAAAAATTTAAGAAGCTTAACCTAGCTAAGAGATTATAGCATTAATTATTTTTCTCTTAAATCTATATATATTATTAATACACGAAGGAAAAACTTAGTGACCATTTTTACGAAAATTGCGCGGACAGAGGAGTATGAAATTTCGCACATTTAACTGCTTTATTTAAAAACTACGATCAGTGGAAAAAATAGCCCAGCGATAGAAAATATTACGATCAAGCTGTCACCGAGATAGTTTAACTTACATCGCTTGATTATGAGCTGATCTGTATCTCTGTAGATTTTGACCCGCCATATTGGATTTAACGTCAACTGACAGTTGTTTCGAGTAAACAAAAACGCTTTTTGTAATAAATACACAGTATTTAAGTTTTTTCCCCACCCAAATATGTGCTTCCTTCATATTTTGTTCCATTGTATTTTGGTTTATCATTTTAATAAAAGGAAATTTAAAGAAATAAAGCAAATATTATGCATTCTCGTAATCATTCGAGGGCTTACAACCATAATGTACCAACTGAATTATAATGATGTTTTTCAATTGACCAAGTTCTACAATCGTGGAGGCTTGAAAAGTCGAAAAAAATCCTGTATTTATTCTTCGAAAGTATTTCTCTCAAAAATCTTAGGTCACATGATTATAAAAAAAGGTGAAATATATCGAGTTTCTTCAAATATTCACCTAGACATGATATTTGCTACAATGTGTACATCTAAATAGTTCTTCATCGGTTGACTAGAAGTTGCCAAGTGCTGTAGCACGACATGATTGCGTAACTCGTTTAAAAAAAATCAAATCGTCCTGGTTATGTAATTATAAAACATCGATTATTTTATTGCATACGTCTTTCTTACTCCATTGTTATTATATATTACAAAAAAAAACACTTTATTTCAGTGCTCTCCACAAATATTTTGATAAGTGGATTTTTTTTAGAAAATATTTTTATATGAGGAACATATGAGTTTTTCCTCCACTTCAATGGTGTATTTTTATGATTACCCTTAAAGAAGATACCACAAACTGTTCACTAAAATCTTGTCTTAAACCTTCAATTTCCACTTCTTTTACTCTATGTTTGATATCACCAACTATAAACCATTGATCTTTTTCATCAAATTTTAGGTAATCTTTTCCACCTCTGTTATCGGCTACTACACTATCTAATAATTATAAATTTAAAACATTCTGAACCCTTTCCTTGGCATTGCAATCAATAAAATAAGTCTACATTATATATAAAACATGAAGTATTTTGAAATTAAAAACTTTTAATAAAAACATAAAAAAGTACCATTACCGGATAACTAGCACCTATCCGGCCGCATACCGGATAGTAAAAAAATATCAATCAATCAATCAATTCTCCCTTTTACACCCCACTCAGGGGCATAGGGAGGCAACAAGAGCTCTCCATTGCGCTCGATCTTGCGCAATGTTTATGACCTCCTCCCACACCATGTCCATGTCCCTCAGCTCTGTTTCGAAAAAAATATATGTTTGAATGATTAATTGATTTATTTTGTAAGTATCACTTAAGAAATACACTTTGTAATCACAAGAAAAATTCTTCAACTTAGAAAATTGATTAGCAAACATACTGCAATAAGGGTAAATTATGGAGAATGAATACTTATTTCTTTATATAGAGATAGCAAGCGGCTTCCCTTGTCTCCGTAAGTAAGGAAAAATGTATAAAAATACATTCCGGCATATACTCGTACCATCCTGCTGGAAGATGCAGATAGATTCAGCGATTTTTGGAACAGTAACGTTCCGGCAACGGAGTCAGGCCTGCCGCACACTGCCAACTTGTTTAAAGCAACTATTTAGTTGCTTTGCCTACGTAAGCATTATTCATGCGTTGTACCCACGGTAATTCACGCACTGTCTGGGCTCTACTAAAGACTTCATAAGCATTCTGCGAATTTTGTAAATTTTGAAAAAAAAAAAATGATATTTTAAGGGGAGCGCTGTTCTTCCTCCCACCAGAGTCCCGAAGACGAGGAATACCCTCTCATACTGTGTTCCGCTCCTTCGAATAAGAGTTTCATCTCTACAGTATATATAATATGTAATGTGATCATTTCAATTTTAAAAATATATGAAAAGGTTGTATTGTAAAACAGGCAGATGGTGAACAGCAGATATTGAACCCACAACCGGCAAAGTATACAAAGACGGAACCGTTAATCTATTAACCATGCATGATGTATACTACTTGTGAAAATAAGGAGGAAATTTTGATTTAAATGGCTTAAAAACAATGAATTAATATGGAAGTATAATATGTACCAACAGATACCAAATTATTGGAACATAAATACTCCTTGCGTTAATACACGTATGTTAACTAAATTTGATAATTTCTAAACGTAGACATTGCACTATGTTGGAAAGGAAAAAGAAACATCAGTCCGAGGTGGTTTTTTTTTTGTTGTATTTTCTGATTCACTATATAGAAAAAGACGTGGCCGCATTTTATAAAATAGATTATGATCCAGTATACAAGAAATTCCCTGATTTCATTCTCAGATTATTCAAGTATACTATGTACTAAGATCTGATTGTCTCGTTGAGGAATCTTTTTCCCCCATCGAGATCATGCTGAATTCCATTATCTTTATTCAAGAATCAGATAAAAAAAGCGATTACGTTCAATTGATGAATGCTGTAAGATATAAGTGTCTCATTTTATGAAAGACAGAGTGTCCCATACACGTTGCCTTTCAAAATCATAGAGACAAATGTAGCTCGTAAGGGGGCGTCCATTAATCACGTGAGCCCAAAAGGGGGAAGGGGGATCTGGAAAAAAATCAGGAAACATCACGTACGAGGAGGAGGGGTCTAGTGAGAAATCACGTGCGTTTATTTTTTCTGACAATTTAAAGAAACACAGTTGCACTTTCAGAAATTTTTAAAATTGACGAAGATTAAAATAACAAGTTTTTTAATTCTTTGTACAAAAAAAGTACACGTAATTTTCGCGGGGGAGGGGGGGATTGGTATTCTCAAACATCACGAAATATCACCAGGGAGTAGGGGGGTCTAAAAAGTTGCAAAAAAAACATCACGTGATTAATGGACGCCCCCTAAAAAAGTTTCAACGATGAGCTTGGTACAAAATTTTGCCTTCATGCTTTGATAAATAAATTTCAAGATAATAATATCATATCATACATATATACAGTAACACTATCGTGTCACGTAAAGTCTCGACAGAAGAGTTGTCGGTGTGTTCACATTTATATATGTACATACTTACATACTTATTCGAAATAATAATAACAAATCGCTTGTAATTATTATAAAATATACAAACACTTAACTTATGACTATTTATCTATACTAATATAATATATAAAGAGGAAAGATTTGATTTTTTGTTTGTTTGTTTGTTTGTTTGTTTGTTTGTTTGCATCGAATAGGCTCGAAAACTACTGAACCGATTTGAAAAATTCTTTCACTTTTGGTAAGCTACAATATCGGCGGTGAACATAGGCTATATTTAATTTCCAAAAAAAATTGGGTAACCTACGAAAACTTCAATAATGTAACCCAAGGTGTAAAAAATTTACCTAAAATATTCTTTTTATCGCGAACGCTGTGAAAACTAATGATGTTAGAATAAAACAATGTATCACAATTTTGTAGAAGACATCATTATTTACAAAAAGTATCGCGACAGCATATGTCTAACTATTATAGTTATGCCACAATAAGTGTTTTTTTATTTAAAAAAAATCAATAAAATGTCACCTCTAGAAAAGGCTCTTTATTGGTATCTTGGTATTACTCCTTATTAAAATAAATTAGTTCATATTCAAGTCTGCTTCAATATGTTTGTATAACTTTTTGAATTATTCAATTCGGACATTCCATTCGAAAGTTATCACGAGTTTAAAAATGTGAGTATTGGAAAAAAAATCATAGTCTCTTATCATCTCAACTTATCCGATGCATGTGCGTACGGGAGCCCGGGAGGGGACTGAGGGGAGCATGTCAAGTTTAGTAGAAATACCGCGCAAAGTAGTCACGGTGGTAAAGTGACGTGACACGATACATTGCAATGCAATTATTCCAAATTAACACATTATGCTATAAAATATTTTGAACAAGTTAGGGATCTGTATGAAAACTAAATTATTTTTAAGTATCTATCTACCCGTGCGAAGCTGGGGCGGACCTCTAGTACATTATATACAGGCTAACGCAAAAATCAGTTATAAATAAATTCACACTTCTGCAACCATTCCTTGATAAGTTTCTTTGGTCGATCTTTGCTCGAGCACCTCTTAATACACGCGGGAATCATAAGCAGCTTCGGCACACTATACTCTTACCTTCTTCTACCGTATTTATTGTTAGATTGAGGACCACTGTATTCATGTCGCGGTTTATTTCTAAAATCATCCTTTAGAAAATGATCAAGGACCAACCTCTGCCAGTACAGACCCTTAGCTGTTAATACCTTTACCTTTTTATAATATACCGAGTAGGTAGTCCTTTCTTTGCATTCTATTTACGTACAATAAAGTGTCCCTCTTAACAATTACCTAACCTTAAAATTGACTTTTGTGCTAACATATTAATTCTTTTCAAATTCGTATTTGTACAGCAGCCCCAACTCGCGATCCCATATTTAGATATCGACTCTGCCAAGGATCTGTGGGGCTATTACGAGTTTTATCGAAAGCCAATTGCACGCCAATAAGCCCTTATAAGCGTGCAAATATAGTGATCTAAACTCAAACGATCGAATCGTTCAATATACTAGGAGCACTCTATATTTCAGAAACTCATCGTTCGAATACAGGCAAAAGCCTAGTGAGATATTCAAACCATTGTCATCGGTTTATAATATACTAGCTTTCCCGACAGACGTTGTCTCGTAAGGGCATATTTTAGTACTTGTTCGGAATATCGCGACTGTAACGCATTCTAAGCAACTCTTTTCATCCCTCCTGGTCTTCAATTATTATATGGACCCATTTAGTGTGGTTCCCGTTGCTCGTTTGATAAGATCGGACCATTTTATGGGCAATCGTCCCCTTCCCCTCCTACCCCGACCACGAAAGTGTATTTTTATTGCAACTATTACAGCAGCTGTTCGTTATCCGCTAAACCATTAGGTACTTAATCTTTTATTACAAAGTTTACACTTTCACGGCTTTCTTCATTCTAAAGCCAAAAATATATTATAAATGTTAATTGCAAATTGAGATACATAATTAGCGAATATTGTCAAATAATCATATAAAATCTTTACCTAGCTCAGTGCTTTTCAATCTGGGGGCCTTGAAGCCTTAATCAGGGGGGGAGGGGGGGTTCATCGACAAAAGGAAAAGGCAAGGTTTTATACTACAATACAAAATATAGTTTCAGTGAGAAGGATGGGAAGTCAAAGCCGCACTTCTTACTTTCAAAGTTCTCGCGGCTAGGAAACGGAATTTTTCAACCTGTAAAGGGGTCGCGTATTTTAAATTATTTAAAAACACTGCACCAAGCTTATCATTCACGTATTTTAGAAACATCATAATATTGACGCGCGTTATATTCATGTTTATAATATTTTTAACGTTTAATTATTTTAGTTTGGAACATGGCTTCATTGGTTGGAAACATATGTGCGTATGCTTGTATGCATTGATATCATATTTTTCATATATTATTATAAAAACTCTCAGACAATAAAATAACTACTTTATTAATAAATTCACCCTTTCGATCAGTTCACTTGGTGAGAATTTTTTCAGGGTAATTCGCGGCTCCTCGCGTGTGTATTTTTATACATTTGACAGTTTTCAATTAAGGCGTCTAAAAAACTGATTCTGTTGAATCCCATCCTCGGATAATTTTTTTTATTTTTCGAAAATGTACAGCAAATGCCTTTATAAAACAATAAGTACCTAATTCAATAAATATCCTCAACAGATGTATAAAACAAAGTATTAAATCAATAAATACCCTCATCAATCATAGAGAAAAACAATGAATTAAATAATAAATATTCCCATCAGTCCTACATAAAAAATCATATATAAAACAAAGCGTCAAATTAATAAATCCTCATCAGTCACATAAAAAATAAAATATAAAACATAGTATTGATTTAATAAAATAATCTCATCAGTCATATACATAGGATACACACAAAAATTTTAAGATTGGCCTGAAAGAATCCGTCCACAAGAAATATACAATATAAATCTTTAAGTTCCGTCGACCTCGTACTTTATGCTTAAATGTACCTATCTACCTTTTTCTGAAAAAAAAAAAAAAACAATTAATCATCAGAGCACTGAAAGTGACAAATCAACCTCTTTTTATCCTTTTATACGAATTTAAAAGGTCGATCTTTTTCTTTAGTGTTCATTTAACATCTTTTCACGTCATTTTCTGTAACGCCAAGAAGCTTGACATCTCGTGGGCGTCCATTTCAAAATCAAATCAGCGGCGGCGTCGCGGGATTTGCTGGCCGGCAACTGATGAGGTGATTCTTTTTGTACCTGTCCCAAAATATAAAATTTATATTTCAATTCGTCTAAAATATATTTCCTCTGTAGATTTATGATATTAGGCAATATAAAAAATGCGGATGTTCCGTTGCTCATTTAATCGAAAACATTGCGAAGAGAAACCGTTTATAATAGTAGAAGCTTGCTTAGAAGTAGTGAGACCAGCAGCTGTGTACGTTCTTTTCATTGCTCGTAAATGGTTATGTACGTGATTTACTGTTTAAAAAGGTTGAAAATTTTTATAAACATTTTCATATTTTTTTATAATGATTGTTCAGATATAATCTCCCGCTATCTTGCTGGCTTGCTGCCATTTTGAGTTTATAGTTACAGCTATTCGAAGTTCAGATTGTAAGGTTGTCCATACTTACCAGCTCTTTAACGAAAGTGCATGGTCTGCAAACGAGAAAGCAAGATCTCTTTGAAACTAGCTAAGCGAAACTATGGGCATTGGTATCTCACCGCTCCTGTAGACGGTTATTATAATTAGCTGAACTCTTTGAATTTTCCCAATTTTAGAGCTAATACGAAATTTTTAGTAAGCTATTAACAATTTGATAAAGCTTCGTGCTTTTTCTTTATAATTTTCATGTTTTCACAATTGATGATAATCCACCAAATTGAGATAAATTCAATAAATAATGCATAGCGTTCGATTTAGGTCTAGAATAGGTTGAATAAAAATATCCTCAAGACCAAAAACTTGCTTGTTTTATACGTAAGCCACGGAGCGTTAATATTGAGAAACGCTTACTTCAAAAATGCAGACAGGTTTAAATACTCGGAAGTAAATCAGCCCCCGTAGACGATTTGAATTTTGCGAACGACTACAAACGAATTTTTCGTTAATGTAAGAGTGCGGAAAAACTGAACTGTCCACTGGAACATATAAAAAAATATTTAAACCAAACAAAGACACTACTTATATAAAAATATAAAAACTGGACAGTATAAATTTTCTTCCTACTCTACATTGTCGAAAAATTAAAATTGTCTAGAGCCCCTAGAATCAAACGTCGGAATATAGCAAAAAACATTATGTAAGAAATGCATTGCCGAGTTTGTAGGTACTTAAAGAACGTGAGGAGAATAAGAAATCAATTGTTGTCTCCTTTTTAATGTGTACCTACACTTTGCCAGTCTAATATGTGAATGTGAACCCTGACTTAGATTGTTACATTAAGTCTCAAATAAAACAACAAAAACAAAATTTCCTTAACAACACAATTTTTATTTACTTGACAACCATCATTGAGTTTCAAAACATTGGTACGCAGATATTTGATACAATTTCTTTCAAGCTTTCAGAAACATTTTTTAAACATTCAAACATATTTTGTATAAATTAGAAATTCGAATTTAATATTCATAGTCAGTCAACGTCAGTCGGTAAAGCTAGTAGATAATTAAGAAAGATGCCAGGCATATTAATATTACATTAATTGGCTATTTCGTGAAATGTCTCATTTTATTAATAAGTGCCTATTGTTTTCGTACAATAGTCTGATTAAATAGCACAGGTAGGTGAACCCATGCCCTCTGGGATAAGAATCAGACTTGATCATAATCTGACATCTTAAAAGAATAAGAGTATTTTCATATAAATAAGGCATTGAAATGTTTATGTCAGATTAAAATAATTGATTTTTATCTGAAATAGAAACCATCATTCTATTATTTCGTATTTATATATTATCAAGGTATTTCAACGACCACAATCCCGAAACCAAAGAAAATTATTTGATTGTAAAATTTTAGGTTTTAACCGATACATATTGTTATACAACCATAATTATTTGATGCATCATTCAATCAATGATTATTCGACACTAAAAATGTTTTTTTTTTTTTCAAATTAGAATCATTTCTGGCAAACGACCTGCTGCTGTTTCGAAGGATGATGTGATCACTTTACCTTCGGTATTTAGGTAGTCAAATTTGTCAAGTTGGTGCTCTCCAACTTTTTCAAAATTTAAAATGTTACCAAGGGACACAATAATATTTTGTTGCAACATTCAGCCATCTTATTCGAATAACAATTTCTAATTAGAAGATGGCGCCAGAATATACTCATTTTAAGCTGCCTTTTTCATTGCCTTTGAGCCACGATGATCACAACAATCCCAACATTTTTTTATTCTCGTGCATTTTCCAGTACTTTAGATCTCACATATTCACAGACAACTATTTAATGCAATCATTAAAAAAACTTATGTTTATTGTAGCCGATTTATAGCTTAGATTTCAAGGAATGTGTATTTATTTATCATTTTTCATCTTTATTTTTTTATTCCCGAAGGTAGTTTTTTGCATAGCGACTATGTAGGTATACATATAACGCATTCAGTCCTCCGTTGTCCGTACATGTCTCATTTTTATCTGATCACACCCCCTAATGGGTGATCTTTCCCTAATTATAACGTTTATTTTCAGGTAGAAATTTAGCCAAAGATTAAATTTAGCCTATACAAAAAGTTGTTTGTGTATTTTACTAATTAATTTTGTTCCATCACATGAAACCAGCGTGATATGTGCGGTTTATGTTTGGTACAAAATTAATATGAAAACAACCGCTTAAATCTGCCACATTATTATTTTAATAACGGGAATATGAGTTTGAGAGAAAATGTGTTCACTGACATTCTACGCATGCACATACAATATACATAGTACCTACCGACACAGGTAATATCAACCAAAAATTAAGTAGTAACATATTGTAGTGTTTGATGCTAACACTACGCAATCCCTAAAAAACATTCGATTTTAAGGGATTTTGGGAGTGACTCTTCAAGCACCTCCAACCTCCACAGAGACGACCTGTACCCCTATTCTCTGTTTTATCGGAAGGTAGTCACGGTAGTAAAGTGAGTATTACACGATACATTTTGTATCAGTACTTCCATATTAGTGGTCAAAGGGGACATTAGGTCACACTATCTTTTTGAGGAATAAAAAATACGATTTAGGAGACTTTTTGCGGAGAGCAGTAGCCGGCAAGAGGCCTCTGGAGGGATAATCAGAGGCAGCGCTCCATGAGTAAATTGAATGGTGTCACAAAAGACCAATTTTGGCTGCAGTGACACGAAGGGCACAATATGGTCCCTTTACCTTCATAAAAAACAGCATATAAAAGCTTCTATGATAGGTACCAATACAACCGATATTGATATCGAGTTTTTGGCACTGTATCTTCAGCCTGAACAATGGGTTCAGGTAGAATGTATTCTGTCTCTGTAGGCTTAATCTCTAAAACTTAGCCGCGTTCTTCTGTTTATCATGCTCCTATCGTTATCTTATTCTCCGTCAGCAATAATAATAGAAAATATTTCCATGAAATATTTGGTAATACAAATTGAAAACTCGTGTTTTATTTTTTTCATTTAATTTAGGTATTTCCCAAAATACAAAAAATATTAACATTTTACATAATAATATAATATATACAATATTTTGTGTAAGGGATTTATTGCTTCACTAGACGAGAGTCTGAGCTGAGGCAATACTATTTAATATTTCACAACATCGTGTAGGTACCTAAATAAATAAAGTTTCCAATTTGCATTATCCAAAAACACACGTTCACAAAGTCTTTCCAACACACTTCACAAATAATATCACCCATCATCAATTACACCATATTATATGATTGCAAAAATTTTAAGCAACTCCGCAACAAATCCTCCGACCCAGAAGGTCCTACCTCAAGAAGGGCATAAGGACACTCTCCGATTCACCAATTCAGTTTAAAACCAGCTTCTTCAAATTCATTCCTCGGGATTCAGGGACTCAGATATATTTCGCATGATTTTGTTCTAATCCCTAGGCCCTACATCTGAAATAATAAATCCTTATGGATTTCGCTGGGCTGACTTTCTTTATGTAATACTAGCTTTCCCGACAGACTTTTTCCTGTGGTCTAACTATGAATTTTGAATAAGAATTCAAAAGAATGATAAACATGACTTTTAACTTATGTCATTCCGACCGATGCATCTGTTTAAAACCACATATTTTATATCCGAATTCTATTAATCGCACAAACTATTAAACAACAACTGACATTTTGTGTTAAACGACAATTGGATTTCAAAATTAGATTCATTCACTTTTCCCATTTGATTTTTTTTTAAATGCGCTTTAATGTTAAACAAATTAGAAAAAAAAATTCATAAAAGTTTTTATTGTTAATGGTTGTCAGGTAAACAAAAATGGTGTTTCTATAGATTTTTTCACAGATGGCGTTGTTGTAAGGAAATTCGTTCCATACTTACATTAATTTTATATTATTTGATATCCATTTTTCGATTTTTATACGTTATTCTGTTATCCTGAGCGGAGAAGAATCCAATTAACTAAGCATCATAAAAATCTGTTCAGTAGATCTCGAGTTATAAGTAGTGTTCGCACTAACCCGACTATCTTTTATATTAAAGATGTCTAGCCCATCTCCAAATAAATTTCGAAGGTAACCACACCTCACAGAGTTAAATAAAAATAATATGCAGGTTAACCCATAGATTTACGCATATACTGAAGATTTTTTCTACAATAATGAGTCAAAATTAAGTACTGCTTATCTCTAATATTGAATTATCAATGGTTTTTATGCAATACTAGCTTCCCCAACAGACGTTCTCCTAAACTAACTTTGAATATTGAATTTGTATAGGTATACTTATGTTAAATTAATTATCTATTTACCAACGCATCTGTTTGAAACTATGTTTACAGGGCACATTATGGCAATCCCACTAACTATCAATCAAGTCGCGGGTTATCAAACGTCAATTTGATTTCAAAATTGGGATTAAATTTACCCACTTTAGGTTTTTCCACGCTACGTTCTTATTTTATTCTTTCATAAGAACCTTCTCCTGATTATAGATAAATTTTATAAGGAACTGCTTATAAAACATAATATAACCTACTAAAAATAAACCTTCTTTCAGGAACACAGCTCAAACCGTACACATGTGTTTGTTAATACTAGTAGTCGACTAGTGCTCGAAATACGACCATAACTTAATTATTTAAACTAGTGGTCGACCAAAGAATGAGCGAGCGAGAGATTTCAAAATTTTCATTAAAAAACAATGACATGAATAGTGGAGACGTCAAGTTCGAAATGTTGATATGTACAAAGTTTTTTTCTATTATTATTAATGACAAACAATATTAATCTATTCTCAATTTATTTCCCGCTATTTCCAGCTCACCTTCCATTTGAATATACCGCCTTCAAAAAGTTTTCTGCGCCTATTATGAGGCGCTTTTCATATTGCATTTGTTTCCATAAGTTGATGATCTTTATAAGTAGTAATGTTTTTTTTTTTTTATTTATTTAATCTTTTTTTATGCATAATTTTAAAATAATATTAGCATTCGCAACTCCTTCTCTATATAAACTATAATTTCATACTCCTCCGTCCGCGCAATTTCTGTAAAAATGGTCACAAAGTCATATATAGATTCCGTAACACGTAACTAAAGTATGCTCAACTGCTTAACTGTTACTTAAAAACAAACGTAAAGGATGGTTTGGTGGATTACGTAAGGCTATTAGACTAATAATAGTGACGGTCCCAAAGCTCTATGTAGCTTGGTGATTATGAAATAAGTTGATAAAATGATCTTTATATAATAACGGTAATCTCTTCTGTACACATACGTTACATGTTCATAAACGGAAATCCACAATATCAAGGGTAGACATCAATTATTATACGAGAGCTTTTATACCATACAGCTTTGCTTCAAGCACCTACTCGAAGTTTGCAAACATTTTAATTGAAAATATTACGAAAACACAAGCGGATACCCGGCTGTGCTAATACGATTGTTTGACTTGATCGACGCATTAACCACAAATGATATAAATTTTTGATAGGAATTACGGATCCTGGTTTTTGGTTTAAAAGTCTTCAACAATAATTATTAATAATGTGGTTAAAATAAGTTTTAGTGCTTTAAAAATTCATATCAAAAATAAAAAGACAATTGAAACCAACTTAAAGTATGGTGTCAAAGTTTGAAATAGCTAGAAACCATTTACCTATTTGCGTGTTTTTTGTTTAATATAATATAATGGCTTTACATCCAAAAAGAATGATGAAGCCAATGACGCTATTCCATTATGAGTATTCAAATCCGATTAGAAATCATAAAACAATTAATTTACTTCTTATTATATCATCTAGTTTTTGATGTATAACTATAGATTTTAATGATAACAAGCAGGAAATATTTATTGGAGACATTGGGTGCTATTCTGAACATCCGACCCGATCGAGTTGCATCGGATACGATACAATAGCATGACGGACAAAAATAATAATTTTGTAATAATAATTTAAAATATTCCACTATATTTTTTACATAAAAAACACGCCTTCAAAGCTAATAATTTGTTATTTCTATCAATATATTTTTTTCTTATACTTAATTTTTTCTTTTACCTCAAATTGAAATGTAAGTAATCTTTTACATGATTTCTATGCTCTAGAACTTTTCTAAACAATTTTCATTAAAATTCTTCCAATTTTTTACCAAATAACACTCTAATGAATTTTGTGCCATTTTTTAAACATAAATTAAAATAAGATTATTAAACACTAGAAAAGATTTGGTTGGATCGCAAGCGACAGCGAAATGGGCGTTGAGTAGACATCCGCGCGCGATAGTGTTGCGGCGAATGCAACCGGTTATCCAATGTTTCATTCGAATGTGGCTAGTTAGTAGTAAGGGCGTGTATAAAAAGTTGGATCCTACGCGACACTATCAGGACGCACACAATTCGATAGGGACGGATATTCAGAATAGCCCCCAATGTGTCATCTACGAACAAAAAGTAGTTCAGATGGTTTGAATTTCTTATGGGGCAGACAAATAAAACATGTTCAGCCGACTCCTCTTCCATGTCGCATTCGCAAAATGGAAAAGAGCACATGCCAATCTTATTAAGGTGCGCGTCAAGTCTGTTATGTCCAAACTTTAATCTAGAAATGTTTTTAATACATTCACGCGATAAATTCTCGTCAGAAAAGCATATTTGTGTTTTATTTATATGCGGATTGTGGTCTCAAACCAACTTTGCCTCATTGCCTTTCTAACGAAACCGGTTTGGATCACATCGGTTGGTTGGACGGTTTCCGAATCTATAACTGACATACAACGAATCCGGTTTGGATCACATCGGTTGGTTGGACGGTTTCCGAATCTATAACTGACATACAACGAATCCGGTTTGGATCACATCGGTTGGTTAGACGGTTTCCGAATCTATAACTGACATAGGTACAACGAATCCGGTTTGGATCACATCGGTTAGTTGGACGGTTTCCGAATCTGTAACTGACATACAAACATTTGTCTTTTATAGATAGGCATCGTTTAACAAAATCACATCCAGAACTTACCAAATTTTTGTGGAGACATACCTATGTACCTAACATGTTAAAAATAATTTTATTTCAGTTTATTGTTAACTGGAATAATTTATTGTTAACCGGAATGAAACATGTCTGATGACAGGCATGTAAAAGTCATTATCTGTTTGATTGTCCTATAAATCAGTTTTATCGTCCCTAAACGGTCCCAATTTTACATTACCGATTGAGAAATGTGGATAATTAGCGGAATATATATATCAACTATGTAACGATTCTAATAATTCATTAATGTTAGATTAGTTCGATTTTAAATGGTATGAAAAAGCTACTAGGGGCTTACGACCGTCTTCTTCCGGTATTTCGAATGTTTGCTTATGCACTGGGTTCCTAGGGAACGGTCCTTCATCTTACAAGATGGCGTCTTTCAAAATTATATGACAATGTTTTTTGTTACTACGGAAACAATACTGACAATGTTCTCAACTGAAATATTCACCGCTGTTTATAGTAGCGGCGTGTCCGTAGGAAAACAGACCATTAGTATAAACACATTACACACATTATGAGGTGGTTGATAGACCAGCGGTTACGACGCGGGCTTCCGCACTGTTTCGTGCGGAGGTCGTGGGTTCGAATCCCGGCCGTGTCGACCATTTTCCGCTTTCACGACACAAGCATTTGCTTACTGTGAAAGATGTCAAAAATGTATTTGTGTTCACTTCGAGTGAGCACAGATTCATTTTATAACAAAAAAAAAAAGTTAACAAACTTTCGCCATTCGGTGGTAATGTTCGGATCCGCGAAACTCATGAGAATATTTTGTATGTTCAACATTTAGTAAAATTCCATGCCCCGGGCAGGATTCGAACCTGCGTCCCTCTAGACGTCCTTTTCAGAGACGCTAGCCACTGGACCAACTGGCCCGATGGTAATTCCTTCATAATACGTGTATGTTATATAACAAGGCATCTGTAAAAACATTTTGAGAACATGAGCAACCAACTTTATAGATAGCGACTGCCGTCATGTAGTTGGCGTTAGGATAAGCTTATATCCACTTGTTGATGTCTCATCTTTATTAGTTCCTACATATGTGCATGGGAAATCGACGACGTTTGGTTTTTTATTATCAGCTTTATCTTTCTGATCTCTAACAGTAATACAACTGCGATTGCAGAATAGACAAACGTTTAATTTATTTTTGAATTATACCAATATAATTACCTTTATATGTATGTACATATATTCCGTAATTTCATCCAGACGGACATTCAATCTATATTCATCGCTCAACAATATTAGGTTACACAAGGCCATATCTCTAATCCTGTTGCATACCTACTCCAAACTACCATGTAAATACATCAGTTGTTACAATTATTAGGCCGTGGGCCGTTTTCTCTGCCTGACACGGAGTGATGGTAGTATCGATCGAACGACTACGCCATAAAGTTGGATAGCGTTCCGTTAGTTGCCACCTTTACATTTTGTTTGAATAGAGCGGATCAAAAATATGAATGAACCGACGTTGTTTCATAACATATTTATATTGTGTAGGTTCTTAAATCCTTGATAAAATCAATTTCGATGATGACCGTCAAAATCAAACACATTTTCGGTGTTGATTTAGGATTAGTTTATGAACGAACGTAAACATTGCTTTTGGACGGACGTAGATTGTTTACTTTGATAAATTAGGTATATCTGTAGACCTGTAGAAAGAGTCGCTTGTAAAAAATAAGATCGAATAATCTTCTTAATACTTTATGCTCTAAATTTTTTTATATGATTCACATGTGTATTATTTGTTAAGAACTGCATGGAAGTCTTGTCCAATCATTTGCATATTTTATTCTCTTTGTCTCTGAAATCAGGAATCTTCCCTAATAAATGGAAAGAAGGTTACATAAGTCCCATATTTAAAAAGGGAGATAATACGTTAGTGACCAGCTGTAGACCTGTGTGCATACTGTCAGCAATTCCCAAACTTTTTGAGTCCATTATTGTTAAGAAAATAAGCAGCTCTATAAACAGAGTAATAACATCATTGCAGCATGGATTTATACCTAAGAAGTCCACACTCACCAACTTATTTATTTATCAAAAGTATATTGTGGATTGTTTGTCAAAGAGAGGCCAGGTCGACTCCATATACACGGATTTTTCGAAAGCATTCGATAAGGTGTCGCATGAAATGCTGTTATCTAAGTTACGTGGATATGGGGTCGACGGAATTTTTTATAATTGGCTAGATAGTTACCTCACGGGGCGAACTTTAAAAGTAAAGGTTGGGAACTGCATATCTGATGTTATCAATGCACACAGTGGGGTTCCACAAGGGTCGCACTTGGGACCAATTCTTTTTAACTTGTTCATAAACGACATAGTGGAGGTCTTTAGGGATATAGAGGTTCTGCTGTTTGCGGACGACCTGAAGCTATATAAGCATGTTTGTAGCTTAGAGGATTGCATTACAGTACAGAAGAATCTTGATTCTTTGAATCACTGGTGCAAGGAAAATAAATTGAACCTCAATGCTGAGAAGTGTCAGGTTGTTCGCTTTCGCAGAGCCAGATCTCTGTTAACATGTGACTACTCTATTGATAATGTGATTCTACAATGTGTCTCAAATATAAAAGATCTGGGAGTCACCTTCTCCGAGGATCTTACTTTTGACATACACATTCAGGAAACTGTCAGCAGGGCAATGAAGTGTCTCGGATTTATCTTTAGATTAACATCGGACTTGCAATTGATTCGGTCGTACAGGTTACTTTATATCTCCCTAGTTAGACCCCTTCTTGAATACAATACAACTGTATGGTCCCCCTATTATGCTATACACATCAACAGCTTGGAAAAGGTTCAAAGAAAATTTTTGAGACTGGTGAATTACAAAATGGGGATCCCAGTGGAGAGTATTGATTATCCCGCACTGATGGATGAGCTTGGTCTCCCCAGTTTGCAGAACCGTAGAAAATTGTTTGATCTGTGTTTTCTACATAAAGTATTGAACGGTGCCATTGAGTCCCCGGAATTGGTCGAATTAATTCAACTCAATGTCCCTGCCAGATTGACCAGACAAACTATAACTTTTCATGAATCTAACTCTCGGAACAATTATACTTATTATTCACCACTAAACAGACTTCATAGACTGGGGAATCTGGTGGGAGAGCACTCTGATGTCTTTGCTGACAGTTTCGAGAAATTCAAGAGAGATATTCTGGAGTACTTGAGGGTTAATGCTTGATACATGGACTTCGGGGTTGGTGACCCGTCTTGTCGGTATGCATCTCCATCAGTTTGTTTTTTTTTTTTAAATTATATTGCTGCTCTGTATCATAGTGATATTTTCATTCTGTTTTATTATTTTTAATTTTTTAGTTTACTATTGACTTGCTCGTATATTTGTGATTGTTGTTCATTTTGCATGCATTTTATTTATTTTAAGTAAGCACCTTATTAGCTGCCAATATGACTTGTGTGTGCGAATATAGACAAAGAGATGCGATTGAAATGTTTCCTGTATAATTGTAAGATTTTTAATTTGTTAAGGACTAAAAAAAAAAAAAAAAAGAAAAATATATTGTGCTTGTAGCTTAGTTCTGATTATTGTTCATTCTTCATGCATTTTAATTGTTATGAATTATTGTCTTAATTTGATATTATTTTATGTATCTTAAATTCTTTGGATGTGAGTTTAAAGTTTGTTTTATGTGCTTTTATTGTGTCTGTCATATTTTATTTTATATACCTGTTTAATTGATAAACATGTAAATGGCCTTGCCGTATGTAAATAAATAAATTTGTATAAATAAAGACAGCGAATAAAAAATCTGCAATATGAGAACGAAAAATGGGAAAAGTGCATTTGTGTTCACTTTGAGTGAGCCAGGATTCATTCCTCAAAATATGTCTTGGTTTCGCAAAATTTTTCAGTATTCTTTTATATATGTATATTTATATTATTAATTATATAATTTTATTACTATTAATAATTTATTGTTTTCTAGTTTTTATCTATTTTATAAGTTGATTTTTGTTTTATTGTATTGTTTGTGTTGTCATCGCTCATCGCAAAGGAGAAACTTTTTAGGTTGAGTGGTGTTTATTTTAGTGTAAATAAATTAATAAAAAAAAATTATATTGTGTTCATGTGTGAAAAGTGGGCAAGATTTATGCCGAGGGAGAAAAACGGCGCTACCTTTAAATATTTTTTGGAGTCGTATGGGTAGAATTCTTCAATTAAAACTCATCTCAAACTCTTCTATTTACATAATTTTTTTCAACTCCATAAAAAATCTTTAACATCATTGCCTTAATTTGAGATTTGATTTTCGTGGCGAAAGAACATATTATCTTGTTGTTAAATAAAATACTAAAAATTAGTTTCAATATGTACTAAATAATATGTTAATCTTAGTTATTTTTCATTCTAAATTTGCAATTCGGGAGGGAAATAAACGCATTCATAGACGTAATCAAAATTAAAATTAGTCATTGTTGCTACTCGTATCATGAAATTTTCTTGGTAGCAATACGTCGATGAATACGTAATATCCTGTTGGATTGATTGAATTATTATTTAGGAGTAGGTTCGATTGAGGCTTGATCAATATTTGATTAGGATTTCCCGCTAGGTATTAATCTATCGACGGCGCTGTAGCTGATATGCCACCTCTTATTGAGGCTAGATGAAAAATATTTTCATTCAAAATTGACGTCATTGCGTATAGATTAGTAGTTAACCTTCTACGTTCCAATATGTCATAATAGCAGTACATGATATAGCTTTATCTTCTTCTTGCCATGCATTCTCACTTACTCCATCCGCCCCTCACGGTCTTCAGCCATCATTATGGACCCATATAGTGTGGTCCTGGTTGTCCGCTTGATAAGACGGACTTCCCTTTCTTCCCCCAACCATCCCCACCATAATCCTCCTATTCGAGGAATCTGGCCCTCTTCGTAAGATGCGCCCAAAAGCGAAGCAAATCAAACGTATGCATTTTCCTATTTATTTATTTTACTGTCCGTAAGCCTCTTAGGGCACTTGGACCTGTCAAATTACAAAATTCATAAAACAAAATGAAAAAACTTGCCAAGACGATAGATAAACAATATTATATTGTGTAGGTACACAGATAGGTATATATAAAATATAAGGGGTTCGCTGTATAAGCTCGTCATCGTATTAAAAAGTAAAATACAAACAATAAGATATGTGCGCCGTGTAAGCTATCGTAATGCTACGATTCTAATCAACATTTTACAATAATTCCATTTTTTTAAGTTAGCTATCTCATAAACAGTATTTTTCTTTGAAATATCATCATTTTTAGAAATTTATAAATACCTAACTCTTAATATAATAATATTACGTATTTAAGAAATTGGAATAATTACCTATCATTACCATAGTTATACTTGCAATAAGGATCAACGACGATTCCAATAGTCCGCGGTTTGTGCATGATGTTTTTTTTTTTGGCATTGCATCCATTTGGATGATTTATGCCACCAACAAATCAAAATGAATCATCCACCGTTATCAATCAATTTTGTGATTAAAACGTAGTTGTGCCGGGTACATACGGTTACTAAATTATTACGATGTTCCTTTCAATATATTTATATAATAATCTATATATTTCCACAGAACCCATACTCAATAAGTACTCCACATTCAGTGGGTACTCTACATTTGGGATTCTGTGGTATAACTCAAACCTGTCTCTCAAGGGGCAAGAGCGAAAAGGACGTGATTCAGCGTTTCGTCATGGAAACCACACTCACAGAGTGGAGAATCAACCAATCCCAATTTATATAGGTGGGAGTCCAACCTGTGAATTGTGCATGATGTTCCAACATAAGAAAATAAATAACTAAATACATCTAGATAAATAATAGTGTGATCCAAAGTTGACGAGCCCTGTAATAATTGTATCTGACGAACGAAATGACAGATGAGGTAAACTCGATTCGCCCTAATGGTTTGATAACACCCAGGGGTATTAAATTTATAATTGGCAATCACACACTGGGTGGGTGAGCCAGGAATATTGGCCTATGATCCTGCATCGCACTATTACCTACACTGCGGACCAAATTAACTCATCTCCGCCGGATGACCTCGTGTGTACATTCGCTTCTACATTGCAGGTAAGAGACAAAATTCATTGCATATTGTAATAAGACTCTGAGGTGAGGTGGAATTGTGTATAACAATGAGAACACAGAAGGTGGGGCGTCCACCTTAAACGTCACAAATTATTCTACTGTCGTCTTTTCTCGTAATCCTTTGATCGAGCTTCAATGTGAACTTGAACTTAAATTAGTTAATTCCTTTTAAAATAAACTGAAAAGGTATACTATTGTAGACACATAACATCTGGTTAATTATTCTTCAATGAAGTTGGTACCAATAATGAATGTTTCATACCACTCAATAACATGCCCATAATTATTTGATTATTTCTCAGCTCTGCTTTGAAGGACGATTTCCTCGTTTTAGTGCAGGTAAGTTTACGCTGCGGTTGATAATATTTTAAAACTAATTGTAAGTCACAAGCAGATACATAATATTGTAAACCCATTATGAATTTTTAAAAATCACTCGACAGCACGTGTACCTACACGAGTGGCTCTTTGTCAGGTATTTTATTGGTTTCTTCCGTAGGAATGTTGATGGGGTTCCAATATTTCGAGAGCTGGGATGCTGTTATGTAAGCTACAGCATGTTCAAGGGGTCAGATGAAATGAGAGTCCTCATTCCTATGGCTTGCCAGAAACAGCCAACAGCGTTTTTGTAAACCAACTCATTTCTCTCAACATTTTGTCAGTTATGTCGCATCCTTAGTATGTACCCTGGCGTATATCGTCTCTAGTGGTCTCGTATATAGTACTGTTTTATTCCCATAATTATTGTTTTGAGGAATTTGGTTTAAAAAGCGGAAATTTTCATCATAAACCAAGAGTTAGGAACCGTTTCCTAACAAGACAGTCAGGCTTCGAATATGGCTTTGAAATAGGTAAAGAAAATATGATTGGATCTGAAATAAGCCATGAAAAATGGCATGATTCAAAGAGGTTGGGAACTGAAAAAATACGCTGGGAGAGTACATACATTTAGAAGTCTTAAATATGTAAATGAAATGATGAAAATTATTGAGGTTTAGCGCCAGCATTGGATAATCAAAAAGGGTCCAAGATGAAGGTTAATTAAGAAATCACATTGGTTGAAGTAAATAACTTTATCAGCTGCTTCCATTGTTATCGTATGCTGAGTGTAAGATTATTTTGTTTGAAATTGTATACCTAAGATCTCTGGGAAGTAAGGTCTTTTGTTAAATCACATACATATCAATAAAATAATATTAGATACGAAATAATTGGAAATCAAAATAAAATTACAATACTTACATACCTACTGTTTTCAACCAATCTAGGCTACTTATAATATTTTATCCAAGGATTCTGTACATCTTTATCTCATCTATCTGTCTACTCGGTTTTTTTTTCTCAGAACTAAGACTGTTAGCTGCCCTTTCATCTTTTAAGGAACATCCTAGAGATTTCAAGAGGTCCTTTAGCTCTTGATTCCGTGATGATTTTGTTTTTTGTTTATTTTCTGTGTCGTCTTCATCTCACGATATGCTTGATATGCTATCCTTCAATTCTTTGTCTTTGTTCTCTGAATTTGACTTTGAATAGCTACGTCAGATATATTTAAATCTATAAGTAATAATAGTATAGTTACATTGTGGCATATCTTTATTGTCGAATGGATGATTTAAAAGAATCAATAATGCAGGTTTTGTAAACTAAATTTTAACAAATTTGATTCATGGACATTTTTTAAGAAAGCTGCTTCTCTTTTGCGTTCGAATAGGAAGTCTCTCCAATTCAAGTTGACTTGTCAGATGATGGTTGCTATGGCATGCTAGGTCCCTCCAGCGTCGGCGATAACATGAACACATGCCTTCCTTTCGCTTGCGAGGTCAAAAACTTTTCCCACTTCTCTAATGCCCGTTCAACCTCTAGGATATTTCTCAGCCAGTGAAGCTTGTCTCCATGTCTCCTACCAACATCCCATTTTTCTTTAAATTTCCCCATGAGGATGAGTGGAAAAATTTAATATTTCTCACATCTTATATAGTCCAGATAATAATATGAGACCTTGCGTTATTTAATAAAAGGCAGCAATTCCTGCTCTGTTCTGGTTCTAGCAAGAACTTCGGTTCGTTGCCTTTAATATCTGTCCAGGAGAAACGCAGCATTATTTCAAGCAATGATGATTGTGTGATTTGTTTAATATAATATATCCTACCGGAACCTAGTGTCATTTGGCCTTTGATTAGCAAAGGCAATAGTTTTCTTTTATAATTAGTATCCATCCATTTTTATAACTCTCCTTTTTGTGGGACATTTTACTTTTAGCCAATTCCTGGATCTGTCATTATTCACTAATATGTTATCCCAAATTTGGCACACAAGGTCTCGAAACGCAATTCTAATCATATGTTACCAAGTGTTAATATTGTATTTGTCCAATAAATTGCCAATAAAACTAATAATTATCATCACATATACCTAGTTAGGGGCGTGTTTTCATCCCTCAACCCCTCGCAGTCTCTCTTGGTACTTACTCGCCGGTTATTTTATCAAATGTGATTGAACCTTGCTAAGGCCAAAGTCCTATCAACTCGTATCTATTATGGAAACATCAACAATACCCTTACTTCGTTGATACGTACTTTGAAGTATAATGTAGTCTTCATGAGTCTAATACTCTTAAATTAATGGTAAGTATGTCTTGGTAGTTCCCAAGCAGAAAAAAATTAAAGGACCAAAAAACCTAATAGTGAATGTTACAAAAGTTCGAAAGATCATTCAAAGCTATGTCCACACATCAACTGTATCTGGATACAGTTGATAGCGATGTTGCGCGTCCACACATAGTTTGTTGTTGAAAATCGAAATATGCTAATAATATACAGAATACAGAGTGTTTGGTAAAACGTTAGAGAAACTGGTATGGTACATAGAGGAGATCATTTGGAAATAAAAATACTTTTTGCTTGTTATATACACACATGTTGTATGTACCTATACTGTTTGAAAGAGAATATAAGCCTTACCCTTACCAACTCACGTTCACTCCCAAGGTAGAGCATCTGGTCACCATTAGGTTCCTCGATGCATTTCTGTCTTGTCTGCTTCCTCTCAGGTCAATGCGTTCAAGCCAAGTTCGGGGGGCACATCAAGGCGTTCCAATACACAACCCTGTCTTTCTCCCGTTGTAACAGATATTTAAGGATTTTTTTTTACGAATTTTCGAAACGAAGAACTCATGTTCATAACATTTAAGTTGCTCGTAGCGTTTTATATAGTGTGGAGTGGAGGATACTAAGAGCTACGTAAAAGTTAGGAACCATTGATGAATGTGACCATCAATTTTTTTTAGCTCTAGCTGCCCCCCGTTATCCCCGAATGGGGTCAAAAAAAAGGAGAATGGTAGCCTAGTGGAAAATGCGTCAACATCAGATCAAGAGGTCCCTGGTTCGAATCCCGGTTGGGTCAGAAATTTTCAATATGTATTTTCACCTGAAATTTCTACTCGAAGTTGGAATCATGTCTCATATTATACGGGACTGGTTGACTGGTAGAGGATGCTTCAAGCATTAAGTTCGGCCTGCTATACTGACACTTATGTATTGAAGAGTGTTACTTATTTATGTAATAACTCGGATCGAACACATCGATTCCGTCCTCAAGGAAGCTCAGGTATGAAGTTAGAGAAATAGGAGTGGTTTTATGCGAAATGGTATGTCATTGGAGTAAGTGAAAGAAGAATTCCTGGATAGAAAAAAGTGGAGGTCCGTTCTTTCTTCCTATCCCTTATGGCTTGATGGGTAAAAAGAAAATATTAAATAATTAGGTACCTATTTAGATTTGAAATTAAAAAAACTTAAAAATTTTTCAAAACAAACCTATAAAAATAATGTAGAAAGGTAAAAAAAAACATTCACAAATAATACCTCAACCAGTGAGATGAACGTGAAAAGTTGACAAGTTACCCGTTTGAAACGGGAAACTTGGAAACATGCAATAAGGAACATTTCCATGTGATTTTTGGCGCCAAATGTCGACGAGTATCTGTCAACTTCACAACAAAAAGTTGATGAAAACTCGTCAACTGTTGATATCAACTTTTTGTTGCCATGTGTGGACAGCGGGGATACACGGATACAAGCAACAAGCATAATTTCTCTTTGATTTTTGCCACCAAAAGTCGGCGGTCAACATAAAAGTATCCGTCAACATTTTGCGTTTTTACAACAAAAACTTGATAGATACCCGTCAACTGTTGATGTCAACATTTTGTCGCTATGTGTGGACATAGCTTAACGTATCCGCCTTTACGAGGCCCCAATACTTTCTCATTTGATCCAAATCAAAATAATTAAAATTATTCCAATAAATTCGTCACTATTAGGGCAATTTCTCAATAAATGAAACATAATGGATTCGAGGCTTAGTAGGTACTATTTGGAAATTAACTTTTTTGAATGAAAAAATATGAGATTTTATCTAGTGGTAGCTAAAAATAGGCGAAACACTTAAATAGGTTTGTCTTGTACCTACGTTATTCAAATGGTTTCTTAATTACAAACCATGCTGTCCTGTCAGCTGCCTCAAAGAACGGTCGTGAATAGATTATACTTTTGGTATTCGTCAAGCGCGAAATTGCATTATATATAATCTCTACATAAGGCAGAAATTTCCACATAATTTGCATTTTCGGACGCTTTATGTACCTAGGTGTCCTCACACATATATTGTAGGGAACTCTTATCATGGCACTTATCCACCTGGTTTTTTTTTCTGTCTACGTTGAAAATAAAATCCTCAGGATATGAATCATCTTCTTTTTCCTGTACCATGTCAGGTCCCCCCACTATGGCGTAGGCTTCTCTGTCCTGGGCTAACCGGAAGATTCTTCCACTCGCTGGATTCCGGTCCATTGTCTGCATGATGTTTTTCAGCCAGGACATCTGCCGTCTATCCACATTCCACACCTCGACTTCCATCAAATTTCCCTTTCATTTTCAGGTGAAGCAATTTGTATTTGGTGTTGCGAAGTATTTGTTTCAAGTAAGACATTCTCTTTCAAGTCGATGAGCTTTTCGCAACACCTCCGTGTTAGTGACGGGCTCACGGAATACGGAGCATTCTGTGATGGAGCCACATTTCAAGGGTCCAAGTCATCTACAACGTATGGTTATTCGGACCAAACATAGCATTTGACCTAACTTAGTTTTTATAAATTAAAATTATCATCCCAGAAGAGTGATCTCATGTTTTTCTATTATTTCAAAAGTGAATCTTTTTGCGTGCATAAAATAGACGAAGGGGTAAAAATCCTCATAACAATATTGATTCTTTAATTTTGTATGTATGAAAAAAGTACTTGTAGCTTATATTATTTTTTTTTTTATGAAGGTAATCGAAATATCAGTCTGACTATGCATAAATCTACACTACTATTATAAAGAGGAAAGTTTTGATTGTTTGTTTGACGGGAATAGGCTCCGAAACTCCTGAACCGATTTGAAAAATTCTTTCACTTTTGGGAAGCTACACTCTCCCCGCTGAACATGGGCTATATTTTATTTTCATATAGCCTTTGATATTGAAGATAGAGTAAAATAATGTATAACGATTTTGTAGATGAGATCATTATTTACAAAAAATGTTGCGACAGCATATGTCTAACTATTATAGTTATGCTACAATAAGTGTTTATTTACTTTAAAAAATTAATTGAAACGCCATTTCATAATTTGAGTACTTAACTGTATCTAACAAGAAAAAACATATTATTTTATTTCAAATTTCAAAAAATATTCTTCGATTGTCATGTAATGAATTAAAATACCTATGTACCCGTGCGAAGCTGGGACAGACAGCTAAGTAGTTAATTATAAGAGGACACATGTGTTCGTAATAAGTGCCTAATAGGCTGGGAAATATCTCGTCCACAGCACAACTAAACCGGTAAAATGTTCTCAACATTAATTAATCATACCCCATTTTGACTAGCTCAGTTCTAAAATTCAATTTACCTCGTCAAGACCCACTGTACATAATCATTAGTCTTGTTTAATACCAAAACATACCTTCTAACCCTCTGAATTTATAAGGAATAAACCAAACCATAAAGACGTACGACGTATGTTACTGAAATGTGATTATAATATTTTACTCTTCGCACCTCCTACAGAAATTTCATAAACTTGAAAATTATCCTTATAAAAAAATAAATATTTTCATTCCATATCGTACAAGGCTATGAATAATTACTTGGTGTTATTTGACTTTGATGAAAAGTCTTTAACAGTCGGTCACACGCGTTCAGAAAAATACCACGGTTACACGCAGTATCTGTCATTCGGCATCCTTAACACATGTCCCAGCCAAGTCCATCTCCTCCACATAATAGAAGTGGTGATGGGCTCACGCTGGGTGCGCCGGCGTATAGCGTCGTTCGTGATGTGGTGATACCATCTTATACCCAAAATTCTCCTGAGGCACTTCGTTTCGAATGCAGATACTTTTTGTCCCTGGATCAAAGTCAGGTGCCAGGACTCACACCCATACAGGAAAATGGGCAACACACACGCATCAAACAGTTTACATTTCGTCTCGACACTAAACGCCGACGCCTTCCATATCTTGGTCATGTTGTTGAAGGCGCCACTTGCCATACCGATACGTATCGGGAGCTCAGCCCCGAGGTCACCAGTGGTGGTAATGGTTGCTCCCAGGTACTTAAATTTATCCACCCGGGAGACCTGGTGACCATCGATGGTTATCGGTGTAGCGTGAAAACGCCAGGTGGTCCTACTGAAGCTTTTAGGATCACCACGGGAGTCAGACAGGGCTGCGTACTAGCTCCTTTTATATTCATAATAGTCATGGACTTCCTGTTGAGAAAGTCCATGCAAGGAGCAAGAGGTATACCGATAACACAGAGAGATGGTCTAATGGGCGAACTGTGCGATCTGGAGTACGCGAACGACCTAGCGTTGTTCAGTACGACAGTGGAGGAATTACAGCGCAGTGTTTCAAGACTCTGCGACGAAACAGCACGCCTCGGCCTTCGAGTCAATGCCAGTAAGACGGAGCTCATGGCGAATAATGCCTGCCCCGATAAACAGCTACAGGCCCCCGCATACTGCAGATTAATCCACAGAAAGTAGAAGAAGAAAATGCTCTAAACCTGTACCACTAGTATAAGTTTTCGATGATCGAATATCGAAACGATCATCAAAAAAAAATTCCATACAAAAATGATCGAATGGTTCGATCGTTTGATTTTAGAACACTATTTTTGCACGCTAATAAACGCTTATTAGAGTGCAATTAGCTTTCGATAAAACTCCTACTAGCCCCACTGGCAAGATTATAACTTTTTCCTTAAATTCAAAACTTTGGTATATAAAAAAATAATACTTATAAAATACACTTATTTATAAAGCAGGACAATAATTACGTATTTATACTGTCTCTCCTACGCGTATTAAATTTTACGTTAGTATTGATTATTCTTCTTTTTATCACCCCTCTATTTTACCAATAGACACAACTTAATACCCAGTAGATTAATGAAACAATATTGATAAACACCGTTAGAGATATTAAGTGATTAATTATTATTAGGTATATTACGATCAATGCCGACTTTCCAACCTTGTGTGGTTTCATGCTTAACCGCGTTTTTCTATACACACACAAAATATTAATTTTATTTCACCGTATTACGTCTTTCAGCTACAAAATACATTTTGCTCATCTGACAAAACCCATTTTTTAGTTATGCTCATTGTGTTCCTTTACAAATAATAAGGACTTTTTTTCAAATTCAAAAGACCTATCTTTCCAGAGACTAATATGAAAACAGCGGCTTCTTTTGAAAATAATATTGATGAAAATTTCATTTCAATAACCATTGCGCTATATGTTTTGTACACATCACTTTACTTTTGATTAATTTAATAAAAGTAAAATTATAAGTTTAAAGAGGTTATGTGAAAAAAAATGTGAGTTTTGTAGGTATCGTTGGCTTATTCAGTCCAATCGGAACGTTGTACCAACCCCTACAAAAGATGATGACAATATAAACTAACACGCACATGTATTTTATATAACGTAAATCATATAGGTAAACGTACTCATATAGGTATATTTGAAGTGGTTGGTAGACCAGTGGTATCAGTCGACGACTTTCGTACGCACAGCGTATTGGAGGTCGTGGGTTCGAATCCCGGTGCCGACCATTTCCATTTCCACTTTCACAACACAAGCTTTGCTTTTTGTGGAAGATGTCGAAAGTGTATTTGTGTTCACTTTAAGTGAGCCCAGATTAATTAAAAAAAAAATCATATGAAAATCCGTATTGGTTTAGTTAGAGTAAAAAATATTCCTAGAAGTTGAAATATTAGCCAACATGCGGAATTTCTCAGTAAGTAATAAAGTCTAGGATAGGATATTCTATATCTGAGATTTATTCGTGCGCGTAAAAATAGAGCATGATGAACGTTTTGAGCGAACATAATTTGACATGATTACCTCGTAAATAAGGATAAGGGTAAATAATATAAGGCAAATAATGTCACATCGTATGAAAATAATTGTTTCTCAGCTTTAAATGAATTTTCATATTATCTAAATATACCTTTTTGTAACATGTAAAACTATTTTATATGAGTCATATTCATTCAACTAATGTCATCTTCCTAGAACCACACTGGCTGTACAAATACAATTTTCATTTTTCATGCCCACCACCAAACCACCAAATTTAAATTGCACCAACAAAGCCATTAGGCAATAGAGATGAGACATTAATAAAAATAGATATACCTAATATTCATATCCTGGCGCCAAATACATGACAGCAGTCGCAGTCTTTAAATTTGGTTGCTCTCTTGTTCTCAATAATTTCCAATTTTTCTCTCTATATTTCATTAATTATTATTAAATATTAATTGTTGTATACATGGGATTTTTTGACATGTTGAACATGTCGAGAATTCTCATGATTATAGGAGTTTCGGAGACTTAAACATTACCACCTAATGGCGAACGTTGTTAACGTAGTGATCACACTAAACCAGCCTTCGAAATAGCAGTAGAAGACTGTCGTAAGCCCGTTGTGGTTTATTCCATTTAAAAATCGAACCTCAGTAATGAATTGTTAGAGTCTTAGTTGTTACATATTCTTTACATTTAAACTGTTAATACTTTCTCATTGAATTAATGTGCTTTTTCTTTACCCTTCCTGGAACAGTTTCATATTATCTTTATCTCATTCCAGCAGTACAGAATATTTCCAATAAATTATAAATGTGTGATGGCATATTTCGTTGTGCTTTTTCGTCTTGTTCTTAAAAGAAAAGCTTATTCTGAAAGTTTTAGTATTCAACATTGGGACTTGAACAATAACTTCAGATATAGCAACTACCTATCTGATTCTGTAAATAAAGCAACGAACTAGACAGATTCAACAGATTCAACTGATTATCAGAACATTGATTATATAGACAAAGGGTTGAGTATTACCTATTTAAACAAAGGGCAGATGTGACGTTTTCTCCTATGTGTAAATGCCTCTCTATAAATAGAATCTAATATTGTCAGATAGCATTCCACTATTGTTAGATGTCACATTTACTCAATGTAAATCATGACTAACAGGTCAGATAGTTTATATGCAATTCCATTTCCATTCCTCCCTTTTCTTGACCCCACTTATAGGCTTAGGAAGGCAACAAAACATCTCTACTATGCTCGATCTCGTGCAGCATCGATGACCTTCTCTTACGTCTTACACCATATCCAGATCCAGCAAAAATATCGTAATAAAATGAATATAAAATACAATAAGCGTCGAATTTTATTTTTTTAAAACGTCTAAATTGGTTTGAAAATAGATCCCATTTGATTTGTAAATATCTTATAAGGTTTATATAAAACGTCAAATATAAAGTAGGTATATACTTTTTTTTTGTAAAATAAAATGAACCTGAAAATTTTACTAGGTAAGTAGGTATCTACCTATCTACTTAAAAACCTCTTTCACTTATTTTTTTCGTCCAATTACTCGGATTAACGAATTATTATTGCAAACGGAAGACCGTGAGAAATCGATTATAAAAAATTGCTACTTTTTACAATGGTCTCCTTAATTAATTTTTGTTTCCAATCATTTACAGAAAGATATACGAATAAAAGGATAAAAGTGTCTATCTATTAATCTAGTAGTAGGCTAACTGTATTTCGATTATAAATTTGAAAATTATTACGATTCCTTTGTCAAAGACTGAGCGAGCGCTTTGTCTCAATTTTCATTCAAAAATAATGACATGGATATTGGATACGTCAAATTTGAAATGTTGATATTATGTTGAAAGTTTTTACTATGGTTATTTAATACAAAAAATATTAATCTATTCTCAATTTGGCCACAGATAAACAAAAGATCTGTGTCAAAAATAATGTCAAATGCATCGATGAGTATGAAATACATAACATTACAACAGTGTGCGTAACGTTTTTTTTTTATTGATTTAATCTATTTTTATGTATAATTTAAAAAAATATTAGCACTCGCCACCCCTTCTCTATATATAAACAGCAACCGTCTTATTTATAAAAAAATTCGTTAATCGTAAGATTACGTATAACTCACTGATCAGTTTTTACTTGATTTCCATCCATCCATGTCCATGTCCACTCCCTAGTTGGAGCATATTATGGACTCCACAATTCCTCGCCATGCGGTCCTGTCCCCTGCGATTCCAGCAGCCGCAGCCCAGTCAACACCAACGGCCTGAAGGTCAGCTTCGTAGAGCCTTTTAATTGTTTGGAGGGGCCTACCGCGTCTTCGAGAGCCTTCTGGATGGTAGTTGAGACTAAGACAGTTTATGTCCTCTGTAGGCTTCCTGAGTACGTGACCTAGCCAGATCAGTCGGCGGAATCTTATAGTGGTAGTGACCAGTGGTTGGCCTGTTAGGTCTCTGACAACTGATTGATAATCTTAATAATCTTACTTGATTTATAAAAATATATTTTATCCGAGTTTGTTATGTATGAAGATGACATTTCATACAAAATTTTGTAAACAAACAAAATAGTAGCCCGGCAACGCGAGTGCTTACATCCGAGATGCGCTATGTCAGATTTGAATGATTTCGAGAAGGTGCAGAATAACAGGTGCCAGACCTTATTTTTTTTTTTTTAATATTATCAAAATAATATTGTTAAGTCCTTATAAAATCACACGAAACCTTTATGTTTTGGCCAAAATGAACTAATTTATGTTTGATCACTTCAATTTTAATATTTTACCTACTTTCAAAGTACTCTTTGAATATTGTCTTCAAAACGTCATTATATTTATCATAAATTTAGCTGGTGCATCATGGTTGTAAGACCTCGATGATTACGGGAATGCAATATTTGCTTTATTTGTTTAAAATTTATTTTATCTAAGGGAGCAAAGGATGCACCTAATTGGACGGGAATAAAAATTAAAAACAGTATATTTATTACAGAAAGCGTTGTCGTACACTCTAAATCATTGTCAGTTGACATAAAATCCAACATGGCAGGCTAAAATCTACAGAGATCAGCTCGCAATCAATCGATATGGGTTAAACTACCTCGACGCACTAACGAGCATTTTGACTCGAAAACCGGACAAAAGTGAAAAATACAAAGTACATTAATTGTCACTAAAAAAGTGATTTTTATATACATAAATAACCATTCTATCATAAACTTATCTAAGATAGAGTCTACCCTTCTAGCCGTGGCTCTCCAATCAGTTGGAGACTGCTCCTCGTTCACTAGGCGCTCATGCATCTTCGTTACGCTCTATTCCCAATCCCAATTCCATTTTTTGTATGTTGTTTTGTAAGTTCGAATCAAATATAATTTTGTATCGACATTATGCATTTTTATTGATTTCCAATAATAAAATAGGTATAAATAAATTTAACCTTCTGAACATCAAAAGAAGATGATCGTAAGCCCGTAGTGGTTGGAATTTAAAAAAATACCTCTTTAAAATCGAATTGTTTCAATTATTGCACCAAATAATTTTGTCCGGTTATTGAGGTAAAATGCTCGACAGTGCGACGGCTTGATCGCAAATTTTCTAACGCTGAGCTCTTTTTTTAAATAAAGCAGTAAGTGTGCGAAACTTCATACTCCTCCGACCGCGTAATTTTCGTAAAAATATTCACAAAGTTTTTCCTTCACGTATTAATATAGGATAGATAGATAGAGATGAAGGTATATTGATAATAATTATTTAGTTAACTCAAAAGTTATGTTATTAAATAGTTATTTCAGCATAGAAATTGATTTGTAATATTTTTAACTTATCAAATACAGTTTTTCTCTTTCTCGGTATCATTAATTTATTCATTTAAACTTTCAGTGGCACCGTTTGCAACTCGTCTTTGTAAAAAAGTTTTTAGTTATGAACATAAAAAAATATCTCAGATGTTATTAAAGTTAGAAATGAGAAAACTAACATCAGTTTGAATAGAGATACAAAATTATTATTAGTTTTGTCACCGTTGAAATAAACTTTCAAAGATCACATATTATTATAAGGAACACACAGTTGTGAAGTCTTGTGAAAACAATAATATTATATTGCTAATAATAATTAAGTAATTATATTAATATACGTCACTATAGCTTTCCCGGTATACGTTGTTCTGTAGTCCTTACTATCAATATTTATTTCGAATTTGTAATTTAGAGAAAAATACGTTTTTGTTGTTAAAAATACATTTTATGTTATTTGCTATTCATGTTTCGAATTTTTAATAATTATTCTGTTATCCGGAGCGGAGAAGAATCCAACAAACCAAGCATCATAAAAATCTGTTCAGCCGATCTCGAGTTATAAGTGTTCACACTAACCCGACTTTCTTTTATCTTCTTCTTCAAGTGCCATGTCAGGTCCCCCCGACGTCGGCTACCACTATGGCGTAGGCTTGTCTGTCCTGGGCTAAAGCTACGGCTACACTATGGCCCATGCTGGTCCAAGATGGCCAAATAGTGGCACTGGCCAAGCATTGGCAAGTAGCAACATTTGGCAAATATACTTGTACACCTGGCTACACTATTGGCCCAACTCTGACAGCTGGCACGAGGCTAGATTGTTACACAATGTTTCTATCACTGATTTATTGATTAATTCTTGCTTTTATTCATCATTTTACATTCTAATCTCAAATTATTTGCTGTATACTCCTATCTGAGTGGGGAATTTCAAGAGAGTTTATCTACCTGGGCAAAAACGATATTTTAATATAATATCCAATTCACAAATATACCTACATAATAAAAACATTCATAATTTTATTAAACCTAACCTTCAATTTTTATTGATGTTTATTGTTTTGCAATAGGTATATATTTACCTAGCTCTTACAGGTTGATTTGGACTATAACATAAATGAAAATAAAAGATATTGATAAAAAAAAACAAGAATCATGGGTACATTACATACATACTCGAGTGGTTTAAAGAAAGCATCAACCACCGTCTTTGCCGTTTGCGTTTTTCATTATTTTTAATAACAGAAAAGCAGATGCCGCATGTATCACTGTATAGGACGCTGCAATTAATGGCATAATATGATATTATCATTGTCAACTTTCATTATTTTATCAGGATTATAAAAAAAATGTACAAAACACTATGAAAATAACAACATGGAAGACATGACAGCTGTCACATTGTTCCAATATTGGTGAATACTTGCGAACTCGATCGACAAGTACCTATACAAGTCAAATATTGGGCGATATTGGTCATTGGTGAAGCGGCCACACTACTTGCCCATGATGGGCCAGCGCCTCTAACAAATTTGTGATTTATTTAAAAATTATATGTTATTTTGCTCTTCTGTGACAAATCTTGTTTTATTTTATTATTTTGTCAACATAAACCAATGGACGCACTATTTGGCAACACAATATTAAACCTACTGTCTTTTTACGTATACTGTTTTATTTATATTGTTGTCTTTTGAATTGATATCGATTGTAATTACTAATTGTTTAAAAATAATGAACAAAACTCTGAAAATAACAACATGGAAGACATGACAGCTGTCAACATTGGCCCAATATTGGTGAATACTTGCGGACTCGATCGACAAGTATACAAGTAACTTCCAATGTCAAATATTGGGCGATATTGGTCTTTGGTGAAGCGGCCACACTACTTGCCCATGATGGGCCAGCGCCTCTATTTGGCCAGCATGGCCCATAGTGTAGCCGTAGTTTTACGGCCAATGTCAAATATTTGGCGATATTGGTCATTGGTGGAGCGGTCACACTACTTGCCCATGATGGGCCAGAGCCTCTATTTGGCCAGCATGGCCCATAGTCTAGCCGTGGCTTAAAGCTACGGCTACACTATGGCCCATGCTGGTCCAGGATGGCCAAATAGTGGCTCTGGCCAAGCATTGGCAAGTAGCAACATTTGGCAAATATACTTGTACACCTGGCTACACTATTGGCCCAAGTCTGACAGCTGGCACGAGGCTAGACTGCTACACAATGTTTCTATCACTGATTTATTGATTAATTCTTGCTTTTATTCATCATTTTACATTGTAATCTCCAATTATTCACTGTATACTCCTATCTGAGTGGGGAATTTCAAGAGAGTTTATCTCCCTGGGCAAAAAGGATATTTTAATATAATTAATATAATTTCCAATTCACAAATATACACAATAAAAACATTCATAATTTTATTAAACCTAATCCTTAATTTTTATTGTTTATTGATAAAAAAAAACAAAAACAAGAATCATGGGTACATTACATACATACTCGAGTGGTTTAAAGAAAGCATCAACCACCGTCTTTGCCGTTTGCGTTTTTCATTATTTTTAATAACAGAAAAGCAGATGCCGCATGTATCGCTGTATAGGATGCTGCAATTAATGCCATAATATGATATTATCATTGTCAACTTCCATTATTTTATCATGATTATAAAAAAAATCTACAAAACACTATGAAAATAACAACATGGAAGACATGACAGCTGTCAACATTGTTCCAATATTGGTGAATACTTGCGGACTCGATCAACAAGTAAACAAGTAACGGCCAATGTCAAATATTTGGCGATATTGGTCATTGGTGGAGCGGCCACACTATTTGCCCATGATGGGCCAGAGCCTCTATTTGGCCAGCATGGCCCATAGTCTAGCCGTGGCTTAAACAAGTAACGGCCAATGTCAAATATTTGGCGATATTGGTCATTGGTGGAGCGGGCACACTATTTGCCCATGATGGGCAAATGGGCCTCTATTTGGCCAGCATGGCCCATAGTCTAGCCGTGGCTTTACCGGAACAGTTCCTCCACTCGCTGGATTCCGGTCCATTGTCTGATATTTCTGCTATGATAACATTGATTTAAACTAAAGAGTGGAATGCTGCAAAGGTATTTGTAGTCTAATGGTACAATAATAGACCCTGAATTTCATTACTCTAAACCGTATACAAGTTTTCAAAATGTGACTCTATCTCAGAATGCTGCGCATCCTATGGACTGACATGATGCAGTGAGGGAGTAGGTGCATACACCAAAGTGCTGCGAGAAGTTGGACTCGATAGAGAGTTTTAGGCCAGCGTCATGAAAAGAAAACTACTTAGGAGACACCTTTGTAACATCATGTTATAGTTTTCTCACCTTGTAATGTAAATTACATTTCGAACAATAGTATGAAAATTTTACGACACATTTTGGTTTGTAAGATGCAGAGGAGAAGGGACGCCGATGAAAAGTAGTGACTGCGTGAAAAATCACTTCACAAAGAGTCTTAATTAGTAAAAGTTATTCATAAGGCGAAGTATGTTTATTCGAAAGGTTTCTGCGTATTTCCATCTTGCTGTTTGAAAAAAATATGACAAAAGGGATATCAAACACAAATCTTTTATTATTTCATTTTTAAGTATCCAAGTATGTATATCAGTTTATTATAATAATATTTAAATATTGTTTTGTAGTTGATGTCATTGAAAGAATGTGCCCTGGCAGTATTGTTAAAAACAGGTGCATCGGTTGGAATTGTATTGATTATAAATAGGTTATCAATTATTTATCATTATACAAATTCGAATTCAGTATTCATAGTAAAGACTGTATTACTACGTCCGTTGGGAAAGCTAGTCTTATTTTATAGAAAAAGCACTTAACAAATCAAAATCTACAAAATTTGTTAATCATTATTCATTAATGATGACGATTCATTAGAATTGATTCGAAAAATATAATATAGACTATAGGTACATAGACACCGCAATAATAGTACCTTCCTTTGAATGCCTTCAAACTGTAGATAGGTACATATTATACGGCTTTTCATCGATGTTTATTAAGCGAATGTTTGCGAAGGTACCATTTTGATTCTATATTAATTTTAATTCATCCAAATACATAGACATTATATATGTACATACTAGCTGACCCGTCGAACTTCGTATCGAAATAAATAATAAAGGTATTTTAGGTTTTATGTCACATATCTGAAATTCGATTTTTAGTTATATAACACGGATGACCATTTACTGGCATTAGCAAAACCTGCTTACTACGCTGCATTCATAGTGTCTGAGTTAATTTTTACATAAACAATCTTAACCTATGTAAAATGTAAAAAAAAAAAAGAATTTATGTCATTATTTTCGATATTTTAGTAGTTATTCTGTTCAGTTAAAATGATATTGATTGATCGAATTTAGTGGAAATAATTAAAAAACTTACTTAAAGCTGTACCTATTATTTTTTCATACATAATATCTTCTATTTTAACCTTGTCAGACGTGTTTAAATTTGTTTTTTTTTTCAATTAAGTAAATAATGTAGATCATAAGCAAATTATATCCAGCTTCTTTAACATATCAACTATGTTGTTTATTTTGTCTGAATAAAGATTATTATTATCATTATAAATACCTACTGCCGACTGGATCTATGAATCACAGACTAAAAAAATTTTATGGCCAACACTATAATTATTATTATTTATTATTTAATTTTGAAATATTACCACAGTACCTACTGCGTTTTTTTTTAGAATTTCTGGTAAAAAATGATTTAAATCAAATACGCGAGAGGGATGTTTTTTTCACTTTGCAGATTTGATTATAGTACGTTCCGGCAACCCCATATTTTTATCGCGTTCTCTTGATCAATAGTAAAACGTGCTCTGTCTTTTGAAACATGTTTCCGAGCAAAAAGCTTATTGAACACATCCCCTTAATTAGGGGCTGTCAGTTCAATTTTGTAATTAGATTCCACCCTCGTCCACACTCCAAATTTAAGGGGTAGTTTTTCTGCACCCACACAATATTTATATTTTGTAAAAAAATAAAATTTTGTATTTATACGTATACCCTTCCTATGTAGCTAATTTCAGTGAATGTACTAAAATAAGTATTTTCACTAAAATAATACGTATTTCTAAATTTTATTTTTAATTACCTATAGCTTTCCCGACATACGTTGTCCTGTGGACCCTGTGGTCCTAACCAGAGGCGGCCCGTTCATTGTGCACTGCACCTCCAGAAACAAAAATAAACTCATAAAATAATAACATTAAAATATTAATGCTAAAAAGTCCATGTTTCATTCGTATTCAAAGCTCAGGCGGGATCAACGCGGGAATATAATAATATGCGCGCAATTTGTTTGACTTTGTATGAAAAATTTCTAAAACGCCCGAAACGGTGGAGTAAGTGGAATGGCTGCTGTAAAAGAGTGGCAATTACGCATGTGAGAATCAGAGGGTGCAGGTGCAGAAGACAATAATATTGTTGTTAGATTTTTTCAAAGATGGCTTCGCATAAAATTCGTTCCATACTAACTTTAATATTATACTTTATATTATTTATTATCCATTTTTCAACTTTTTATTAGTTATTCTGTTATCCGGAGCGGAGAAGAATCCAATAATTCACACATCGGATGAATCTGTTGAGCCGATCTCGAGTGATAAGTGTTCGCACTAACCCGACATTCGTTTATATTAGAGATTCTTATGACACAACTTCATACAAACGAAATATAAATATATTTATACAATTATAAAACGAAATTTCTATAAAATATATAGCAAGGTGTTGTTCTTAGGCGTGATTATCGTTAAAAAACAATCTCTACCATCCAACCCAACACCACCTATATAAGAAGGCCTTAGCGCTACGTCACAGCGTGAGGCCCAGCATTCACTTGCCTATATCTGTATGTACTTACTTGTACGCTATGATATCTGTCTACACGCCGGCGCACAGTGGTCCCACAAAGAAATTTAGGGCGCCAAAATTTGAAAAAACGAAATGTACCAGAGAGACAAACTAGCTATGATCTGATGTGCTGTGACCTTGAAGGCTTCTAGTACCGCATATGACAACTCGCTCGAGGTACGTCTCGTGCTATGGAAACGCTATAAGATGGTGGTTATGTACATCAACTGGTATTGTCAATTTGTGTGTGTTTTTCAAGCGCGTTTTACAGTGACTTGTTCCGGTATTTTCAAATTAATAAACATGGCGTTTTATTGAATTTTTCTCGCTGAATACGAATCTGTGTTCGTTCATTACTGTAATTTAATCGGTAGTCTGAAAATTTGCATTTGAAGTAAGAACTTTTTAGTAACGTTTAACTGGCTATATGTAGAGTTACAAAATTTTCCCATCCTTTCCCATAAAAACTTTTCAAATAAAAGTTCCTCCTTAAAGCCAGTACTATCACCTACATCACGTACATTTTCCCCGTTTTCCCCCCAAATCCTTAAAATGTGATTTACACACAAAATTAGTGATTGCTATTGTGTAAATTTTAGTTCTTCGAGCATTCATGTTTTTTACTATTGAAATTTAATTTGAATGCTCAGGTGACGTTGGTTGTACCTACCTAACTATGCACAACAGCCAGATTCAGATGTAGGTATATCATCTAACCACATCTGAGGAATCTGACTCGGACAATGTTTAAAATGTTTCACTAGAAAAATTCCAAAATGTTAAGATTTCCCCCCCTCCCCCTGGCACCCCATTTGGTTTTTTTTTTCAAAAATAAGTCCGAAAATGGACTCAGCGCCTCGAAGAACCCCCCATACACAAAAAATCTGAATTTTGGCGCCCTAAATTTCTTTGTGGGACAACTGTGCGGCGGCCTGGTGACGCGAGAGGAAAAATGGCCGCCAGCGCTAAGGCCTTCTTATATAGGTGTGTTGCATCCAACCAACGAGCATATGAGGAATAAAAAAACACAGAAACTTAGTCTGCACACTTCTGAGAAATAAGGGTTTTTTTAGGATGGTGTGGGGGGGTAGAATTTCAGGATAACGATGCTTTTGAAGGCATTAGATGCTTGAATGAAGTCTGTTCCAATATCGAGTACCATAAACAGCAACCGACTTATTTATAAAAAAAATCGTTAATCGTAAGATGACGTATAACTCACTGATCAGTTTTTACTTTCTTTATAAAAATATATATAATCCGCGTTTGTTATGTATGAACACGACGTTTCATACAAAATTTTGTAAACAAACAAAATAGTAGCCGGGCAACGCGAGTGTTTACAACCAATATGCGCTATGTCAGATTTGAATGATTTCGAGTTATTGATGCCTTAAAGGGAGAATTATTGTATTGTATTGTATTGATGCAGAATAGGTACCTCATTTTTTAATAATTTATTTTATATCAAAATATAGGTAAAGTCCTTATTAAAATCATATGAAACCTTTATGTTTCAGCCAAAATAGACTCATTCATGTTTGATCACTTCAATAATTTTAATTTTTAATAATTCTTTGAATATTTTCTTCAAAACGTCATTATATTTCTTTTAAATTTAGTTGGTGCATCATGGTTGTAAGCCCTCGAATGATTACGAGAATGCATATTTGCTTTATTTGTTTAAATTTCCCATTATAAAAATGATAAACCAAATTAAGATGGACCCAAATATAAAGGGGGCACATATTATTTAGACGGGGAAAAAACTTGAATACGGTGTAATTATTACAAAAAGCGTTCTTGTATACTCGAAACAACTGTCAGTTGGCGTTAAATGCAATATGGCGGGTCAATATCTACAGAGATCAGCTCATAATCAAGCGATATGAGTTAAACTATCTCGATGACAGCTTGATCGTAATATTTTCTATCGCTGATCTATTTTTTCCACAAGCAGTAAATGAGTATAGAGCGATGATATGTGTGCTGCTATCTCCAGATAATGTTTGATCCCAATAGAAAGCCTACTGAAATTATTCATTTAAAAATTTGAGATAAGAACCGTTTTGTTATAAATTTAAAAACTAAATAAGATTGGTTACAATTACCCATGAGTGAATCCTACACCTACAATGAATCATTAAGTTAAGGGTACCTACCATGTTTGTATGGTCAATTTAGAATTTCGCAGTTGTTTGATATCGTTAGGAAACTCTCCGGTAGTAGGTATGTCGTTAGATATTGCAAAAGTTTAAGCAAGGAATGCGCAATAGTCATAATATCATGAGAATTATTATTTCGACTACATGATGAAATTCATCCTTTGAGACAGACGACCCGCGTTGTTATTGCTATTAGCTTTAACATGGGATGTGATTCGTTTTGAATTACCCAGTACGAGTAATGAGAAAACAAATATTTCTTTTTGGCGAATGCTAATATATTTTTTTTTAATTATGCTAAAAAAAACATTAAATCAATAAAAAAAAACATTACAAACACTACTGCAATGATAATATGTATTTGATACTCACATACATATCGACAGACTAATAATTACAAAGATCATCAACTTCATAGAAACAAAAAATGTAAAATGAAAAGCGGCTCATAATGGGCCCAGAAAGCTTTTTGAAAGCGGTATATTCAAATGGAAGGTAGAGCTGGAAATGGCGGGATATACATAAATTAAGAATAGATTAATACTGTTTGTCTTTAATAAGAATACAAAAAACTTTGTACCTACGTATAATTTCAAATATGACTTATCCATGTCATTGTTTTTGAAAGAAAATTGTGAAATAGCGCTCGCTCATTCTTTGACAATGGAACCTTAATATTGTTCATATACTTATAAATTATAATTTAAATAAGCTATGGTCGAATTTCGAGCACTGTCGACCACTGAAACTACTCTCTCTCTCTCTTCTTCGTTTCCTCATTACTGAGGGTCGTGACCCATGGAACTACTGGGTGCCTGTTGTGAGCACCAAACGCCTCCAATCCTCTCTGTCCTCCGCCGCCCGCATCGCCGAGTACAAGTCTCCCCCTGTTGCCTTTTTTATCTGGTCACACCACCTTGCAGGTGATATGCCTGGAACGCCCCCGATGATTATATTTTTTTCCAGGTTATCTAGCTCTCGTCTGGCAATGTGACCAAAGAAACTCAGCACCCGCCGACTACAGACTGCAGATATTCTCTCAGAGATATTCAGCTCTTTAAGAATGGAGTCGTTTGTTCTCTTGGCATTCCACGGGATCCTCAGCATACGACGCCAACACCACATTTCAAAGGCATCAATTCTTTGCTCTATCACGGGCTGCCATTGTCCATGTTTCGGCTGCGTAGAGAAATATTGGGAATATTAGGGTGCGGATTAATTTCATTTTGGTGTGGTTGGACACTCCTCGGTCTTTCCATATTTTATTTAGACGAGTCAGCGAGTTTTTTGCTATAGCAATTCGTCGCTTTATTTCCTTCTCACACCCACCCTCTGCGCTGATTTGAGATCCCAGGTACCTATACAAAGTCTTTCACGACTATAGGTACCTAATTCATGCATCATAATTTAACTTTTTTAAATTTTTATATTTTTTATACAACTAGCAGCAGAACCTCTCTGACAACATGCATAGAAATGGGTTAATATATGTTTAATTGTCCTACGAGTTAAATGTTCCTTAAAGCGTCTTAATTTTACTTTACCACGTTGAGAACTGTGGGCAATTTGACATGACATCTGATCAAGTAGGTATCAGATTTCTTCGGTGATATTTCCCGAGGATTGTTGTTATTATCGATCGTCATACCATGTGTATGTGGACTGTTCTGCTGTACGGACGCGAAACATGGACTTTGCAGGTCAATACCATAGACAGATTTGAAATGTGGGTCCATTGCAGGATATTTAAAACTCTGGACAGACGTGATAAAAATGCATTAGTCCTAAGACGAGCTAGAGTAGTCAGAGAGTTACTGTCAACTATCAAAGTTCGCCAGATTCATATTAAGGCCATGTACTGTGGGGGGGGGGATAATATTACCTCTTCCATCTGATATTGAAGGGCAAGATTGAGGGACACCGAGGACCTGGAATGGACAAACATCTTGGCTGTGTAACATAAGAGACCGGACCGGCATCCAAAGTGTGGAGGAGCTGTTCCAGGCGGCGCAGGATAGAGAAAGATTCGCCGAAGTGATCGCCAAAGTTGGGGAGACCCGACAGGGCACTTACGGAAGAAGATAATACCCCCTATTCGGATTTTGGAACGTTCTTATTAAGAACGTTCCAAATTATTTAGAATTAAGTTCACTCGAACTAAAATTCGTATTCGGAATTATGCCGTGTTCTAAAATCTAAAATTAGTTCACCATAAATATTTTTTGAATTATAATTGTCTATGGATAGAACATTTTTCACAACACTGCATGAATGTAACCTATAGGTACCTACCTACCTACTTATAGTTATGTAGTTTGACCTACTTTGCTGGAGTTTTCTTCGAGCGAGCCATAGACAGGAATACTTACTACATAAAAAAGATTCCTGTTTTACCATCTTTTCTTGACGTAGGTACGTATTGTTCTGTGAAAGTGTGAAAATCTTTAGTAAATAAGAATGACGTATAAGATTTGCACCTACATTTTTTGTATTTCAAATCAAACTTCAATCGTTTTTATACATTATCATACCGTATTGCTACAAGTTCTAAACAAAATTTACATGTTTAATTTAACTTTTAAAACATGACTGTCTCAATAATTGAACTTATTGTATGAAGAAGTTTTTAGATATTTGTTAATAACATTCAATATATTTGAGAAATTGGAAAAAAATATATCTATGATTACCATATACCTGCAAGGATCCACGACGATTAATATCAAACCTAGAGTCTGCGGTTTTTAAATAAATATGCATACATAACTAAAGAACCCAAACCCAAACAAACAAGAACTACATTAGGTATTATGTAGATTTTACTTAATTACCTAGTTTCTTTTTAAATATATAAATAAAAATAAACTTGTTTTATAATTATTTGGTTAAAAAAAGCTTTTATCATAAAAATATCACCAGATATCTTTTTAGACGCATACAATTAGGTGTGAACTACATAAGATTAGGAACGTTTTGACAGATAAACGCACTAAAATTGACTTAAATACGAAATTCGAATACCAAAATGAACTAATTTCAAACTAAAGTCTAATTAAGAACAAATTGGAACGTTCTTATTTTAATTTGAATTGGAATAGGGGGTAATACCTAACTGTCGAGTAACAGACAAATTTTTATAAAAATGAAAAAATAAATTTTATGTAAAAATGAATCTGTGCTCACTTAAATTGAACACAATAATTACACTATTTTGACTCTTCATAGTAAGCTACTTCTTAAAGCTTGTGAAAGAGGAAGATGGTCGGCACCTGGGATCGAACCCACGACCTCCGTACGAAACAGTACGAAAGCCGGCATTGTTAGTCTACCAACCACTTCCCGTTGTAATATTGGTTTTGTCATTTATATGAAAAATATTTCGCGTTAGGTTATTGTTTCAATAAAAATACCTACTGAGCCACAGACGAACTTAACCAATTATAATATTTGATGGACACTATTTAAAATGTATAAACCTCAACAAGCAGTATTCATTTTCAATATGCACTCAGTTTTAATATCAATTATTGTTAACAGCTATGACCTAGTTCTAATATACGGCCGCGATAACAATTATTTTGTATCAATACCAACAAAGTTATAAGCGGATGACCCATATTGTGTTAAGAGGTATCTATCCAACACTCGCTAGGTTTCAGTTTGCAGTGTACGTAGCCTCTCCAAGCAACTTTGTCCTGAGACTATTCAGTTTCACAACCACAAAATATTAAATTTCAGAACACTCAATAGTTTCAGTTTATTCACATTTTCCTATGTTATTTCCTAGGCGTTTTAAATAGGTTGGTTGAAGAGTTATTGCTTGGGAGTTGATGCGCGATTGTAAGAATGTGTCCTGTAAACAACGTTTGAAAAGATGCAACAGTCGAAATTATATTGGTTACGTTAAAAATCATTAATAATTATTTATCATTATACAAATTCGCGTTCAATATTCATTATTCATAGTAAAGACAGAACAACGGCTGTCGGAAAAGGTAGTGAAATATTAACGAAGGTTTTTGAAAGGCGCCCGTAGCGCCCACTTCTGGCTTTTTCTTGCAAACTTTGCTTTCGCATCATTGAATTCGCATGTGTCTTTATAGCACTTGGTTGATTGAACTCTATTGCAAACTTTCTTAACAAAATTTCTCTTTAGTTGCAAGTGTCGCCATCTTGTGACAACTGTATAAGAACGAAAAGCGTAAATGACATCAGTCAGTTAGACAGTAACAAAGACAATTCGATGGCTTAAAGTGCAGTATTGCTATGTCCATTTTGAACAAGTTTACAGTATAAACAAAAAACTGTGCAGATATCCTGAAAATGAGAAAACAAATCAATAATTCTAACATATTTCATATTTGAATACAAAGTATTTTAAGAGTCAAATTAAACACATTTCTTATTTTGTTTATTTTTTATTGATGATTTTTGGAGTTAGCAAATTTGCATCGACAGTTATATTTTAAGTTGGTTCTTTCTCATATTTCTATAGTTCGCCATTTTTCACTCTTAGATTAAGCAAAAAGTAAAGAAATGGAAAATTGATTCGACTTAACATTGAGAGTTTTTTCTTCGAACAAGAACTCTTCAGAAACTACACTCGATACGAAACTTAGAGCTAAACATGTTTCTACTTTTGCAAAATACACGTTTAAAAACTTTCATCAAACTCACGTTGACATGAGAATCTCGTTCAAACATTTTGAAAACTCACACGTCTTTGATTATGTTGTTCGTTCTCTTCAAGGAACCATTATACTTAAGAGAAATCCCATTATCTACACGTGAATAAAGGTTTTTGTATTCTCGAAGCCAAAGACCTTATTTAACCGTTAATGTATCTTTGGCGCCTCTCAGGCGCTTGGGATACTTTGACGGCCAATTTCGGTATTTATTTTATAAAATATGTCGCCATCCTTCTCAGTACTCCTCTAATACCATGTTTTTATTCAGAATTCAAAGAAAGCATAAAAATATTCCAGAGCCGTTGTGAATAAATTAACATTTATTGAAAATGTCAGTCAAACTCTCCTTGGCGCCTCAGCGGTCTGGTATGAACTCAGTACATTAACTTGGAGTTAGTTTGGTAAAAGTAGGCTAATAAATTTTAAATTAATGACGAAATCAGTGAGATATAAAATTATCATATTTCTGATGGAGACACGGATGAGGTGTCTGATCATTTGAGTGTTTATTGTTATAACAGGTATAATGTTAGTGAAGATGAAACCATCGATGAAGAACGCCATAAAACTGATAGTAACTGAGAAGCTCATCCTGTTACTAAGGACGTAAGTGTTTGGTATCCGGCTCTTCAAATATCTGTAACGACACTGTCTCATAAAATAATAATTAGATCGGCAAATAAAGTCATATTACGTCCAAGTTTGATCTTGAAATTCCAATACAATCATTACACAAATTTTACCAACATGCTGGCTGAAAGAGTGTTTACGAGAAAATGTCATTTGGAAAATTTACGAAAAATAAATTTTTGAAAAAAAAAATAGGAGTGTAACATACCTATGATATTTTTTTACAACTAAACAACTTGCATTGTATTTCAAGTTTAGTGTTCTGGACTGACTTCGGTAGGAACAATACGAAAAATTAAATAATATATTGGACTCGAGAATCCTCGTTTCATAAGAACAATCTCATTAGTTTCTTCTTCTTTTCTCTTATTAAGTTCAAAAAAAGATAATGCTGCTGTTACCTATTCTACTCTCATCTATGCATTACGACTCTGTTATGTCGGGAAATGAACGAAAACCAGTAATAATTATAACCTATAAATAATTACAATTACGAGAGGAACTAATCCTATGGATGAAATTCTTTCCTCATATACATGCAAAATAAAATGAGGCAGATGGTCAATGTAATTTTTTATGAACCTTGTAGATAAAGAAGCATTGATGAATGAATGAATTAAAGCCCTTCTGTGAACTTATTTAGGGGCAAAGGGAGACAACCGTCGAACTCGATCCTGCGCGGAGGTATCAGCTGGTTATATGTTTTAAATGAGCTTTTACTGAAACAGGGATTCAGGAAAATGTTCAAAATATCGGTAAAAAGAAGTATCGACTCTTTCAGAAATGTCAGTGAGGGTTTTTCGTCCTCCAAACCACCACAAATAAACCAGTGTTATTTGTGTAAAAATAAAGGACAAATTTTTCAATTTTGCTCAAATTGCTCAAAAAGTGTATGCAACTATCATCCAAAATATAAAAAATGCACGTTTATTGTGTACATACAAAATACTTGGGAAAAAATAAATGATAATTCATTAAAAGTGGTACATTTTGGAAGTTTTCATATATGCACCTGAGAGGCGCCAAGGGTACGATGACTGACAAAACCATAGGAGAGATAGGGGGTTAATTGATCAATATCGTCATCTCCTTCATGGTTTGAATAATTGAGTACTGCCTATTCTTCTACTTATGAGAGGTCTATTGCGATGGCATATCCCAAAAGGTTTATTTTGCCACGGACACTAAGAAATTCAACTCAAACCTATTCTAAATAATAAACACAAAAGTATTTATTTATCAATCAGTGTGTTTCCTATATTCATTAAGGAGCATTAAGCCATTAAGGAGCATATAGGGACGCGACGGGAGCCCTCAATTTTGCCCAATAATGCATAATGTCACTGTCTTCTTCCCATTCTTCTTCTTCTCTTATCTTATCTTATCTCTGTCCTAGAATGATTGGTAGAAATTAACTCTCCTCCCTGTCACTCTCCTACTCCACTTTCTGTCCGTATCCCTGCGGGATACATGACCAGGCAGCCTCTTACACCTTCGGGTTTCAATATTTCGGATGCGATCTCTTATTGATATACCAAGCATCGATCTTTCCATAGAGCACTGTGCGTCTTTTGAATGGTATTTTTTTTTTCTTTATTGGATACAGTCAGCTAAACAAATTTTACAAAGGTTGAATATAACATTTTATAATTTACATCGCCATTTATATGTATCCCACTATATTTCATTTTTTTACACACTATAGTCTTAAAAGCACTTTAATTTCACCGTTAATTCACTTTGGGGGGAAGGGAAATGGGGAAGGGGGTGGGAGAGGGAGAGGGAGGGAGGAACAGACAGGCACACGTTTGGTTATCTTGCACGAGGTGCTGTGGACCTCTCCACCAACTTTTTTTTTAACTTTTTTAAAGCAATGCCAAAGGGATCCAACTCGGGGACCCCCATACAGTTTCTGTTAAAACTGTTACACGCTCTGTTTACATATGTGTTTTGGTGGTAGTTGGTTTTTGAGGGTTCAACATAGAAGAGAGTCGGGCAACGCTGCGGTCTTCCACTGCAGTGAAATGGCAGGGCACCCAGCAAACATGCACTGTCTATTTTATTATTTAATATCTTATACAGATACACGAGGTCGGCTATGATGCGTCGATTCTCCAGTGAATTTATTTTGTAGTGAGTCAGGGCCCGGGCATAGTCATCGAAGTGCAGTCTGTTACGGTAATTTAGTTTCTTTATGAATTTTTTTTGTACTCGTTCCAACGCACTTATATCGATTTCGTATGCGGGGTTCCATATGGTGGATCCGAATTCCAGGATGCTGCGCACGAAGTATTTTTTGAGAATGTCCGTGTTTCGCATCCGTATGTCCATGTGTGGGGAGAACGCCTTTCTAAGGTTTCATGTTGTATTTAAAAATGTATAACTAGGAGAAACGTTCAAGTAATGAGGATCCCCTGAAAAAAGTAGCGCAGCTAGCTCCGCTGGAATCTTAAATAAATTTCGTCAAGGAGTATGCATAAATCGATTCAACAAAAAGATATTATATGATGTCTCTTGAATTTAATTATTCAGCCTTTTCGGTACATTCGAAAAAAAATCTTCAGTTCCGATTCCTTAATCACAGCTCTGAGGTAGGTAGGTACAGCGTTTAAAAATGTTGAGATGACATAAAAATTAATTGACTTGTAATACTTTTAACGAAGAAAATATTATTATCTTGATGATGTTAACGAAAATTAAGTTGTCAAATTTGTAGTCCTTATAGCTGTGTTGAATATTTACATTAATTATGTTACTTGTAATCAATTTATTTTCATGTTTGAAACACTAATTTTGCTAGAGACACGACGAGGTTGGACTATATTTTTTAATTACGTCTATCAAATTCGTTTAGTAACAGAGACGTTCTCGCGTTTCTTTGAATAAAATAGGGCTTTCAAAACTCGATTAATTTAAATTATGAAACATGACAGCTACCTATTAGTAAAAAAATTGTTCTCATATCGATACCATTTCAGTATATTTGCAATATTGAAGGTTTCCGCCAAACCCCATACTCGTTAAATCTCTGCATAATGTACCTTTAATACGCGAGAATCTTACAAAAATTTGCCGACGATGCTTCACACAAGACGTGTATAATTCTACGACAAGTCAAGTATGATAAGTATGGGACTAAACATACATTAGGAGAGTTTTCTTATTATTTCGGTGGAATTATTTTATAATGAATAAGGGGATACGTTTAGTTCAAATTAGGTACTTAAAAAAGCAACAAAGAACATCTTGAGTATTGAACCTTCACTATGAAATTCATGCACTTTTTTGCCAACCAATTTGTTAAACGTTGAAATATACCCCCACCCCCCCCCGCCCCTTAGTATCGAACATAAATAGAAGTAAAAAAAAACAAGAGAGTATCATGGTATACCATTTTATTGGGAGGGGGGGGGGATTGACGCCTCCCCCTCTTTGTAAACTATTGCTACGGCCGAGATTCTATGTTTTGATTGGAATTCTGTTATTGAAATAATGTTGTGGTAAGAACATGGAATCTCCATCGTTAAAAAAAATCTTGTTTCTTTTCAGCCGATGCTTGGAATGATTTCTCAGCGCAGAAGACCAGCCTTGCACGGAGCCAGCGAAGCCGCCTTGGACGTGGAGTATTACAGGTTGAGGAGTTTCAGTGTCAGCGCTCAGGGCGCAGTGAGCAACCTTGGAGACTGCCTGAGGAGTCGGAGTATCAGTTCTGTGACAAGCGCGGAATCCAGAAGAGATAGGTGAGGAGTTTATATATTTCATATCAGTGAGATTGAAAGAAAGAAACTGGCTGGTAGAAGGGTTGGCGGTGCACTAAGACCTGTAATGAGAAGTAAGAACGTATCTCTGAAATCCAAACAGCTGATGCACAATGCAATCCTGATACCATTCATGATGTATGGGAGTGAAACATGGACATGGACGAATAATTTGGAGTCACTTTACATTAACAACGTTCGCCATTAGGTGGTATGTTATGTTAAGTCTCCGAAACTACTAATCATGAGAATTCTCGACATGTTCAAGATGTCGAAAAATTCCATGTATACAACAAGTAGATATTTAATAATCAATGAAATATAGAGATAAAAGCTGGAAATTATTGAGAACAATGGAGCAACCAAATTTAAAGACTGCGAGTGCTGTCAAAAATGTTCACAAGAATCTAGACATAATTAGATCGCTGTGCACCAACAAAGCCAATTGAGAATGTGTTTTTCACAAACCTTCAATTAATATGAACAGAGATGCACTTGAAAATCTTAGCTTGTATCTTGAAAGAAAAACTTGAACGCTTGACTTTCATTACAAAAGTCAAGAGTGTTCTACGAAGCAAACAATTTCACCCGACCTACAATCTGGAGGATTTCCTAAATTTACTTCAAGACGCCACTACTTAATTATTATATTGCCAATACATTAAACACGACATCGTTAAAATGTGAAATACTTCAGAGAAACACTCCTATAAGAAAAAGAGTCATTAGTTAGTTGTTAGATAATTCTTTAAGATCTAGTCCTGAAAAAGGGGCACAAGAATCTAGACATAATTAGAACGTTGTGCACCAACAGAGCCAATAGGCAATAAATATGAAACATTAACAAAAATGGATATAGTCATATCTTGGCGCCAAATACATGACAGCAGTCGCAGTCTTTAAATTTGGTTGCTCTCTTGTTCTCAATAATTTCCAACTTTTATCCCTATATTTCATTAATTATGATTAAATATCTATTTGTTGCATACATGAGATTTTTCGACATATTGAACATGTCGAGAACATGATTAAGAGTTTCGGAGACTCAAACATTACCACCTAATGGCGAACGTTGTTAACGTAAAGTGATCACACTAAGCCAGCCTTCGAAATAACAGTAGAAGACGGTAGTAAGCCCGTGGTGGTTTGTTCCATTCAAAAATCGAACTCGAGATAATTCTATAAGAAAAAGTTGAAAACATCTTACGGATTAAATATGGCGCTGTATCAAGGTAGTAAAGGATCTCTCGATTATTGCAATATATTATAAAGATTATGAATAAATCAATATTTATATTTTTTTAATTTCAGCACTGGCTCACAAGCACCTCCAACCCCCAGAGGCCCCCACAGGGTGGCCATGTTGGGTCCTTCAGGGGTAGGCAAGACAGCCCTTACGTGCCAGTTCACCACCAGTGAATACATTTGTGCCTATGATGCTTCTTTAGGTAAGTCTAACTCGATTAAGAATCAATTTTTAAGTTCACATTTTCAAGGATCTTATTAGTAGACACGGATTTCTAAGAAAAGGGGACCCGCTATTGAACGGCCTTAGTACAAAGAAAAATCTAATTTTCCTAATTCCTATTTCAAAAGTTTTCGTATTTTAATTTTTTTTTATTTCATTGGGTCGTCTTGCTTACTGTGGTATCGAAGCTGCGCTATACAAACACAGCTTACACTGTCTCTTTCTCGCTTTCATTATTTTACTGCTGGCAGTGAAAGAGATAAACATATTATAATGTTTGTACCTACTTTTCTCAAAGAATACTGCGTTCGTAATTTTACGATCTCTTTAATTTCTAGGTCTGTTTTTGACGTCTATCATTATGGTAAAAAACAGACCAGGGGCCCTATATAGACTATTTGAATTTTGCCAACGACTACAAACGAATTTTTCGACAATGTATAGAAGGAAGAAAATTAACAGTCCACATTTTATAATTTTATATAAGAACTAGAGGTCTGCCCCAGCTTCGCACTTAAAAATAATTTAGTTTTCATACAGATCCCTAACTTTTTCAAAATATTTTATAGCATATTATAGCGTCAACAACACGTGGTAATTATGCTGTTAAAATGTAGCTTATATGACACGGTCGTAGATTTACCATAGCAGCGCCATCTATTGATTACTTACTCAACCCAGTCGAAAGGTATCGACATCTGTTAGAATCATTTGGAGTTAACAGATAATTGTGACTGTCAAATAATAACAGACAAATAATTAGCAATAAATTAAAATTGCGACTATAATTTGAGATTTAAACTATCCTATCTCTCAAGTTGGATCGAACTGCACATGGTGTGCGAATTTTATTATAATCGGTTAAGTGGTTTAGGAGTCCATTGAGGACAAACATTGTGACACGAGATTTATATATATTAAGATTAAGTGTCATTGTTTGGTTTAAATAATTATTTACATGTTCCAGTGGACAGTTAATTTTTTCGCACTATACATTGACGAAATCTTCGTTTGTAGTCGAACGCCAATTTGAATTTGTCTAGACCGGCCGATCACACAAATTTTCATTCTAATGTTGGACATGAGTTTTCCCTTTGACTTTCCACAAGTACCTAACTGCGTACTTCGTGAAACTACATTCACTAAGCTCTCTTCTCATCCTCCCAGCAATCATTCACCTCACATAATCAGACAATCTTGCTTTGAGCTAAAATTAATAATTTAGTTTATTTGCTGTTAAATAATAATATTATTATGTTTTATATTATCAGTCAGTTTGTCAAAGAACTACCGAGAAAAAAAGCTTTTCAATACATACTTGGAGGTTCATGTAGGTAGTAATATATTCTTGCTTATTGAAAGCCAAAAAATTCAATAAACGAAAAAGGAACTAATGTAACATTGTACTTATGTAGGTGTGTTGTGTAAGGAGCTTTATTCGGCTATCGAATTCGAATGACAGAACGTGTGGGTATCCACAGTTCATACAAGTCTGTCAACGCAGTGTGATAAGCCCCATTACCTAATACTTTTCAACTTCTTCAATGAAACCCGGTAATGTCAGATTATCAATATACTTAATAAATCAGTAGAGGGTAATTCAAAACAAATATTTCTATTGTATGAAAAATATCTACATTTACTTCAATTCTTATTGAAAAAAAAATCCGCTGGTAATGCTAGGATTTTTGAAATTTTGGAACGAAAATCTTTCATCTCACATGTGTTGTAATTAACGAAAATGATTCGAGTATTATTATGAGTACCAGGGTCTTTGAAGGAACGGTTGACTGTAAGCCGTCATCCCCAGATGCTTTCTCTGTATTCATCATCTGGCAGAAGGGAATAGGGAAATAGGCACCTCATAAAAATATTGAAAAGGGATAATCAAAGATATTTTCTACCATATAGTAGTTCATCCATCTAAATCTTCATTGTACCCTACATAGAGACATCCTTCTTCTTCCATTTTCTTTTTTTTTCGTCAGGTTTGTCAATTTGGGGAACGCTCTGTCGTTAGTTCGCCTTAATAATAATTATTGCTCTTGTATCCTCATTCTGAATGCATGTTCGTTCCAGAACCTTTTTGTCTAAATGTCCAGAAACATTCCCTACTCTGTCTCGAAAGGTTTTGTCAGTCATATTCCTGAGTTATTATGTCATTTCACTTATTCGAATTTGAATTTTTGTTTTGAATTCTCTTGATTATATTTGTCTTAGTTATCATCGCCTTGCTTCGGATTTTCATTTGTTTTTTTTTTCCATATTGTATATTATAACCAAAGAAGCATCCAGATTGCTTTATCATCCTTTTGAGAATTCTTGAATACATTGTCATAGAAGTTACTGTTACGGTGACACATGAGTAGTTTCTGTTCCATTAGATTCATCTATTCACGTTTCATCCATTTTGCCCTCTCCTAATAGGGTTTGAATTTTAGTAATATTTCGAAATGAAATATTTCCATACCTCATCGATGATAAAAATATAAGCCCTTCATATTTCGGAATTTCAACATCGTTTATTATTATCTAACGGAATATTATAATATCAAAATTATTGAAACAATTTTCAATAGAAAAAACCTATAGACATTTTCATCGAACTTACGAACTAAATTGATTAAGGTATAGTTAGATAATATGTAAAAAAAAATATTACATTTATTCTGCGAAATATTTATTGCAAGAAATATTATTTTGTTTTACCTTTTATATTGTACCAATAGCAGAATATATTTTGACGAAATACAAACAAAATGAAAGTGTAAGAATGCCGAAAATTTACCCCGAGGTCTCGTGCAAATAGTTTGTGAAATAGCGTCAACACGTTGCTGAAAGGAATATCATGTCTACGATAAGTGTTTTGTAGTGATGGAATTTAGAATTTTGTCTTCTCCCCCGATCATTCTCGGAAAATTCATCACTTTATCGTTCACCAAGTCAATTTTATAACTGTTTCACAGCCTATCTATCTTCTGTAAATACAAATAACAAGTTTTAGTTAAACATAAATAAGATACTGAGAAGCACTCTCTTTTATTGTGTATAATTTTTTTGAAAAACAGATGACAGATTCTTTGAACTTAATTTTTTTTCAACCTTCAAGGCGTATCCCGGAGGGGTTAGGTGGAGAGTAAGAATTTCCATTCATTCCTATTCGCTTCAGAATAACGTTCCGCATACCATGACTAGGCCCTTCTTTACGGCACTTATATGATAGGCCCTCGTCTCCGTGCACCCATTCTTTCAGATTTAACGATCCTTTTTGTCGTTCTTTCTTCACCCATTCTCCCAACATATCCGAACAACCTCACCTTATTCACTTTCATTCATGTCACTACGCTAAAATTTACTCTATATTTTTTTCTAATATCATCATTTCTCACCTTACCAGTCTCTTTCATAATCATTTTTAGCACATTTAAATACCTACTATTTACAAATTCAATTTTAATAACAAAACACAATCAAAACAAAAAAATGACGAATAATTTTAGAACGCATCTAATGGATTCGTTATTTTTTGTTGCGGTACATTGGTAGGGAGTGCTAGCTACTAGATGGTCGGGGAATCCCCTTATTTTGTCAAACAAAAAAAAATTGGGGGGGGGGGGCATCGTGATGAATACTGAAGGGGGGCGGGTCCCATCCAAAAAAATGCCACGAGCCGGCCCGAGATGGTTACGCCGCTGATGTCAACCATAATATTTAAGTATTATTTATAATTTTCTATTTGTTATTCGGATCCATCGTTCGTCCCCCCATCCATCGGGACCCCCTTGAGTGCGGAAACTACCGTGGAATTACTTTATTGAGTGTTCCCGGTAAGGTATTATCCCAGATATATTACTACACCGCATTTGGGGGCCTGTCATGGCTGTCCTGAGAGAGCGACTGGAGAGTTTAACTCTCCAGTCGCTCTCTCTGGAGATTATAACTCTCCAGTCGCTTGTTGCTTTATAGATTTTGAAAAGACCTTCGACAGCCCACATAGACCATCAATATGGAAAATACTTGCTCTGTATGGTACCTATACCTCCAAAAATAGTTAAAATGGTGCAGTCCCTGTATGAAGACTCCGAGTGTAGCGTCAAAACGCCAGGTGGTCCTACTGAAGCTTTCAGTATCACCATTGGAGTCAGACAGGGCTGCGTACTGGCTCCTTTTATATTCACAATTGTCATAAACTTCCTGTTGAGAAAGTCCATGCAAGGATCAAGAGGTATACCTACCGATAACACAGAGAGATGGTCTAATGGGCGAACTGTGCGATCTGGAGTACGCGGACGACCTAGCGTTGTTCAGTACGACAGTGGAGGAATTACAGCGCAGTGTTTCAAGACTCTGAAAGAAACGGCACGCCTTGACCTTCGAGTCAATGCCAGTAAGATGGAGCTCGTGGCGAATAATGCCTGCCCCGATAAATAGCTACCGATAACCATCGATGGTCACCAGGTCTCCCGGGTGGATAAATTTAAGTACCTGGGAGCAATCTTTACCACCACTGAAGACCTTGGGGCCAAGCTCCCGATACGTATCGGTATGGCAAGTGGTGCCTTCAACAACATGACCAAGATATGGAAGGCGTCGGCGTTTAGTGTCGAGACGAAATGTAAACTGTTTGATGCGTGTGTGTTGCCCATTCTCCTGTATGGGTGTGAGTCCTGCCACCTGACTAAATCCCAGGCACAAAAAGTATCTGCATTCGAAACGAAGTGCCTCAGGAGAATTTTTGGTATAAGATGTTACCTCCGCATCACGAACGACGCTATATGCCGGCGCACCCAGCGCAGGCCCATCACTTCCACCATTACGGAGAGGAGATGGGCATGGCTGGGACATGTGTTGAGGATGCCGAATGACAGTTGGCCGAGAGCGCTGTTTTTCCTCCCATCAGGGTCTCGAAGACGCGGAAGACCCTCTCATACCGTGTTCCGTTTCTTAGAGGCAGAGCTGAGGGAGTTGGACTGGTGTGGGAGGAGGTCATAAGCATTGCGCATGCAGGATCGAGCGCATTGGGGGCTCTTGTTATCTCCCTGTGCTCCTGGGTGCATGGAGTTGGGGGGGAGTTTTGATTTGATTTTGAGTTATTATTTGTTACTATAATTTTATTATATTATATACTATAATTCTGCTATTGTTGCTATAATTTTATAAATCGGGATTTATCAGTGTCCCGAGAGTTTTTTTGTACATAGACAATGATGGGACACGATGCGTTAAAACCCGGTTGGGTATAGGTAGGTACCTATACCTATCTTGAAATCGGGAAGCCTGAAAACCCTTATCCGATATGTGCGGAAAATTATGTAGGTACCTACCTATATGTAGGTACATATTGTTTTGGGTTCACTGAATATTTCATATTGAATACCTAAGTATGTACCTACCTAACTACCATTAAATAAATATAATAACGTTTCAATTTTCCTTTTATGCGTCATTCTATTTCACTCCCTAAATTCGAAGTTTGATCTTTTGGTCCAGCTTCCGAATCCTTCCATCACTTGTACCTACACCCTACACAGTATATTGTGTTCAAAGAAGGAATCTTTTAGTTTTTGCCTTTCACTAGGTAGGTACCTACATTGGCAAACGGACTTTACAACAACACAAGTAAAATGGAGGTGTAGGAACCTACCTACCTAGGTATTAATTTTTTTCATGTTTTCAGATGAGGAGTATGGACAAAAAAACGTGTCTGTATTACTGGATGGGCGCGAAACTGAACTGGAAATAATAGACCACCCTGCATCAGAAATGTCTGTTAGTACCTACCTATCTTTTTCATAATTAAAAAATTATAACCTTAAAAAGTATTGAAATAAAATGTACAGCATATTATACCTACAATGTGCCATCTGTTGAAAAATGGAAGAAACATTTTGGCGTCCATCTTTCCTATTACTTCTTACATTCATTATTGTGCTAACCAAATTTCGAAGGTTGTCGTGTAGCAGATATAAAAAAAATAATACCTATTATTTTGTTATCTCTTTTTCTAGGTTGAGAGTTTCTGTGCGACATACAACGCCGACGTCTTCGTAGTGGTATATTCCATAGAAGATAGACAATCTTTCAAAGCAGCTGAAGAGATCTTGATGTTCCTTCTGAAAGGAGATTACATGTCCAGCAGAGGTGTCATTCTAGTGGCCAATAAGGCAGATTTAGAAAGGAAGAGAGAAGTTCCACTTGTCGGTAAGGACTATATTATGCTTTTGAAATCTTTAGAATCACAGTTTTTAAAGAAACAATATAAATAATTATACTTGCATTTCATAATATGTGATGACATTTCTTTTATAAATTGAAACAATGTTAAGCCGAGTTAACACTGCATGATTTTTTCGGTATTCAAGATTAAGCATATAATCAGACTAGTGTTCACACTAGATTTTCGTACTTTCTTACAAAGTATGGCAGCAGTTGTCACAGAAACCTAGTGATAGATCCACGCAAGGGCGGATCCAGCATTGGCGCCAGGGGGGGGGGGTCACGACATGGTAAAAAAGATCATTTCCAAAATTTGGTATCTGGAAACTACACTTTTCCTAAAAAAAAGGTCATTTCCATGATCCAGGGGGGGGGGTCATGAACCACAATAACTTATAGAAAAGTAGGTATTTTATTAATAAATGTAAGTTCTGTACTTCGAATAAAGGAAAGACCCCCCCCCCCCCCACTGGATCCGCCCTTGGATCCACGACAAAACAGATGATACAATATTTAAATCAAGAATCAGTGTGTACTAAGATATTTGAAAAGTTATAATTGATAAATTTAGCAATAATGAAAATAAGTACTTTCGGATATCTTATCAATAAATTTGTAAAAATTGTGTATACATAATTAAGATATTGGATAAAAAACGTATTACATCATGCTGTCTGAATGAGACCAAGCTAAGCTATCATCTATGTGCTTCTGCAAACCAAATTGTTTGATTTTCTTGACAAGACCCTTGAATATACTAACGGTGTGAGTTTATTCCTACCTTTTTGTTAAGATGTTTACTGCAATAAAAGGATACAGAAAAGCAAAATTTTTATCAACATAGGTATACCTACTTACTACAAAAATAAAACAATAATTGACATAGATAAATATTTTCTTTTCAGTTGGAAGGCGCCTAGCAAATACCTACGGTTGTAAATTTATAGAAGTATCTAGTGGGATAGCTCACAATGTGGATGAACTTCTAGTCGGGATTCTCGCACAAGTCCAGTTGAATCCGAAGAGATTACGGAGAAGGCAACCAAGGACTCCGGGCAGTGGAGGTGCTCGATTCTTCGCCAGGCTTTTAGGGTTCAAGAGGAAAGCAAAGTCTTGTGAAAATCTATTTATCATTTGAAATAAGGTTTTGTACTAAAATGTATTATTAATTTGTGCCTCTATTGTAAAAAATACATTCATATTTTCTTTGCATTAAATTTAAGGGTGAAATATTATATTTTTAATATTCCAAGAAGAATAATTATTTACTGATGACTAGAATAAAATGATACTAGCAGTATTTAAAAGTTATGCAAACTAAAATAATCAATTTTCATCAAAATTGAGAAAAACAAAAACCATGTTCTGTTTTTTCTTTAGGATCAAACATTTTTCAATGACTAATACGGTTTCTTAAATTGGCTTGCAATGAAGGAATGTAACAATACTTCCCTATGTATTTGTTTTAATTTTATTTAATTTGCAATTTCGGATTTATTTAAGTATGATTTATATTTAAAAACTGTACACATACAATTTTGTTATACTTATATGTGTTTATTTTAGGTGTCGTACACACAAATTTTCAAACCAAACACACAGTAAGACCATATACTATTATTACCCAGACTTAAATATCGTATGTCAATGCACTTGTATAGGTAACTGTTTAAAATATAATATACTGAGGTATATGTTAATACCTTACATAGCTGTTTCATTATATATCACAATATTTATTTAGATATTTATACAGAAATATACATAATAATTTATGTAATTTATTTAATTTAGGTAATCCTAAGTAAAAAAATAATATAAGCATAAATTGGTGATATTTGGAATAATATCATTGTGGAATATAAAATGTATTTACATGTAAGAAAAAAATGCACCAAATTTTTTTTAAATTTAAGTTAGTACGTAAGTAAATAAAAATGTGTAAAAATCTTTTTAAGTACCTACCTACATTATAAGAGAGATTTATAAATTTTGTCATTGTTTTTTTTTTCATTGATGAATCATGGAAAATATCATACCTACCATTTAAAATTTCTCAAACTTGTAAAAATAAATTTTTCCTTCGTTTAGAGAAGTTATTTTGAAAATTGTCTTCCAGATTCATTCTTACTTATTCTTTCATATTATAATTATTCGATCATAACAAACTACATTATCATGTTTTTGGACCAATGAAATTGCCAAATATTAAAATTTTTAAATTTGGAAGTATTCCTAAGAAGGTTCTTTGTTTGAATGTGAAAATGCTAAGAAAAAATTCTCAATGTTTTATGGTTTCTATAAGTTACACGGCCATGTGAATTTTATGTATGAAATTTTTGTCTATATTTATAGACAAAATTGTAAAAAAAAATTTGATTTACTTAAATAAAAGTTTAAAACACATCCTTCAGAAATACGATCCAAATAATTAAACATTTCGTATAACATCTATCAAACGACAGGCAAAGAAAAGGATCATTCATTGTTTGATTGACTTATAAATTAATTTATTGTTCCTTAAAGAGTCCCACTTTTACTCTTTGCTATGTTGGAGACTGCAGACAGTTTGTCATTTAATCCCGTAGCAGAAATCGTATGAACAAACAATAATTCCTGCTGAAATCTTTTATTATTGTCATAGAAAACATCGACTTACATGTATGAAATAAATATTTTTGTGGAGTTAGTGTTTCAACAAAAAAAGTTACGGACGAACTTAATCAATTGTTATAATATTTAAACAGACGGCGATTTCCAACCAATAGTTCTGGAATAAGGTGTCAAACCTTTCAATTTTGAGGGTATTTTTAAACCAAGATTTGTAAAAACAAAATTTGTATCTAAAAGGTTAATTTCTATATCAGAATATGACTGAATCTTCTATTTTTTGTACATTGCTTTCAAGAGTGGATGAATTTGCTGAATTGTTAAAAAATTTATAAATCTATACTTAAACGTTTAAGAAATAATAATAGTATAACACTGTGTCCGAACTTTATACATTAGTTATATTTCGCATGTATAAAGTCAAAATGAACTCTTTTTTAGTGTGGTATCAGGTCTCCTTAATGTTGACTACCAATCATAAGAAGACTTCTGTGTTTCGGACAGCTCAGAACATCAAATCTTCTCAAAAACAGCCACAATCAATAATCTATTTTATTGAGCATAACAGTTTGATTTTAAAGAATCGTCTAGCATAGATAAATATCAGATAATCATTGAATTATACGTACTACATACTAGAAATGGCGCTCTGAACAAAAATGTTAAAAATTTTAATGGTTCTTGTCTCTTTTTATCGTCTTGTTTTAAACTACTGAAAAAAATGGATTTTAAAATACTAAAACTTTTTATAGAACACAGACCATTGCATTTTTTATAGAACACAGGGGTGCCTAAACAATAAACATGTCCTTTTCATAGGCACATTAAGAGGTGATGACACATCTAGTATAAATTTATACATTATAATTTAATGTATATTTTTTGCATTATAAGCTGAATTACACAAATTTTATGTTAAATAAAAACCGATAACAATAATTATAATAGTAGAAATGTTAATATCATTTAAGACATAAGTTGAACAAATTAGATAGAAAACATTATCTTGAAACAAATATCTAATTATTGCAATGTGGGTTTTATTTGTTGTATTGTACTTTCAAAAAATCCAAATAGAAAGATTTACCTATTTCATTTGCTTCTAAAAGATATATTTTAATTTCAATGCACGAATAAAAATCCGTAAAATAGTGATGCTTCTAAAACAACCTTAATCTTATAAGGATCTGTCGTTAATTTGTAAAGGATAATATGTTTGTTTCTTGGTGATACACCTATCTCACATAACTTAAAATTGTCGCAAATTTAATGAACATAATTTTTTACATAGCTTTGTATATATTATATTGGTGAGTAAAATTTTTTTATTAAGTATTTACCCTTACATGATATACGCACATATTTTTTTTTATTTATTATACCGTTACAATGATGAACATAAATGTAGGTATTATTAAATAAAAAATAGTTATATCAAAATATTTACATGTATTTATCAATTTTGTAAAATGCATAAAAACAACTACAAAAAATATGATTTATATGTGTGAATTTAGTGTTTTTTATTAGTCCTTAATTTAGAATGAGCAGATTAAGACTTAAGGTCATTAAATATAAATCCGAAAGGCCCTTTCAGGTAGTTTATACTTGTTGTGACTTGTTTGGGAGGAGGCCCCTTCCACTTCATACTTAAATTCCTTACAAAGTTAACAGTGGCTAATTCCAATTCCAAGTCTGCAAATCGCCTCCCGATGCAGGATCTGGCACCAAATCCAAACTGCATGGTGCAGAATGGGTGAGCATTCTTGTACGATAGCTCTGAGTTGTTCTCTCTCAGCCATCTCTCAGGGATGAACTCCAATGGTCTGGGGAACTGCTCCTCTAGTACTGACAGGTACATGTGGGTGAGGAAGATTTTGGTCTGCAATAAAAACAAAGAGTAATTTCCATAATATAGGATATACAAGTACACAATATTGTTATTTATTATGTGAAGAAGGACCAGTTCATAGCTTATGTGTCCTAAAATAAGATCTTCAACCAACAGGAATTCTTCAGATCATAGAACAGGGACCACTTCCACTTTACAGTTTCAATACATTGCTGATATTTCATCGATAAAATTAACAAATACCAAAATATCGGCATCCGCACTGCGGAAAGCAGAAATGTTTAGTTGTAATGTATGAAAAAAAAACTGTTTTCCAAATGCTTAGCATGGGGACAAACTTCTTTGGTTGCTATGTAAGTATATCTCTGACACTCTGACAATTGGTTCTCTTCCATTAAGGATTCTCAACATAAGAAATGTCAATGGCATGAACAAGGGAATTTTAGAACAAAAGAAAAACATCAACAGCAAATATGTATCATAATCCTATGAATTCTTGTCTTTCGCATGAACCTGATACCTCACAGAGAAGAATAGCAGGTTCTTTGCCTCTTTTAGATTCTTAGTTCGATGATCCAATGCAAAATTACTTACATTTTAACATTATTACTTTTATATTACCACACATGATACGAAAGTAAATTAGGATTCTAATTTCTAAAACAATAACTAGGCATGTAGACTACAGAGTGTGTTGGAATAAATTAGTGCGCGTGTCATTCAAACATAAATATTTCAAAATTATATTGGATTTTTTCTAACTTACACCCTTAGGAACTTGATATCCAGAAATCACAGTATCTTTAGTGAGGTTTCTCATTGTACCTGGAGTCACCGGATATATCCGACCTGCCTCTTTAATGCAAGCTTTCAAGTAAGGCATGTGCGACAATTGTTCCGCAGTAATATCCGATCCTTGGTCTGAGAGGACTGAATTGATCTCATCACGAAGAATTTCTTGCTTGTCCGGGTTCTTGCTTAGTTGATACAAAATATTAACAAAAGCAGTGGAAGTCTACAACAAAAGGAGATTGTATAAGATTTGTAGATATTAGGATAGCAGCTATTGGGTATAATTATTATTATAATGTTCTTACGGTGTCTATTCCTGCTAACAGCATATCAGACACCATAACAATAGCTACTTTTGGATCAATATCCCATAGTTTCTCTAAAACACTTTTTTCTCCTTCATCTTCATTCTGGTTATTCCCTTTCTTTTTCTCATTGATTTTATTCATGGCAGCGGCAACAGGTATTTGAGCAATCCTAAAAATAAAATTGTTCTAATTATTTCTTGATATAAGTCTGTCAATTGTGACATATTGTTTCTCTCATGTACCATCACAGGAGGAAGCTTAAGAGAATAATGAACTAAATAGGTGAGCGTAATTTCAAAGCAAGTAGTGGGTCTATCTGGAATCATAATGCCACACTCAGAGTATTCGTGGACTGCACCTCTATCAAGGTTTATGTATGTGGATTTTCTAAGGCTTTTTCCAAACTTTGAAGCGAGGGGTGGCAGACTTTTATGTTGATAAAGTATGTGTACCTACCTGACACAGAGTAAATGGATCCAAATAGGAACTGCTAATTTAATAAAATTTCTCTGCAAATGTTCTTTATATTTTGATTGAATACAGTTAAGAATGAGTTATATAAGTCAATGTTTTAAAAAAATCTATTGAAAAACCCCATAATTTTACGCAAAAATTGGTATTCAGGAATAATGATGGTAAAATAAATACATAGTCGACAAAAACTCACGTGATTTGTTCATCATATAACTTCATTGCCTTTCTGTATGTGGGCGTGGATACATATCTCCATATATTTGGTCTGAAGTCCAGCAGCTCTCCAACTTTAAAGATTCTTTCTGCATTGGTGACCATCCTTTGTGGAATGGAGTCAGGTGCCAAATTGTCAGCCATGCAGCCGAGTCGTTGGTCTAATGCCATATAGGCAATACTTTCCAGTGCCCACTTATTCGTCTCGTTCATTATGATATCTCCGATTGTGCCATCTGATTGTCTGATTCTCTTTATTCTGAAAATGTTTGGATTATGTAACCATTTCATCGTGATTATATTGTTAGTATATTACATCAATTAATGTCCCATCGTACTTATCAACAAACTCCAAAGCTATTTCGTTGACAGGTTTGATGTATTGCTTTACAACTTTGGGCTGCATCATTATTTTATTCACTTTATTTCTGAAGTCATACCAGTCTTGTCCATTTCTAAAATCAAAATATATCTTTTGCAAAAGTGAACTTATATTCATGATTAACTTATTATAAAATACAAATGATATTTGCTTACGATGTAAGAAGTCCTTTAGCATCCTTGAAAACATCCTGCCTGAAATTGGCACGAAAATATGTCATGCTGCCAAGAATATCTCTGCTTGGAAAGAATGCCTCTTGTTTATAAATCTAATTTTAAAAATCAAACATTGAAATGTCTAAATTAGAGATGAAAGGGATAGCAGTTTAGCCGGATACTGGAACATTGTTGGTTGCATGTACTGCAGGAATTACAGTTTGTTCCCACTTGCCGTGTATCTTGTTCGTTTTTATTTGGATTCTCTGGAGGCAGAACATTTTTTATCAGTATGGTAGGTGTGAATGGCACCAGAGCAGCTGAATAAAAAGTGGACCCAACACAAGTTGAAACAAGCTGTAAGATTGCCCAAGTTTAACAAAATCTACCTCTCAGCAATTTTTTGATTTTGACCTTCCAGAGTCTTAACAATGAAATAATTTTGATTTTAAACTGATCTTATTCCCAAAGACAGCGGAACCACTTGCTACCTCCATGCAGAGAGATTAGTATTCATTCACCATAATTTACCTTTAGTGCAGTAAGAGTAATTAGTATTCATTTTCGAACTAGTAGAATTATTTTGTGATTACTTATTGTATTTCTTAAGTGGTACTAACTAAATTCATATATGTACAGCGTTTGGCCAGATATTATTTACGCTGCCGGATAGGCCTGATACCGGATTGTTACTGGATATTGGTTTCATCTCTAGTTTTAATATAAAATTCATACATTTCTCACTATAATATGACGATATGAATGGGTGGATAATATGTATAAAAACTCTCTGACATAAGTTTGTTTGTTATCCCTTCTCTTAGTGTGAGTTTAAACCAAACGAACATAGATCCGGAGCTAGAAACAGAGCATACTTTCTTTTATCCTTGATGTTGGACACCATGGATATAACAATGTTCAATGGGCGAAGACAGATTGGTGTCTGTATCAACGATTAAGAAAATATATCTACTCCATTTCCAGCTCTGGGGTAAATGCACCCATCGAAAGTATCAATCAAAATTTGTCAGAAAATGAATACCTGTTCTACGTCTTCAGGCGATGTCATAACTAAACGGTCTTGTAAACCAAGTACACCTTCCAACCGAGCAATGTGCCCATATTTTTCCTTGTATTTATCCATTAATTGGTAAACATTCAAGTTGTAAAATTCCCCTAAAATTTAAATAAATAAAATTTTGCAATTGTTATCTTTGCGAAACATGGACCATCAGCCAAAAGTCAGCAGGACGGTTGTTTGCGATTGAAATGCTGTGTGTTCACTAGGGTGCTAGCAGGATTGCACAACAGTGATCAACTTGGATAGACCACGACAGCAACACCAAATCACCAAACAAACAGCTACACAATTGGCTCATGCTTTGGTAAATAAAAACATTTGAGAATCATCAGTTTAGTTTTGTTTTTGCTCTTCTGCAAAATGACATTAATCGAAGAGCCTGTTTTTTTTTGTCATGGTATCAATTGAAACAATTTTATTGATCATAGGTACATTAAACACAATTTCTTTTAATATCACAACAATTACCTCCAGGTAAAAATCTCCAAGTACTTCCAATAATAGGTGTCTTCCGAATGCCAGGCATTTCATCAAAGGGCTTGGCATTGTCCCACGTTGCTTTATCCACATGGCATTGGGAGCTCCAATCATCTTCTACTTTTTCCTGTGTTGTATGCGCAGGGCAGGCGGCTTCAGTTGACTGTCGTAATATTGAAGATCCACTGAAGAGTCTTAAAAAAATATTATAATTGATCATGTCTTTAGAATCATTAAATATTCGGAAAAGTGCATCATTCAATACTAGCGGATACCCGAAATTTGGAAAGTCAATCTTGGCAGCAGGTTGAAATTTTACTACAAAGATCCATATAGTTTTTTGAAAAACTTTAAATACTTATATTTGAAAAAAAAAACAATAATTTGTATCCAATATTATTAGAATTATATCTGCAAGGATCTGCGGCAGTTAAAATCGAATGCGATTTATATGTAAGCATATAATTTATTATAATGTTGTTTAGAGGAACATTGGTATTATCTCTATATATAAAAATGGAGCCCTATTTCCCTTAGCCATTGCAGCACGCAATTTCAATAATTCTTTTTTTGTTGTGTTTGCTGTTGTATGGGGAAGGTTTTTATGAATGAATAAATTAAAAAAATGCACCAACCATTAGAAAATTTAACATATGTAACTTTTTTAGTTCTTTTGACTATAAAATTGACTATTTTTTAATTTATTATTTTGCAAACAGCAGTTGATGCGATTGACAGAAATTGATTCATAGACATCTCATTTGTATGCAGGAATCTTTGCACTAAATTCCCATTTAAAATTTACTCACCAAATGTCAACTCAGATGTTCATTTTAATTCTATCAAAACAAAGTTATTGGTTGGAGAGTCTTTATAAAAATTGGAAGATAAGCAGAAAAAATATTCATTAACACATTTTTTTAGAATAACACATTTTTTTGTTTTGTAATTTTATTTTTTTCACGTTTTTTTCGGCAGTAACTTCATCTTTACCAATATTGATTTAACTCTCACAAACGATTAGATGAGAAAATATCATCACAGGTAACGCATCTCATATCATAATCTTCACTGCAGTTCTTCAACAAATGTTAAATTACATTTTAGTTGATATCATACAATTTCAAAATAACTAAAACGTGATAAAAATAACATAAAAAACACAGCGCGCACGCAACGAAACATCAACAACAAAGATAGCGGCCCTACAAACCGTGCAAGCAAAATTTCTATCCCTTCTTTACCGGCGTGTTTGCGATTTATTTTGTATGAAACTCTAAGTAGCAAAATATTCAAATATAAAGGTTTGAATCTTATCTACAATAAATTTACTCTAGGTTTTACATAGATGGCAGTAGCAGGTAGTAAAACAGCCATGTTCGTAAGCGGATTGTGATTCGGATGGGTTAAAACAGATGCATCGGTCTGAATTAAATAAAATTAAAAAAAGACAGGACAACGGCTGTCGGGAAAGCCAGTAAGGGATATTAATACTTCACCAAGGAATTGATTCGATCTTGACAACCTATCTACATCTCCTAAGTATTGATCTTTCCTGAAAACTATGGAGAACAAGTAACCAACTACTTAATACATATTATATATGATAATCTTGACTAAAGGACCAGAATAGAAGTTCAAAATACACCAATGAGTTACTAAGAATTATTCATGGAATAAATTTTATATAGGTATTGTATCCTTATCTATATTCTAGCTTACCTTGAACTGGAAATACATTGAAAATTAGTATTCAATGATTTATGAACATATACATCAAACACTTTTGAAATAGTCCTATACTTAAAAGACTGACTTAATTTGAACATGTTTATGCACAAAAAAAAAAACTAACTATATAAAAGATTAATTTAAAATAGTGACCTCTATTCTTGTGTTTTGCTACACAAATCACTTATCTTTTATCCAGTGCAAGAAAAACATTTTTTTCTGATAAACAAAATAGATAAGAAAAAACAAAAATACAGCTGTTTAGACTTTGAGAGGATCAAATAATTATCATATAGATAGTTTGTTATATAAATGTTAAATCCAAAAGCAATAAAAAATTTAATTGTACTTATCAATACTTATAAGATAATTAATTTAGTTAGAACTAACCAGCACACTAAATGAAATCACACTGTCACTATTTAATAATTAAAGGGTTTGTGTACTAACCAAGTGAAAGTTCGTCCAGTGGTTCCCAAAGTAATTCATATCGACCCCCTGAGGCGACATCGTTAAAAAAAAATTAGGATCTACAAAATGAAAACGGGGATGACGGATCGATGATCTCACTTTATTATGTGAAATAAGCCTGACTTCAAACATTTTGTGAATTTATTATTGGGTTTAATAAATAAATGTATATAATTTTACATGCGTTTTTAAAACTTTTGCATGTAATACTTTGGAACTGTTGAAGCGCAAAAAAATAAAATATTTAAAAGTAAGTAGTAGGGAGTCTAACCAAGTCAACGAGAGAAAAATTTTGGGAACCTTTGGTTCATGAAAATGTTAAAAAGGAATTGATAAAAGGGTGTAAGATCAATGTTAATTCTGTGCAACCTGGTATTTATTATGAAAGAGCAACTGGGTATAACTGCATAAATTCATTACCAACGGATCGCGACGTAGAAATATTGTAGGTTATTAGAAAAGCAACATAGACCAATAATTACTCACATAAACTGATTAAAGTTATCAATATTGGTAAGTAATAGAATAAATTGCTGTGATTGTTTAAGACTCAAGTGTATCACATCTATTAGCAATAATTTGTTATATTTTTGTACCTGAAAGATCCGCCATCTAAATAAATTGCCTTCACTTGAAAAAAAAAACATAAATCTCACACACTTATGTTGATTCTAAAACTTATAATATTACAAAGTTATGTTTCAGGATATAAGGAAAGCAAAGTATTATGAAAATAAAAATAAGACATTTTATTATAAATAATTTGTGCCCTCGTTTTATAAAATACATTCACATTTATAAAATAAAATATAGCTACTTTAAATATAATTAGAAAATAATAATATACAGCAGGTAATCAGAGAATATAATTCATAATAAGACAATATTTTTGGAACATCCATTAATATCTCCTATATTGTGCGTTCAGTTAAAATAGACAGGTATAATACAATGGAATGAATTTTATTTGTGATTTTTTTTCTTTAATTTGCATGGTACAATCTCTTCAATTATTGATTTTGGAATCGATCGAAATTTCAAACATTTTTGGATAAACCCTTTTGAGTATTTTGAGTTAATATTTAATTTAAAATATGTGCAAAGTAACGGATTGCTTTGTTAAAGTTACATTTTTATTGCACACAGACTAAAAACATTACTAATCTCAAAAAGGCTTAAACATTTTTTTACTTAGTAACATTTACTATTTTTTTAATTAAATATAAAATTAAAATTATTATTTCATAATATCATTTATGTACATGCTTGTAAAATGCATAAAAAATACTCTATTAACAACTAGGTATGGAAAAATATATCAATTTATACTTATACGAATTTGTGGTTTTTAGTTTTACCTAATCCTTAAAATTAAATTAAGACTTAAGGTCATTAAATATGAATCCAAAAGGCCCTTTCAGGTAGTTTATACTTGTTGTGACTTGTTTGGGAGGAGGCCCCTTCCACTTCATACTTAAATTCCTTACAAAGTTAACAGTGGCTAGTTCCAATTCCAAGTCTGCAAATCGCCTCCCGATGCAGGATCTGGCACCAAATCCAAACTGCATGGTGCAGAATGGGTGAGCATTCTTGTACGACAGCTCTGAGTTGTTCTCTCTCAGCCATCTCTCAGGGATGAACTCCAATGGTCTGGGGAACTGGTCCTCTAGTACTGACAGGTACATGTGGGTGAGGAAGATTTTGGTCTGCAAGAAAAACAAGTCGATATAATAATTATTAATTATTATTCAACAATGCTACCTAACAAACATGAAATCAGAAAGATTATTTTCTTTAACGATGTGATTGACTGCCACGATAACGTGATGAAACGCCACATACACATTTTTATGCAGATTCTTTCAAATTATGAGTCAAAGGATACAAGTTTGTCAGCACAGCAGCCAGGTTACCCCAACAATTGATGATTAAAAAAAATCTGGAGAAAACAGTTTCTTAAAACGTCTTAAAACAGAACATTGCAACCCTTAGCAAGATGATCCCAAAGAAGATGAAGATTCTTAAGAGAGAGAATTCCCAAATATGAGATAACACCGAAAGAGACTTCACCTTTGAAGACATTGCTATAAGGACCGGGCCAAAGAGAAGCTTTTAACAGCAGTATGTTGAACCAATTGTTGACAATAAATGCTTAGAAGATCCCAAAAAATTAATAAAACAAAACATATATAACTTACTCCTTTAGGAACTTGATATCCAGCAATCACAGTATCTTTGGTGAGGTTCCTCATTGTTCCTGGAGTCACCGGATATATCCGACCTGCCTCTTTAATGCAAGCTTTCAAGTAAGGCATGTGCGACAATTGTTCCGCAGTAATATCCGATCCTTGGTCTGAGAGGACAGAATTAATCTCATCACGAAGAATCTCTTGCTTGTCTGGGTTCTTACTTAATTGATACAAAATACTAACCAAAGCGGTGGAAGTCTACAACACAACATGGTTGTATAAGATTAGTAAATATTGGTATTACAACTCGTGTATATGAATAATATTATTATGATGTTCTCGTGTATATGAATAATATTATTATGATGTTTTTACCGTGTCTATTCCTGCTAACAGCATATCAGACACCATAACAGTTGCTACTTTTGGATCTATATCCCAAAGTTTCTCCAAAACACTTTTTTCCCCTTCATCTTCATTGAGGTTATTCCCTTTCTTTTTCTCATTGATTTTGTTCATGGCAGCGGCAACGGGAATTTGAGCAATCCTAAAAAAAACTTGTTCAAAAAAATCCTAAACGAAAACACCAGTAAAGTATATATGCAGCATTATAAGTAGGTGAGATGCATTAGACAAACACCAGAAAACATAGGTTATATGGAGTAAAGGAGTAGAGGGATGTAGGTCGAGGGTAAGGGACATGTAAAGAGAATGAAGAAGTTATTGCTCTCATGTCATATGTTTGCTTGCTTTTGTGTGTACACAGTACAGAATGAGTTGAAAATCAATTGAAAATACCCATAGTTTTATGCAAAAATTGGTATTCAAGCATAATAATGTCAAAAACTAACGTAATTTGTTCATCATATAACTTCATTGCCTTTCTGTATGTGGGCGTGGATACATATCTCCATATATTTGGTCTGAAGTCCAGTAGTTCTCCAACTTTAAAGATTCTTTCTGCATTGGTGACCATCTTTTGTGGAATAGAGTCAGGTGCCAAATTGTCAGCCATGCATCCAAGTCGTTGGTCTAATGCCATATAGGCAATACTTTCCAGTGCCCACTTATTTGTCTCGTTCATTATATCTCCAATTGTGCCGTCTGATTGTCTGGTTCTCTTTATTCTGAAAATGTTTGCATAATGTAACCCTTTTACAGTGATTAGATTATTTTTATATTATGTTAATTATCCTATCGTACTTATCAACAAATTCCAAAGCTATTTCGTTGACAGGTTTGATGTATTGCTTTATTACTTTGGGCTGCATCATTATTTTATTCACTTTGTTTCTGAAGTCGTACCAGTCTTGTCCATTTCTAAAATCAAAATATACCATTATAGTTTTAAAAATTGTTAATGACTGAACAAGAGTGAAGAATCATTGGGTAATGCAGAACTCACGATGTAAGCAATCCTTGGGCATCTTTAAAAATATCCTGTCGAAAATTGGCACGAAAATATGTCATGCTGCCAAGAATATCTCTGCTTGGAAAGAATGCCTCTTGTTTATAAACCTAAAAATAAAAAAACATTCTTCACTTTTTTAAGATTCTTGTGTCGATTTCATATCAATAGATCTTAACATTGCACGCTGGCAATAACAAGCAAACAATCTAATGTCAAATAAACATTTCATTGATTTGTTATAAAGCTTCATGCAGTAACTCTATACTGGTGAATTCGTCTTTGTCACTACGCCTCCATGAACGTTGGGTCTAAGTGGGTAAATATGACTGGACTGCTATTGATGAAATAAAAATGTTTCTGGTAGATCTTTACCTGTTCCACGTGTTCAGGGCACATTGTGAAAATGCTATCTTGTAGTCCAAGTACACCTTCCACTCGTGTAATGTCGCCATATTTACTTTTTAACTTATCCATGAATTGGTAGACGTCTAATTTATAAAATTCACCTACGTGAAAAAACAGGCTAATTATTATCGATGCAACTAAAAATTTAAAGGGTGACTAACTATTTTGTTACCTTAAAAATATTATAGTGACAATTATATTAGAAGAGCTTCAAAATGCAAGGATTTATAAATTTTATATAATGACTGCTACTTTAAGGGTAGCAAACACATAAAACAGGGCTAATGAAATCATACGCGGGGTACTATAACTAATGATATGGCGACTAATATTATTAACAGGGGGATAAAAAACATTCTATTACTGGCAACAATAGGCTTACAAAGAAAGTTTTTATGCCCATATTCATATTTGCTTCTCATTTTTTATTTAACAAACGAATCTGTGCTCACTCAAAGTGAACACAAATGAACTCTTTGACACTTTCACAGTAAGCTACTTAAAGCTTGAAGTGAAAGAGGAAATGGTTGGCACCTGGTATCGAACCCACGACCTCTAGTACGAAACAGTATGAAAGACGGTATTGTAACCGCCAAGCTACTGACCACTTCAAATCAACTTAGTTAACTCATATTTTTTTTTTTTACTACCCTGACTAGTTTCGTAGGCACACGTCCTACATTTTCCACAAATAAAAATTTGTGGAAAAGTTATACAATTTTTTTTTTTAATTTTTATTTTCAAATAAACACCAAGAAATGCATGTTCATCAGTTAGTGAATTTTATTAGTTAACTTAACCATAACAATAAATTCAGTTTCCAAAACAAAAAACTAACGCCAGTTTGTTTTACTGCCATTTTCTTCATAATAATAATAATCCTACACTGTAGCTGCCAACCTATAATCTTTGCCACTGGTTTTGTTTCTTTTTTTTTACTCCAATACTTTGTGAGAGTTTTACCGGCCTCGGTAGCCTAGATGCATAGGCGAGGACTGGACAGATCACAAGGTCCTGGGTTCGATTTCCGGTCGGGTCAAAGTTTTAAGTGTTTTTTCACTTGAAAATTCTACCCGGGGTTGGCCTGTCTCAGATTGGACGGAACCGGTTGACTAGAAAACATTGCCTCAGGCAATAAGTAATAAAAAAAAAATAAAAATAAAAAAAAAATAAAAGGCAATAAGTTCCGCCGGCTATACTGACACCTTTGTTTAGAAAAGTGTTAATTTATTTATTTACTTTGATTAATAATTTGTCACCGCTTTAAATACAGCCTAAAAATATATAAGTACACTAAACTCGCCAGTACAAAATGGTATTTTTCAAATTAAATATAAGAGGAATATTGAAATCATAAAAATACTTAAGAGGAACAAAAAATACTCAAAAATTTTACAGGAGGAACGTGTGTGGATAATATTGATGGACTACATGGATCACATATCTAATTGAATAGCAAAAAAAATTACCTCCAGGTAAAAATCTCCAAGTATTTCCAATGATGGGTATTTTTCGGATCCCAGGCATTTCACTATAGGGCTTGGCATTGTCCCACGTTGCCTTATCGACGTGGCATCGGGCACTCCAATCATCTTCTACTTTATCCTGTGTTGTATGCGCAGGGCAGGCAGCTTCAGACGCTGTTGACTGACTTAATATTGAAGATCCACTGATGAGTCTTAAAAAGAGTTTTTTTGTAGAGTAGGTATTTCAAGAAGGTAGGTTTCTAACACATATTTATTAAAAATACTTTTAAAAGTAGCACTTAATTATTAATAGTCCATTTGCTTACCTTGAACTAGGGCCAATTTGTAATTTTGTATTAAATGTTTTCAAAACATAACTGTCAAAAACTTTTTTAGAACATTTTGAATAACTAACATATTTTCTACTTAATTTCAACATTGTCGCACGCTTTATAAACATAAACACAATATAAAAACAAGAGTCGAAATAGAATTTCGTATTTTCTGGTCTTAATTTTAAATCGAATAAATTGAAATCCGCACGGAAAACACAATAATATTGACAACCTTTCAAAAACAAAAATAAAAATACAGCTGTTTAGGCGCAGAGTGTACGCTGTGCAGGTATGTTGTTATATAACAATTTCTTGGAATTGACGGCCGTACTAATAAAAATTCTTGCGTTAATAGTCTCCGTAATTTACCATAATTATTATAAATCTAACAAAAACCCTGCCGAACTAGTAATTGAATTGTCATCGTTCAATATTATTATATTATCTAGGGTCATCGTTCGCCAACTATAAATGAAGAACAAGAACTATTTTTATCTGTCAAAAGTTTGTAAGAGTGTAAACAAAATTTTTATTTCCAAACAACATAGCAATATGAATCAATATGGTTATAATAATCGTATAGCTCTCAATTCACAAAGGCCATAAGGTCCATTATTATTTGTGCTACCTAATTGATCAGAGATTTACAAGTTTGGCAATGTCGAAATTTTTTTAGAAAATAAATCATCAATTTTTTTTATTCCCTCAAAGGTGCCTCAAAGCAATGAATAAACTTTTCCTAAGATACTAGCTTACTCTGTTAATTAAAGTAGGTATCGAAGTACAGCCTTGAATAATATTTTTGATTAAAAATTATTTAAGTGAGCAAGTAAATGACTGTGCCGTTAATTTTATAAATTTAAACCTTGTAAACAGCAATTTTTGAAATCTTTCAACTAGCTCCGTAGAACAATAAAATTATCTATTGGAGTTCAAAACCCCTGGCCAAATTAAATTTTAGGAAGTGCCTCTAGAGCCGTAGCCGGATCCCGTACCCGCGTCCGTAGAATTGTGTGTTGCCATATTATTACAGTTCATACTATGGTAACACTCAAATGACAGTTGATGTCAAAGCGTGAATTGGCGCGAATTTCGTATTAGTACCAAAGGACAGTTTGAATTTTCGTGCGAATCTCATTGGGGATACTATTAGTATCCGGAAATTATAATTAAACATCTATATTATTCAAAATTTGAATTTTTATTTGCGTGTCTTTAGATAAAGCTTAGTCTTTTTTTTACTAATTTTTAATTTTATTTCTTTGTGACTTTTTTTAATAATTTTTTTTAGTGATATTTTTTTGAATACGTGAAATGAATTTGTGTTTAAAGCCGAAAGCCGTTTATATTATGTAAAATAAAAAAATATCAAAAATATGGCGGATTACCTAATTCTAGGAATCCCAAATTTATGTCTCAATACTTGGCAATTTTGCACGGTTGATAGTGAAGTGTTAATATTAATCAATTATTCAAAAATGAAAGTTGGTGATACAAAGATTTCCCAAATGTTTTGGCTGATAAATATAATAGACGCAAGGAGTATTGAAAATCAAATAAAGTGGCATCATACAGAAAAGATGCTAAGGAGTCTTTAAAATACTATTATGCAACATTAATGCGGTGTTCAGACGAGGCGAATATCGCCAGGACACTAAAATATCGCCAGCCAGTTGAACCGTGTGAACAGATTGTCGATAAATCTGAAGCGATAAAAATGGTTGAAAGCGATATCGCCTCAAGTTGAACGCCTTTCAACTTTTGTATCTGGTGGAACGATGCACGCATGCGCAGATTGGCGCGACGTCCGTATGTTCTGTTTCTTGACAGTTGACAGCACTGCTCTAAATTTATTTCTCCTTAGAATCCAACTCCGCACCCAATATCTGCGTTTTTTTTTATTTTTCCTCAATTAGGAGTCTCCTTATATCGTTTAAAACAATATTTTCAACTAATCCCAAGTACTCCGCGACTTTTACCTCGACGTCCGCCATTTTTAAAACTATCAGCGCACCTGACAGATTGAATGTATGTCGGTGGACTCGTGTGAACACATCAGACGATCAATGGGCGACCGAGCGATATTTTTTTTATGCAAGCGAAATCGTCTGGCCTTATATCGCCCCGTGTGAACACCGCATTAGTTGTATAAGAGGTGACAAGAAATACCACTCAAAAAGTGAAAACTCCACAAGAAATATTTTGTCACAGATTGTCCCGCTTCCATCCACCTTCATAGTAAAAATGTGGACAATTCTTTACTGTGACAACTGTAATAACCATGCATCCTTGCAAGCTTATTTTAATGCATTGTGGCAGCAGCTACTTAAATTGCCTCCACGTATTGAATAAGAAGCTCAAGAGCAATAATTGAGATTCATCCTCATCTTCATCGGTCCCTCAATTCTGAGGATCATGACCATCATCATCGTATCAGCCCGCGAACTCAATAATTACCAAATATTTTTTTACGTTTTAACTTCTAAAATGTTATATTGTGGCAACCATACTTCTAAAAAATAAAAACATCTACATTAATAAGTATTCTATTGTTACTATTGCTGATAGTTGTAATTTTGTTATACAATTACATTATTGTTCAACAATATTAATAATCAAATCCGTGCTCAGCGACAATTTAATATCATCTGTCAATGTCAATCGTCGGCTAAACAAGTGTCAATTTTTAGTTGTCTATGATAAAATATTGTCTATGGAGATCTACGGACGCCGTACCAAATTTTTGATGTTTCCGTCTACGGCTCTAGAGGCACTTCCTAAATTTTATTCACAGGACGTATCATAGCTAGGGTTGCCAGATGTACGGTTTTCGACCGAACAGTCCGGTTTTCGTTATGCTTGTCCAGTCAAGAAAATCTCGATAAACCGGACAGAAGAATGTCCGGTTTCCGTGAAAATTACGAACACTTTTATAACTGACTGAAAATCGTGCAGAAGGTGTGTAGTATTCCCGTATCTAATGCTTTTGTAGAAAGAATCTTTAGCGTCATGGGAAAGAAATCGTCTTGCTTGCCGTAAATACTGTTAAAAGTGAATTGTGCGTTGATAGTTATGTACTGAATTTACCATCTCAGGCAATAAAACCTTTTCAACTGATGCCGCACTATTAGCTGGAGAACGTGGAAGAATATATAAAAATGAAGCCAGAAGAACCAGCGAAGAGCAGTACACTCAATGGGAAAGACAACAAACAATTGGTAGATGGCAGAGAGAGTGGGATTCATCCGGTAATGGGAGATGGACATACAGACTCATTAAAGACATAAAGGTTTGGCTTGAGAGAAAGCATGGAGAGATTAACTACCGTCTAACGCAATGCCTGACAGGACATGGTGTATTTTATCAATATCTGAAAAGAATAGGCAAAAACGAAACAGGACTCTGCATATATTGTAATCATGATGAGGAGGATGATGCAGAACATACTCTTTTTAAGTGTGCTAAATGGTCGGGAGCCAGAGAAGAGGCAAAACAAGCATTGGGGCTTGCGGAGTTCCCCACGCCAGACGAACTCATTTCATGCATGCTGCGAGGAAAGAGGGAATGGTCAAAAATGGCAAGATGTCTGGAAGGGATCATCGCGGGAAAAGAGATCGATGAAAGAGAGAATCAGAGGAGAGAACAGTAGAAGATAGAAAGACGCAAGAGCCAACAGATGGTAGACCTTTCAAAAGGTAGGAACATCGTTGTGCGCGGAGAGGGGGGGGGGTTTAGCCGGTAGCCGATGGTGGGAGTCCGGCACTACCCGTACACTGGGTGTCTATAAAAGATTTCCCCTCCAAAAAAAAAAAAAAAGGGAATAAAACCTTAATAAAAGCAGTAACATCATGGACATATGATCAGTCTCCAAACCCCCCCCCCCCCCCATTTCAACACATCTGGCAACCCTAATCATAGCGTATGTCGTATTTGAACATTTTTGATTAGATAATAAGAATAATACCTAGGTACTTAATACCAATAATTATTATTACAGTTTATTTATATGTATTATCTTTGCCCAAGCCGAACTAATGTCAATTTAATATTCAGTCCATTACTCCATTAGGCATTAAGCCGAAATTAAAGTTTCTTCTACTCAAAAATAGATGGCGGTCTACGAACAAAATAGTAAATGATTTGAACCCTTATCAATGGATGTCTCTATTTCATTAAATACAATAAAATTGATGTATTGCGTTTAGTTCTCTGTATGTACTTGCTTTAGTGGGTAATTCAAATTGTATCAACACGTCATTGTAGTGTAGCCACAAAATCCAACTCAAATAAATAGCTCCAATACTGCAATAGGGTAAGAACACGTAGAAAGCCGATTCCGACCCGCGCCGATCAGCTCAAAGTCTATAGTTTCAATGCATTTAAATGGGCATGCCGGAAAGTGGGTTCCTGCTTTTGCCGTGCGTATCCCCATTCAAATGCAAAGAAACATTCTTTGCGCCGGTCGGCGCGGGTCGGAATCAGCTTTCTACGTGTTTTCCCATAGTTCTAAAGCATCATTCCAATTTAGACCAGCATCCGGTATTAAATCAAGCAAATAATAATGCCTTTGAATGGTTAGCTATGGTTTTAAGGTGTCTTCTATTGCCTCCCGGCTTGTCTTATCTTATTTTAGGTATAGGTACCTACTTACGTTTAATACATAATATCATTTTGAATACATACTTTGAGAAAAATGTTGAAAATTTTGAGGACCACCATAATCAAAATTACCTATAAATCAATCTCTCAAAACATTAACTACCCTTGCCGAATTCTCGTGAGTACCTAAATGAATCGGAAAGGATCCAATAGATAAACCATAAAAGGATGACGTCATCTGACATTAGGCTGGATGCAAAATGGCGGCCATGGCGACACACACACACCACACATGCCTAAACATAAATGATGGATTTATGGATAAACACACTCATATACCAACTATTAAACTTTTTGTTTATGTTTATCGGGCTAAAGTCAAAATCCACGTGGCCGTTAACCTCTAAATGCGTACTGTCGGAATATTCCGACAGCACTCGCCGTGCGCAATAGAGTACTGTCGGAATATTCCGACGGGCCTTCCCTTCGTTTAAATATCCCGCCAATACGCGATGTTTTGGTACCAATGTAATCTATGGCCAGCTAGCTACCATATTATAACATTTATAGATATGTATATAATTTTGTATGAGTATTAGAGACCGTCAAAGTTAGTCACGCGGACACCGCGCTATACATACCAATACATACTTAGACGCGTTGTGTACTTATTGCACGAATTCGTCATCAACAACCATTTTGGTGCGAGCCGTTCGCCGTGTGACGTGTATAGCGACTTGTACTCGGTTTTGTTTTGAATTTTGGAATTCTTTTTGCTGTGTCGACTTTTGGAGAGTGCTTTTTTTAAGACTTTGTGTTACCTTGTGACTTTTTATATTACATACAGCTTAATTGAACTTTTTAAAAATATTTTTAGTGTATTTTACCTGTTTTGTGTCTTCGTAAAGAACACTTTTTTTGTGATTTTATTGTTTTGTGTCTTGGTAAAGAACACTTTTTTTGTGATTTTATTGTTTTGTGTCTTGGTAAAGAACACTTTCGTCGGTTTTCAGTGGATTTCATAATTTTTTGTGTCTTAGAGAAGAACACTTTCGTAAATTTTTGTTATATTTCATAGTTTTTGTGTCTTCGTAAATAACACTTTTTTTTACATTTTTGTGATTTTATTGTTTTTGTGTCTTGGTAAAGAACACTTTTTTGTGATTTTATTGTTTTGTGTCTTGGTAAAGAACACTTTTTTTGTGATTTTATTGTTTTGTGTCTTGGTAAAGAACACTTTCGTCGGTTTTCAGTGGATTTCATAATTTTTTGTGTCTTAGAGAAGAACACTTTCGTAAATTTTTGTTATATTTCATAGTTTTTGTGTCTTCGTAAATAACACTTTTTTTTACATTTTTGTGATTTTATTGTTTTTGTGTCTTGGTAAAGAACACTTTCGTGAATTTTATTGTTTTTCTGCTTTAAAGTAAAGAACACTTCTAATTTTATTCGAACAATTTTATAGTTTTCGTGTCTTGTTGAGAGAACACTATTTTGTGATTTTTTGACAATTTTATATATATATATATATATAAAGTTTGCGAGTGTTTTAGACAATTTTATATTGAACACTGTGTGTTTTGGTGGTGTACAATGGCACACAAATTAACGGAGGATGAGCTCACTGCTATTCTAAATGAGAGCGAAGACGAGGACATTTTAGATAGTTTAGATCAAATGCCAATTACTGGAGATCGTTCATCTTCTGATGAAAGTTCGGATGAAGAAGACGATGCAGAGACTGGAGCTGGTTTATCTTCTGGTGAGTTAGGAGATACCGAGCAGCGGCCTTCAAAGAGGTCAAGGATTGAATTGAGAGAGTGGGAGGATTCTCATTTCACTCCTGTTATTCACCAATTCGATGACTCTGCAAGCGGGATGGCAACTAGTCTAAACATCACAGAAAATTCAAGTGAACTCGATATTTTCCATTGTTTTTTCACAACTGATCTCATTAAAATGATTGTCGATGAGACGAATGATTATGCCAAAAAATTAACAATTGGTTCATCAGCTCATTCGAAATTAAAAAAATGGGTAGATGTGACAATAGAGGAGATGTACATGTTCCTGGCGACATTATTATTAATGGGATTGGTAACCAAAAATTCCTTGAAAAAATATTGGTCAACCAATCCCATTATTGAGACAGCTTTTTTCAGGGTTTTATTCTCCCAAGATCGTTTCTTTTTGTTGCTAAGGTGTCTACATTTTACAAACAATGACATTCAAACGAGTCCGCCAGACAGGCTTAAAAAGATAAGGAACGTTCTCGAAGAATTTAAAAAGATTTTAAAATCAACATTCTACCCTTTTGAGAAGGTATGTATTGATGAAAGTCTTTTGTTGTGGAAAGGAAGACTTTCGTTTAAGATATACATACCTTCAAAAAGACACCGTTTTGGAATAAAGCTTTTTGTACTATGCGATGTGTCTACAGGCTATGTAATAGACTTTATTGTTTACACTGGCGGCGACACAGACATAGTTTTGAACAAAGAGATAGGGATTGCTGGATCCGTTGTAACTACATTGTTAAAAGATTACCTGGACAAGGGACATAAACTTTATGTCGATAATTGGTATACGTCACCGGTCCTTTTTGATTATCTTTTTGAAAGGAAGACAAATGCGTGCGGTACCGCTAGAACCAATCGCAAACAGATGCCAAAATTCAATAAAATCAAGAAGGGCGAAGTACAGGCTCTTCATTCTAACAATTTGTTAGCAATTAAATGGTGTGATAAAAGAGACATTCACATGCTTACGAACTTCCACGAGAGCAAAACAATTGTGACTGATAAAGTCGATTACAAAACAGGAGAACTAAAAATAAAGCCCGAGGTTGTAGTCGATTATACAAAAAATATGGGAGCAGTTGACAAAGTCGACAGGGTATTAGGATTCGGCGAGGCAACCAGAAAAAGCTTCAAGTGGTATAAAAAAGTGTTTTTTAGAATGCTGGACATTGCCTCTCTAAATTCCCATTTTTTATATAAAAGTATGACTAAAAAGGACATTTCATTCAGTGATTTTAAGGAGGGTTTAATAAAACAAATGGTGGAGAAGTACCACAAAGAAAGGCCTTCTACGTCTGGGGGAAGAAGGCCTCATGATTCTCCAGTGAGGTTAATAGACCGACATTTTTTGATCCCGATTCCTCAAACTGATGCTGGAAAAAATAAAACAAGAAGAAGATGTCATGTTTGCGCAAATTCTACCATAAAACCACCGAAAAGGCAGGAAACAAGGTATGAATGCGGAGAATGTGGTATAGCTTTCTGCGTTCATCCTTGTTTCAAGGATTACCACACAAAATTAAAATATTAGATGCATATTACACGAGAATTTTTTTATTTATATATTTATTGTAATTACTGTTTGCATGTGTTCTTATTATTATTGTTTAAAATAAATACTCTGTGAATAGATGGCCAAAATGAACTCGCTGACCTACGAAATCTGACATAATGTTTAAAAAAAAATTTACTGACTTTTATTGAAAAATCTCTCCTCTCTCACACTGTGTTCCGCTCCTTCGAAGCAGAGCTGAGGGACATGGACATGGTGTGGGAGGAGGTCGTAAACATTGCGCAAGATCGAGCGCAATGGAGAGCTCTTCTTGCCTCCCTATGCCCCTAAGTGGGCTCTTAAGGGAGTTTGGATTGGATTGAAAAATAATGATTTTTTTTAACATTATTACGGATTTCGTTATTCGACGATTCAATGTTTTTATTTTTACCTAACCTACTGAGTGTACTGTAAATTTCCCAATTGAAAGTAACTAAAAAAGAATTCTGTATCAATAATTGAAAAAAATGCAAGCATCTTGGAAAAACCTCCCAAATATATATAAACAAAAATAATAAGGTCCTCAATTAGTAAAGAACACATACCTAATCTTGACCAAAGAGGTTCGAGGCGTATTTAAGAAATGTAAGTATGTGAGGCGAGAGATGTATATCAGAATAGGAGTGCGTAGCATTCTATCCTCTATGCCTACCCCAAAAGAGACGCGGGGTGAAGATATAGCAGTAGTAAGTATTTTTATATACAATTTCCCACTCAACTAACAATGAATATAATAATACATAATATTAATAAATATACTATGAAGAATCGATGGTTTACAATCACTGAGGAGGGCTCATCTGTCAAAGTCGTTTTTTGTAAATAACTCCCGTAAAGAGCATCCCTCACAATAGTTCCCATATATTTTTTTCATCCTGGAACTATGCTCTACAACTTTGGAAAAGAAATTTTTTGAAATCTGTTAATTGAAAAAACTCACTCCAGCTAGCACCGAAAAGTCAGTAATAGCTCCGCCTTTACAGGTTAATGGTCTATTAAGATAGGTACCTACCTAAATGCATAAAAAATGTTTTACTCGTAGGTATAGTGACAATCTCGTATTATTAGAATACCTATTTGAAAAGAAAAGAAATAATACATTAGAATAAGAAGGTAGATATTTTTATTGCTGTCAACACTAATTAAATCAAAACCATAGATAATTAATTATTATGGACAATGACATGGTTATATTTCTATTTTCAAATATTGAGGAAACTTTGTACCCATATTGTATACCTACTTAGTTGTTAAAAGTACTTGTCTAATTATAATAGTGGATATGCAAATACCTAATATGGTTTTAATTGAGAGTGAGAGACAACAATACATCACTTTTATGTTTCGTACATCCTTTATTTAATATACATTATTCGCGATTGTTTTAAGGAAGCATTATTCCTAATGATATAATTTTAACAGTAGGTAATAGTACCTACACCATTTTAGCATTCAAGTAGGTATGCATTATTAACCAAAGTGCCTACAAAAATGAATAGTTCATTGCGAAAACTACCCAACTCCAGTTTTTTAAAGTAGGTAGGTACCTAAATTTTAAAACAAAAACTATTTTAAAATAAAAATGAAAGAGTCTTGTATAGTTCTATCACAAAATTTATTGTTCAAACATGAACCGGTTTTCGGAGACTACCGTCTCCATTATCAAATGTTTAAGACTGATTTTATATAATACAAAACATAAGTTAGCATACAATACAAACAAGGACTAAAATTATACATACCTAACCAAATAGAGTGGGAGTAAAAAGTTACACAATATGAAAAGGGGCAGATGTGAAAATAAAATTACATGAACTAATCGTTAATATAAAAACTATTTTATTGACTTCAATACCTACAACTAGTAGAAACAAAAGTGCATGGAAAGTCATTGCCAGCAAGTTTTCAGATTGTATTAAAAACTTACCGATCAATTAGGTAATATACTTTGTTTTCGTAGAAGTTAACTACCTACTAAAATATTGCATGTTTTCAACACACTAAATAAATTGTTTCTTTTCATCTATACGTAGGTAGTATGTTGTGTAAAGCCCCATTAGGGTCACAGTGGGCTACTTTTTGCTGGAATAAGTTAATCTATAAAATGCTGTGATAACGAATGGATGAAAGGCAAATTTCTGACGCACAAAAACCAGGACGAGCTAGCTACAGAAAATCAAGCAGTGAAAGCAACGGGAAACCATGCACTCTGGTTACATAATTCCCAACAAACACCATGGCGAGGAATTTTTCTTTAGCCGTGGTTATTTCTAATGTCTCGTTAAGCCGATTTGGCGTTCTTAGAAGATCAAAATGGGTACTTTTTTTTTGCAAATTTCCTTTAAGTCGCTACACACATTATATATACGAGTATAGGTACCTGCATATTAATTCAAAGCAAGGACCCTTATTATATATGTTCGAAAATGTACTTCAACCTACATTTTTGCACCCCATAAAAGCGAAAATATGCAGTATCTGGTTAATGTAAGAAAATATTTTCTTACTTCTTTAAATTGTAGAATTGTGCACTTTGTTTATTTTCAAAATAGCCTATTCAAATATCTTAAACATGAAGTAATTATATAATCATCATTTTAATAGTTGGTAATAATACATGCAACCTGCAATATACCTACATCATAATTTCATATTTTATGCCTAATATTTAAAATAAATAATCGCCTTGTTTTAAAAATATGACATGTGAAAAATACTACCGCTTCCTTTAAAAAGCCGTGTTGTATGGTAGGTAGGTAATTATATTGGTGTAAAACCTTAAAAAAATCGCAACTGTAATTATTAATAGATAAGTAAAGAATATGTACATATCATTTGGCAACCAATGTGCTGACAAAACAAATAGGCGAACGGAGTCATAAACTAAACCTCACTTTGGTCGGAAAAAGAGGTTTGAGAGACATATGTAGCAATGTTACCTTTAACGCAATGATTTACATCGATCCTTTGGAACTCAATATTATATTTTATCTTAAATAATTTTGGACTGGAGTATAAATATTTGTAAGCCCTTCTTCTAGTATGTCAATTTTTGATCAATTTATTGACTGGCTCAACTGGCTGGCAGCCATTTTCAATTGTTGAAAAGTTTTTTTCCATATTATTGTATTATTAGCAATACATTATAATATTTATTTACTTCTGTGGTTATCCACCACGGTAGTGAAACTTCCATACAAACCATAGACAATATATTTGACAGATAAGTTTGACACCTCATGGTCCTTGAGCCAGAACTTTTTTTTTCGGAAATTATTGGAACTACAGCCGCGCAGCCGCATGACTGCTGTTATTGAGTTGCTAAGAAGTTGTTGATTGTTGCTAAGAAACTGTTGATTGGGTTACTAAGAAGTTGTTGATTGTGTTGCTAAGAAGTTGTTGATTGATTTGCTAAGAAGTTGTTGATTTAGTTGCGCGATTTTATATTTTTTTCACCATGTGTCAGTTTCTTTATATTTCGAAGCTTGATATGATAAGTTTTGTGATTTCATTTTACGTAAATATATTATTTTTATCGTTGTATGATATTTGGACGCTTTATTCCCTGTTTTCATTCATGTCTGTTTCGGGAGCAGACTACTAGAAATAATTATATGTTCCACTCTCCTATGATACGTATTCATAGACTTGGAAATCTGGAGGATGGTTGTGCGGACATCGTTGCCGACAGTTTCCTCAAATTCAAATCTGACATAAATATTTTCTTCCACTCCTTGTATAATTGACAATGGGCAACTCGATAACCCGATTCAACGCTATTTATCCCTTTTGTTCCTATTGACACATGCTTGAATTAATTTAATTTTTTTTTTTTGAGAAATCGCTTAAAATGGACAAACTTTATTTAATTATATAATAATTATCTACATTTACCATATTCCCTCTGACGCATCATTATAGTTTTTACTCTGACTTCTCATTTTATTTCTCACTTGATCTGACCAAAATTTCACCACGTTGACTTAAATATTAACTTTCTATTTATTTCATTTATTTAACTGTGATAATTACGACTGGAGACTATATATTTGTTATTTGTTATATCGTTATTGTTTTTATGTGTTACAAATTTTATCTTAATCGACGATGGATATAGAATCGCATTAGACCAAAATGACTGGCGATGCGATTTTATACTCCTGATTATCATCATAATGTATATCACCCCCTTTGATCTGTTCAAATTTTGTAGTTGTTAAATTTATATGTACGAAATCAATACTTTATTAACATGTAAATGGCTTTAAGCCGTGTGTTGAAAATAAATAAAAATAAATAAATGTGTTGCGATATAGGTCGCTTTGTTTTGTTTTCATCAGTGCAGCGATGTTTGAACGATCTGTCTCGTAATTTAATGCAAAATCTGTGGTTAAATATTGGAATGTCTGAGTGATGAACAAATCTCAAGAAATAGGAGGTTTTGTGATAATTTTCTTTAAGTCTTCACTCGTGATATAAATTTTATTTTTAAAAAAATATTATGTCAAATCATTAAGTATAAAAAACAAATAAATGTTATTTACTTTATTGTATTGTTTTATTAATGCATTATAACATCTTAAATTTTAATTCCTTTTCATAAAATATATAGTCTAAAATATTCATTAACACACTGACATAATATTCAATTTTGTCCATAACTTATGAATATTTATAGTTTCTTAAAGTGACTTATCCTATTTCTAAAATGGATGTAAGTGTATTTGTTTTAATTTAACATTTTAATCTTGAATGTGTGAAAAAAAGTTTAAAATGTTACGTTAAAATAAAAATATATTTGCTGATGAAATAGAGTAGGTCATTTTTGAAACTATTTATATTCATAAGTTAAGGATGAAATTGAATATATTGAGGGGTATAAGATTTGAAAGCGCGCATGCGCGTAATTTTAGTACGATGAACAAAATATGGCGTTGTATTCCCAGTCTACAAAAAAACGCTCGAGTTGCCACTCTATTTTAAGTAGTATTATTATACTCTATGTTATCCACTTATTATGACAAGACAAGAGATATTCGAACAACAAACTAATTGTTAAGATAAAAATACTTTTTAAATTGCTTTTGGAATGGAATTCAGGAAAAACTCGATAAATAAGCAAATCAAATTAGGTAGGTAGGTACCTACACAAATACCAACATTGGTTTTTATTCAAATCAAATTCTTAATTAATAATTCAACTTTAATGAAAACAAAATTCAAGGTAAAAGAAAATTAAATATACGGTAAGTATTTGAATTGATACATTTTATTTATTTTAGTATTATTAAAAAAACAATACATTCCAAATCAACCGGACTAGAAAATCAAGCCCAATGTCGCTGAGATACGAATCAAATTAATTAAAATTTCATATTATTGCACTATTTAAAAATTCAGGGTTTTCTGAGTATTAAAAAATATACAAGTTTCACGTTAAGTATATTAATTGATTATAATGTGTTTCTAATTTATTTTATTGACTGTACGAAGGTGATATACTTGAATTTCGGTTATTTTTATTTAAGTAGGTACCTCTTGATTGTCTTTTTTTAAATAATTTAATTAAAATATAACCTAAATATGTGACTAGGTACCTAATTTAAATAATATTAGATTTTAAAATTAATATTACCTTTTTTTTGTTTTTATAATATCTCATCATGATAATATGCCATAAGCCTTAAAATTAAACTTTTTGTTAAAATGGATCTGGGCTCACTCTAAGTGAACACAAATACATTCATGTAAAAGGGAAAATGGTCGGCGCCAGGGTTCGAACCCAGGACCTAAAAAGGCTGTTTGAAAAAGTATCTCGCAAGTAGAATTTTGTAATTCTATTGACCAGCATTTTGTATTTTTTTTCAATACGTGAATACATTTGGGTGCATTTAAACCAAACGAACATAGAGCCAGAGTTGAAAGTAGAGTATATTTTTTTGTTCTTTGATATGGACACGCGCAATGTTTTAAGACTCGAGTCAATGCCAGTAAGACAAAGCTCATGGCGAATAATGCCTGCCCCGATAAACAGCTACCGATAACCATTGACTGTCACCAGGTCTCCCGGGTGGATAAATTTAAATACCTGGTAGCAACCATTACCTACCACCTCTAGTGACCTCGGGGCCGAGCTCCCGATACGTATCGGTATGGCAAGTGGCGCCTTCAACAACATGACCAAGATATGGAAGGCGTCGGCGTTTAGTGTCGAGACGAAATGTAAACTGTTTGATGCGTGTGTGTTGCCCATTCTCCTGTATGGATGTGAGTCCTGGCCTGGCACCTGACCAAAGCCCAGGCACAAAAAGTATCTGATGGATTTGAAATGAAGTGCCTCAGGAGAATCTTGGGTATAAGATGGTACCACCGCATCACGAACGACGCTATACGCCGGCGCACCCAGCGTGAGCCCATCACCTCTACTATTATGTGGAGGAGATGGACTTGGCTGGGACATGTGTTAAGGATGCCGAATGACAGTTGGCCGAGGAGACCGCTGTTTTTCCTCCCATCAGTGTCTCGAAGACGTGGAAGACCCTCTTATACCGTGTTCCGTTCCTTCAAGGCAGAGCTGAGGGAGTTGGACTTGGTGTGGGAGGAGGTCATAAGCATTGCGCAAGATCGAGCGCAATGGAGAGCTCTTGTTGCCTCCCTATGCTCCTGAGTGGAGTTCAAAGGGAGTTTTGATTTTGATTTGATATGGGCACTAATCTGTCATTGCCTATAAATTAGTTCTTGGTTATTATGTTTCCACGGTGTCTAATATCAACCATAAAAGAAAGTACGTTCTGTTTCTACATCCGGCTCTATGTTCATCTGGTGTAAACGCACACTTAGATAGGTACCTACCTGCTCTAAGCCCGTAGATCAAAATAATCTATAAAAAAAACTAGGATGCTACGTCTTATTCGCTGAAAAATTTGTCTCGGAACAAATAATTTGTCACAGAAATACCTAATATCTTTTTCCCCACACAAGACTGCATTCTTATGCGTTGTTATACCATCATAAATCTATATAATAATTTAGAAATGTTTTTTTATTTGCCTTTGACAATACTTTAACCGTATATGTGAACATCACGCTCAAAATACAAATGCTAAGATAGATATTAATATGCCCAGAGCAGTATAAAATGCTGGAGAAGGTTCTTAAATACAATTTGCTGTATTAACTTTAATAATATTTAGAGCTATTTAAAAAAACTGAATTTTTTAGGATCTTCATACAAATTTCTCAAAAAGACTTTTGGAAACAAAATTACTCATGTAAACGTTGAATGGGATCTTGGTATTACGGTATGAAAATGTAATAAAATAATTGTAGATTGATTTGTTATACATATAAATGTTATTAAAAGCTTATTATTCTCAATAAATAAAGATTTAATGAAAAAATTTGCAGTTTGATTTTGAAGTTTGACAGATACAAATCACCCTCTATGGGTGGGTTGCCCAATTAATATCAAAGCAGGCAATTTATGTAGCTAAGATTCAAACCACAGAGCTCTCTCTATGAAAACTTGGAAATTATGTCGGTAGGTTCGTATAATATTATGAGGTCGGTAAAACAAAAATTGTAAAAGTGTCATTCTTCTTTTTCTGTGCTTATGTCAGTTAAAGTGGTATGTTAAGCAATGGGATGCTAGACTAGAATCTGTTTAATTACCTACCGATCAAGCCTGACAATCGGAATCAAAAACGTAAAGCAAGACGGGTATAAGCTAGTTATTGCATAACTAGCTTTCCCGACAGACGTTATCCTGTGTTTCTAACCATGAATATTGAATTCGAATTTGTATGGTGATGAATTAATCATCATTTGACCAATGTGATTCCGAACGATGCGTCTGTTTTAAACCATGTACATTCCATCCGCATTCTGTCATTCGCACCAATTGACAATTTCTGTCAAAATTTCAAAATTGGAATAAAAATTATAAGGTAAAAAGTACATACTTATAAGGTTGTCTACTTCCATGCATTTTTCTTATTTTATTTTCTTCTAAAAAGACATTCTCCTGATAAAAGCCTACACGACAAAAAAAGAATTAGCGAAATCGGTCCAGCCGTTAAGGCGTGATGCGATGACATCGGGAAATAGCTCTCCATTTTTATATATAGATAAGATATACCTTTATTTGGATTGAAGAGCCCAATCGTCTACTACATACTTAAATAATATTTTTCTAATAGAGGTAATTAACACTTTTCTTATTTTTTGTACGATCTGTTGGCCAACTACGAACTGTTGCGGATGAACTAAGTAGCCATAGACAATTTAGTTACGTCACGCTAGGTTAGTTCGATTATTATAATTAAATGGACGTAACATGGATGGACGCATTGAGCAATCTTCCAACTTTGAAAGACATTTTTTAATTGGCAGCACAAAATAATAATATACATTTTATCTAACTTGTAGTAACGTCCCATATAAAGCGTTTTTTAGTCGATGTTGCATAAGTTCTTACATCCTGCAATAGTGGCTTATGGTGTATTTTAACATAAATGAATGGACTGATTAGTTAATTAAAATATCTATGGTGAATTAATTTATACGCGAGAATACGTATAAAACGGTTAAAATTCAGTTTAATTTATTTTACCATTTAAGTTAGTTTAATTTAAAAAAAATAGGTAAAGCTATAAAATTACAAATCTGTATTCGGTAGAACTTAATCTATATAATAATTAGAAATGTTTTTTTATTTGCCTTTTGTCGTTGCTTTACGGTATGTCGGAGCATCACGCCTAAACGGCTGAACCGATTTTACTAATTCTTTTTTTGTCGTGTTGGCTTTTATCAGTAGAAGGTTCTTATGAAAGAAAAAATTAAGAAAGTTGCGTGGTAAATCTACATAATAATTCAGAAATGTTTTTTTATTTGCTTTTTACCGTATGTCATCGCATCACGCCTAAACGGCTGAACCGATTTCACTAATTCTTTTTTTGTCGTGTTGGCTTTTATCAGTAGAAGGTTCTTATGAAAGAAAAAATTAAGAAAGTTGCGTGGTAAATTGGGAAATTAAATAAAACTCGCATTAGCCCCTCCTCTATCTAATTAATAATTCAAAAATGTTTTTTATTTGCTTTTTACCGTATGTCATAGCATGACGCTCAAAATACAAATGCTACGTCAGATATGAATCTGCACAGAGCCGTGCAAAATGCCGGAGAAGGTTCTTTAATACAATTTGCTGCGTTAACTTTAATATATTTAGAGCTTTTTAAAAAACCCTACTTTTTAGGATCTTCATACAAAATTTTAATAAACATTAAAAGTGTCATTCTTCTTTTTCTGTGCTTATGTCAGTTATAGAGGTCTACAAAGCAATGGGAAGCTAGACTAGAACCTGTTTAATTACCTACCGATCAAGCCAAGACAATCGGAATAAAAAACGTAAAGCAAGACGGGTATAAGCTAGTAAATTATAATGGTGAAAACACGTAGGTACAGAACGCCGATTCCGACCCGCACCGACCGTCGCAAAGAATGTTGTTTATGCATGGTTTCAATGCATTTAAATGTGCATGTCGGAAAGCGGGTTCCTGATGCTTTTGCTGTGCGTATACTCATTCAAAAGCATAGAAACATTATTTGCAACGGTCGGCGCGGGTCGGAATCGGCGTTCTACGTGTATTCACCCTAACCCTAACACACTATAGAATATAGATTACTACACGAGGTCGGTAGCGTAATGCCTCTATATTAAGGTGCCGAAAGCTAATCAAGAAGTCCCGGGTTCTGTTCCTGGTTGAGACTGAACTTTATAGCTGTTGTTATCTTTGTAGGTGACGGATCTTTCCTTGTGTTTACGGTTTTAATAATTAATAAGGTACCTTGGTATATGATGTATAAAATGTAGGTATAAACACCTATTTTATATCTCATCTCCTGCTGGTTTATACATTACTAGTGGTCGACCAGTGCTCGAAATTCGACCATAACTAATTAAGATTTTGAATATTATTGACGTTCCATTGTCAAAGACTGAGCGAATTCAAAAATTTCTTTCAAAAACAATGACATAGATAGGTCAAATTTGAAATGTTGATAAGTTTTTTCTATTATTATTATTAAAGACAAAAAATATTAATCTATTCTCAATTTGACCACAGAAAAACAAAATGGTCTGTATCAAATGTCAAATACATCGAAGTGTGTGTATGAAATGAATTACAAAACAGCAGTGTGCGTATTTATAACATGTCTCTGAGTGTGCGTAATGTTTTTTTTATCGATTTAATCTAGTTTTTATGCATAATTTAAAACAAATATTGCCATCGCCACGAAATTGCATACTCCTCAAAGCTATTTGACAGTTCTTCCCCTAGCAACAGTTGTGTGTGAAAATGGAAATGATATTTTCATTTTGAAATGGACTGTCACCAAGAACCTTCTGCCCAAAGCATAGAAGCTCAGCTCTGAATAAATATCACATATTTCGTCCATATAATATTTCCAGTGGAAACTTATAAATGTTATTATTATAGCAATGAATATCGATTTACTAACAGAACTCCCTTTACGCCCAACTTAGGGGCAAAGGGAGGCAACAAGAGCTCTCAATTGCGCTCGATAATGCGCAATTTTTATGACCTCCTCCCACACCATGTCCAGATTCCTCAGCTCTGCTTCGAAGGAACGGAATACAGTACGAGAGGTTCTTCCTCGTCTTCGGGACCCTGATGGTAGGACGAACAGCGCTCTCGCCAACTGTCATTCGGCATTCTTATATCGATCGACTTACAGACGAATAATATAAGTTAGTATGGAAAATACCTATTTCCAGTAATTGGATTGATTAGTATTAAAAATAGGTAGGTAAGTAGGTACCTATGGAAATGAAGTGGAGTTTTTCAACAAAAATACCAAGCTTCCTACGGACATAGCTGATTTTAATAAAGGATTAATATAAAAAAATATCAACTTTTTCTAAACAAAGGTGTCTGTACAGAGGGCGGAATCATTCCTTGGGGCATTTTATTTCTCAACAGGTCCCGTGCATAGTCCGACCGCGGGTAGAAATGTCAAGTGGAAAACTTATGGAGTTGTTCTGTTGCGATCCGGAATAGAACCTCGGACCTCTCAATACTGAGATTGACATCTTAAACAACAAAGCTACCGAGGTTGGTATGAATGAACGGATGGAAGTTTAAATAATTATTTTATTTACATACATAAATCATAAAGAATAAAAAGTGAAAAGATACAATGTATAAAAGACCTTGAAGATTTTATTAGTTACTATTATGTATTATATTATTAAAGGTGGCTTCATGCATATTTGCCGATTTATACCGCCACGTTGCATTAAAATTTGAATTATGTGTAAATACAAATGTACGCAAAATTTGACTTATATGCAAAAATCATCTATGGCCTTATCTAATGTAACGGGTGTTAACTGTATAAATATAACTTCATTGCTGATTTGTGAATTATACCAATATAAAGAAAAACATTTCAACAATAATTGAAAGGGCGGACTTATTTCGAAAGATCTGTGCCAGCACCGCCAGCTAATTCAATACGTAAGGGGCGGAAAATAATATTAAAAGAATTAAGATAGTATTTGCTTAAAGAAAAATAATGATGTAAAATGCCACAACCGAACGTCTTACCCTACATCTACAAGTCCTATCTCTATCATAATGCAGAGAATATGGACATCAGCAAGATTGTGTTAGAAAATCATTAGATACCAACCTTTGAATGCTGACATTAAACTAATTTTATTCGATATGCTATGGCTAAGTTGGACCACTTTGAGGTTATGTATGATCGCCTTCTACTGTTGCCATGAGTATCTCACATAAATCTCTAATATGCCTATCACACTTTTAACAATGCACTTACGTCTATTTTTTCTCGTATGAAAAATTTGCACATATCTAATATTTTGTGTGCAGATAAACCTATAGTATTAAAACGACCTTAAGATTCTGGATCTATGTAGGTATAAGAGATATTAATTATTAGTCCAAAGAGTCGTGATCCATGACTGACGGATTTTATTCCTTAGACACCTAGGTAATTATTGCACACATTAAACCACAACCGTGAACCATTATTTATGCAACTGTCGGTCCATCTCTGAGAGATACGTCGATACGTCTTCTATGCGGGATGTTAAGGCACCAATCCACAATAGATCGCTCTTACTAGAATTTTTTGATCTATCTAGAGCTGTTTATTATAGATCTAGAAGTGTAAACACCATTGATATCACTGTAGCCGATACTTCTTAAGCTCTAGGATGGGTCTAGCTTTATCAATATTATGCTGCAAGGGTGGGAAACCTATACTTGATATCCTTATAAAACAAAATAATAATGATAATGAGCGAGCAGCTCACAGCTGATGAGCCCATATCAAGCTTGCACAATCAATGATATGTATCCCAAATACTTGCCACTTGCCCACTTCATTCTTGAAAACAAAACATCAACACTCGAAGCTTTAACAATTTCACTAGGAAATCTGTTCCACACCTCAACAACGCGATTTGTGAGGAAATGTTTGACCGAATTGGAGTTCGATTAATGTATGTACCTACCTACATAATTTTTTTACTTTTTACTGACAAACTCAAAATAATGTTGTGATATTTTTGACCTTCCGTATTCTTGTATAATTTTTATTTTCCACCATCGGAGGTAAAAATGCTTTTATATAATTTCGATATTCAGAGAAGCTTTCGGGATCGACCAAATTTTGCTTCAGGATCCACTAGTTGCCTATCCTTGTTTTATAGTAAGGATACACAGTAGGTACACAGTGTTTCTTAAGAGTAAAATTTGGTATTCATCTTGAGAGTAAAATATGGTATGCATCTTGAGAGTAAAATTTGGTATGCATCTTGAGAGTAAAATTTGGTATTCATCCTGAGAGTAAAATATGGTATGCATCTTGAGAGTAAAATTTGGTATGCATCTCGAGAGTAAAATTTGGTATGCATCTTGAGAGTAAAATTTGGTATTCATCTTGAGAGTAAAATATGGTATGCATATTGAGAGTAAAATTTGGTATGCATCTTGAGAGTAAAATTTGGTTTACATCTTGGTAGTAAATTTTATGACGACAAACGGCGGGATAGACTACCTATAGAGAAAAAACTTACGATGAGAATTGCATAGATACATTCGTACTTTTGATAACATGGGGAAAATATGGAAATCCACTTACTTCTTCACCAAAACCATAAATTCAGTTACCCACAATCGCATATACAACATGCATGTCCCCCGAAAGTCTTGAATATGCAAGCCTTTTTTACCATCCGTATGGGGCAAAAGGCGAGGCAGGCCAAAATTAACAATCAAGCGGGCATTCTCTGCGTTTTTATACCATGCTGATGAAGTTCTGCAACTGGTGCAAGATTGAGAGGCTTAGAGTAATGTCATGGCGTCCATATCCATGCACCGCACATTGGTAACGATTTAGCGAACGTGGAATTGCACGATGCTGATGAAATTCTGCAACTGGTGCAAGATTGAGAGGCTTAGAGTAATGTCATGGCGTCCATATCCATGCACCGCACATTGGTAACGATTTAGCGAACGTGGAATTGCACGATGCTGATGAAATTCTGCAACTGGTGCAAGATTGAGAGGCTTAGAGTAATGTCATGGCGTCCATATCCATGCACCGCACATTGGTAACGATTTAGCGAACGTGGAATTGCACGATGCTGATGAAATTCTGCAACTGGTGCAAGATTGAGAGGCTTAGAGTAATGTCATGGCGTCCATATCCATGCACCGCACATTGGTAACGATTTAGCGAACGTGGAATTGCACGATGCTGATGAAATTCTGCAACTGGTGCAAGATTGAGAGGCTTAGAGTAATGTCATGGCGTCCATATCCATGCACCGCACATTGGTAACGATTTAGCGAACGTGGAATTGCACGATGCTGATGAAATTCTGCAACTGGTGCAAGATTGAGAGGCTTAGAGTAATGTCAAGGCGTCCATATCCATGCACTGCACATTGGTAACGATTTAGCGAACGTGGAATTCCACGATGCTGATGAAATTCTGCAACTGGTGCAAGATTGAGAGGCTTAGAGGAATGTCATGGCGTCCATATCCATGCACATTGGGAGCGAACGTGGAAATAAATCAACAGGGTAATTTACGAAAAATATTATAATTTTAAAAAACGTTATAACGTTTTCGGACTAGCGTCCATCATCAGTAACCTAAACTATTTTTTTTTATTTTTTTTAAAATAATGTTCTACAACGTTACTCACGATAACAAATTTGAAGGAAAAAAAAAAGATTATGTTTAGAACTAGTCAAACATTTGAGATATAAAGGCGGTTTACACTCAAATACCAGTTTTTGTCACTACTCAATCGATTACTCCGCGAGATACAAACGAAACTGAAATTTCTGTTTTATTGTAGAAGTAACTTTAATAAAATAGTTTAACACTTTTTTGTAAATACCTTTACCCATAACTACAGTACCTATATCTACTTAAGTGAAACATTTTTTAGAGAAAAAAAATAACAACAGAAATAATGACTAACAATTCATAACTAAATTTCGATTTTTAAATGGAAACATTTTTTATAAACATTTTGTTCGATTTTTTTTCAAAAACGTTAACCTACCTATTTCAATTGTGATTCGAGTCTTTAATTCTAGTTTAATCATAACAACAAAATTGGTATAAGTAATTTTATTTTCATATTGAATAATTAAAGTTAAACTATGTACTTATTTTAATCATTATGTATTGGTGCATTAGATCTAGTTAATTGGGTAGTAACATACCTGTATGAAAAAGATAATAATAGGTATTTAAACCGATATTACATGTACTAGTGGTATGTATGTATTAAATCATTATACAGGAATTCAACCCTTTTACACGGAGATTCAAAAGACACGTATCTGAGGTACTTTTTTGCTATCTTGAAAAAAAAAGGTTATTTTGGTCCGGGTAACGAATCCGCATTCCTCACACATGGTTCGTGTTCTAACAATTATCTCTACTTACCGAATAAAAAACCATTAATTATTTATCCGCATTCTGAAAATTTAATAGCATAATACCAACACTATCCATTTTCACGATTAATTTTTCTTCTTATAACTAGCCTCTAAATACATCATCTTTTTTACTTGAACGTTTGATAATTATTATTCAACACGAGACTTGTCTCTACTAGGGAGGTTACTAATTTAAGATTTTTTTTTTACTGTGATTAATCTATTGTAAAGGAAAGGAAAATGTAAGAAAAAGAAAAAATAAAGTATTATTATTATTATTCGCGAAGTATACCTACCGACGCATGTATGGAGCTAATCTTATATTTTGAATATATATTTTAGTTTGAGCAGGACATGAAGCTATATGGAAGTCTCAGAGGGATACCTATGTCCAACAATTGGTACGATAGGGGATACATATTATGTCCAACAATTGATAGATACGATAGGGCTGACAAAAGACAAAAGAAATCTAAAATGAACTTATCTTAACTCAGCATATACACGTATTATGAAGGAATTAGCGTCGAGGCAGTTGGCCCAGTGGTTACCGTCTCGACACGGTTCGACGAGGGACGCGGGTTCGAATCCTGCCCGGCACATGGGATTTTCACACATGTTGAAGATGTTGAAATTTCTCATAATAATCTCATAAAGATTCATAAAAACGAACAGTATTAGTAGGTCATCAGTTGTTGATATATCGAAAAAAGAAATGTTTTCATTTATTCTACATATTTTTTAGTAAGCACATTAGGTGACTGGTAGTCAAGCTGTCGAGTCAAGTTTCTTACTGAATCTCATGGTTTCTATCCCAGGTGTCGAGCATCTTTTTCTTTCTCGAAACAATTTTTTTCCAATCGAATCCAATACTCTATAATTTCGCTAAGTGTGGATGATATCAAAATGTTTGATGAATATACTTACCTACCTACACGTTTTATTCAGTCAGAATGTTTAATAATGGAAGTTGGTGTAGAAACACAGTTTTGTCTTTTAGTTTAGACACATTTTGAAATAATGGATCTCAATAGAAAAACAAAAAAGCTGTATAATATGAGGCATATTCGTTAAAGACTGAAATGGATCGAATTAAGTTCAATTCAACAATTATATTTTCATCTTGTTAAAAGAGCAGGTTTGAAATATAATTAGGTAATAAGAGAAATATAATAATGCACTGGAATGTCCAATATCCTGATTTAGAAATGTATCTACATTATTTGTCCACTTTTTCATTTACAAAAATAAAATACAAGTTTACTTTTTTGTAATGCCTATCTATTATTTTTCGCATCCTAAATAAAACTTTGTAAACTATTCTTCAATCTTTCTACGTATTGTTTTCTACAAATAATAAAAAGGAATTATTTTATTAATACCTACATAGCACATACTAGCACAGCTACATTCCTGAGCAACAGAATTGTGAGTTATTGGAATGGACTGCCGCAGTGTCTGGTCATTGCCGATAGCGTAAATGCCTTCAAGAATGAACTTGGCAGGGTGTGGTGTAATTGATGGAGACTGGGTGCATCAGCTTCAGCTGCCTGCCCAGAAATGCTAATAATAATAATATTAAGGCAGTTCTGTCGTCCTCATGTAGGATGTTATAAAGGTTCCTTTTTTAAAAAGGTTCCTTTCTCTGTAGTCAGAAGATCTCTCATGATTACATTACAACGTGATGTATCATGAGAGATAATAAAGATATTTTTATATTTAGTGTATAGCATTGTATTTAATTTTAATTTAATTTTTTTTATTAATTTTTATACAATGATGTATGCTTTATATGATATATTGTGATTTAATGAATAAATGATTTGAAATAATAATAAAATTTAGTGATGATATAAAAATGGAATTTGGCTTAGAAAAATGTGCAAAAATTAATGTTCAAAAAGGAATAATCCGAAACAATAATCAAAATAATTATTCATCAGTTTCAAATATTCCTCTTTTAGATAATCAAAATTACAAATATCTTGATTTTCAACAAAATTTGGTTTTCGACCACAAAATTATTAAAAATAACATTAAAAATGAATTTATTAAAAAATTAAAAAAAGTTCTGAAAAGTTTTCTTTCAGGGAGAAATAAAATTATGGCCATTAATTCATGGGTTGTACCGAAAATTTTGTATTCTTTTGGAATCATTAAGTGGAACCAAACGGAACTAGACAGGATAGATTTAAGGTGCGTGGTTTGCTCACGCAATACAGGATGCATCACCCAAGATGTTCCTTGATGAGACTATATTTACTCAGAAAGGTAGGAGGTAGAGGACTGTTGAACATCCGAAATATAAATAATAAAGAAATTAATCTCCTCCAATCCTACTTTAACTCATCAAGGAATAAATTGGGTTATGAAGACCTCATTGCGTGTGATTTGAAGTACACACCCTTAAATTTATCAAATCCTGTTTCACCACCGATAATTGGGGTACAAGATCGGGTTGATATATGGAAAGGCAAGTCTCTTCACGGTCGATTCTTCGAAACTTTAAATTCATCACATGTAAGTCTTGAAGATTCGACTGGATGGTTGAGGTTTGGTGAACTATTTAGCGAAACAGAAGGTTTTATCTGTGCAATACAAGACCAGGTCATCGTCACTAATAATAATTATAAAAAATATATTATTAAAACACCTGATATAATTGATAAAAATGTCGTGCATGTGGCAAACCGGGAGAAACACTCGGACATATTTTGTCTGGGTGTTCTCTCCTGTGTGGTTCATCAAAAACTTGCCTTGAAATATGGTTTGCTCGATCTTGAAGTACCTCATTATAGGTACACCCCAATTTCGGTAATGCAAAACAGTAATACAAAGTTGTATTGGGATATACCAATACAAACTGACCGAACGATTAACGCAAATCGTCCGGACATTGTATTGGTTGATCGTAGGAACGGGATAACGTATCTCGTGGATATCACTATACCGTATGACGAATATTTGAAAAAAGCCGAGCAAGATAAGATAATTAAATATCTTGATCTTGCTCACGAAATCAAGGATATGTGGCATACACCAACCACCCACATAATACCTATAGTGATATCGACGAATGGAGTTATTCCTAAATCTCTTAAAGACAATCTAGGTAAACTTGGCATCTGTTGTGGTCTCACATATGCCATCCAAAAGGCAGTTCTGTTGTCCTCATGTAGGATGTTAAGAAGGTTCCTTTCTCTGTAGTTCGAAGATCTCTCATGATTACATTACATCGTGATGTATCATGAGAGATAATACCGATATTTTTATATTTAGTATATAGCATTGTATTTAATTTTAATTTAATTTATTTTTTATTATTTTTTATACAATGATGTATGCTTTATATGATATATTGTGATTTAATAAATAAATATTTTGAAATAATAATATATTATCCCAATATCATCCATTAGTCATCACACATCGCAAAGGTGAACAATGCTGCGGTGAGTGGTGCATTCCACTGGAAATAAATAAAAGAAAAATAGAATAAAAATATGGCTAAAAAATCTGCAATGGAATCTATTCTTTTGAATTTTCGGATATTCAACTGCCACAACAAAGAAATTGTAGCATACGCGAATAAAAGTAAATAACGACTACTGCACGTTGCAAGAGTAATAATATTCTGCATTATAATGCGCTCGAAATTGACCAAATTTGCAAATTTATTACGCGTAACTCCACATTGTGCAAATTGCAGTAAAAAGTGTTTGTTTACAAGTTAAATTCTCATACTAACACATCGGAACGCTTGATAATAATATTATAATACCAACATTGTATAAGTTATGTCACGAATTTGATTATGGTTACGTAGAGTAAACGTCTCTCGTGTATAATGTAGTGAGTATCTTAATGCATAGTGCACATCTTGCAGTGGCGTATAAGTTTTGGTACGTTGTTCTTCTTCAGAATTACAATATTCTAAATAGGGGACAATCCCTTAACTCTATCCATTGCGGTCTCTAAGAGCTTTCTAACGTCTTAATGCTATTGACTTCTTCCATACTTTTGCAATGTTATGTTTCGTCTATTGATGTGATATTCGTGAAGAATGCTGATCGTTTGGTGAACGGAATGGAAGATCTTAATAGTCCATATCATCCCCCAATAGGTATACCTTGATCAACTTGTGGTAATAGGCAATGTAAAGGATGCGATATCCAGGGACATATTATAGGACCCACTCAATAGAGATAAATAAAATTAATTAAACCGATTATTCTTGAACCTACATTATATCGAAAATCAACACAAACAAAGAGGTATTTGAAAGGGAAGCAAAAACGAATTATAAAATAACCGTAGAAAATGAATGTCTTGAGCAAGTGAATGAGTAGCATGTTTAGTTGGGATGGAAAGTGTGAAAAAGAAATCGAACGTAGGAAAGTTGCTGGTTGCAGGGTGGGAGGTGCACTAAGACCTATAATGAGAAACAACAACGTCTCAATACAAGCAAAGAAACTAGTGCATTCCTGTTACCATCGATGATGTATGGTTGTGAAACGTGGACATGGACGAAAAAAGAAGAATGTTGTATAAATTGTGTAGAGAAGAAAATGTGGAAAAAATTTATGGGATATGGAAAGGAATGAAAATATAAGGAAAGAATGTGGTATGGAAGTAAGTGTTGTGACAAAGATGAAAGTTAATAAGTTGTGATGGTTTGGAGAGGGTGTATGAGAAATGTTATGTCGGTGGAAGAAACGAAAGAAGTATGCTTGGATAGAAAAGGGCGGAGGTCCGTTCTCTCTGCCTTCCCCTTAAGGGACACGGTGTGATGAGTTAACAAAAAACACATGATGGATAATCTATAACTCCTATGAGGCAGTTATCATAATGCAATCGTAGAAGAAGAAAAATCTCTAAGCCTAGCATAATATATTATTTGTTTCGAAATTTGTAGGAAACTAAAAAACTGCATGAAAATATCAAAGATCGTTACTATAAAACTAGTTTTCCCAACAGATTTTGTCCTTTCTTTACCAGGAGTATTGAATATCATTATGGGTTATTTATTGTGAACCATCCAAAGAGTTGTGTGGAAATGTGGATGTGGGAATGGTCAGCACCGGGATTCGAACCTACAACCTTCAGTACGCTGTGCGTACGAAAGCCGTCGACTGATACCATCCACATGTGTATAGATGCCTAATTGAAGAAGATACGTCAATGTGTGCAATTGATGCAACTAAGTGGGAGTACATGCAGTGTCACGTCTACTTACAGCGCACACAAAGCAGTGGTCTTGGTGCGCGACACGGCCCGGGTGGAGGGGATTCGGCAGTTTAAAGTTTGCAGTCAGCCGCTGTGTCTCTCCACAACTCACCATCCTATTTGTTAGAGATTCAAATCTATTGTTTGAAATACCATCGATTCGACTTACATCGATAAGTTTACGTACGAACCGTTAAATAGTTTGAGCCGTGCCATCGAATCAATGTTAATAATAACTAGCTTTCCCGACAGACATTGTCCTGTAGTCCTTACTATGAATATTGATTTTGAATTTGTAATTTATACAAAAATACGATTAAAATATGTTTGAATGTTAAAAAATTATTTCTGAGAGATTTAAAGCAATTTTATCAATAATCTGCGTACCAATGTTTTGAAACTCAATGGTTGTCAAGTAAATAAAAATGTCGATGTAGTGGAATTTTTCACAGATGGCGTTGTCGTCAGTAAATACATTCCATACTTATTTAATATTATAATTTATATTATTTGCTATCCATTTTTCGAATTTTTAATAATTATTCTGTTATCCAGAGGGGAGTTATCGTGTAGTCGTTACTTGATTTCGAATTTGTAGTTTATACAAAAATACGTTTGAATGTTAAAAAAATATTTCTGAAAGGTTGAAAGAAATTCTATCAAAAATCTGCGTACCAATGTTTTGAAACTCAATAGTTGTCAAGTAAATAAAAATTGTGTTATGGAATTTTTCACAGATGGCGTTGTCAGTAAATCCGTTCCATTCTAACTTTAATATTATATTTTATATTATTTGTTTTCCATTTTTCGAATTTTTAATAATTATTCTGTTATCCAGAGGGGAGAAGAATCCAATAAACCAAGCATCATAAAAATGTGTTCAGCCGATCTCGAGTTATAAGTGTTCGCACTAATCCGACCCTCTTTTATATTGTAGATTACACAAAGAGGTATATAGTTCATAGTAAAATAAATTGTTAAGTACTGGTTTGAATTTTTAAAATTTCCCATAGGTTAATAAGTGTTAAATTAGAAAACGTCGTATTAGTAAAGAGATCAGTCTTTCAGTAACATACGAGTAAAAATCAGAGATTAAAGTCAAGTCAGTAAGTTTAGAGGTAGGTAGGTACTAAGGTAAGTGGTCTATGAAGGAAATTATGTAGATGTAGAAATGGTGTTTTTTTATCGATTTACCTATTTGTTTTTTAACTTCTTTTTTTATCCTTACGCTTAATCAATAATTCAGTTTTCTTTGACATATTTTGAATTTACGATCTTATAAATACAATAGGTTTCCGAGACCAAAATCACTCGAGTCCGGGTGGAGGTCTATAATAAAATAAAATGAAAAAATGGTGCTTGCTCTGCTTGATAAGAAAAAGAAGGTAAATACGAGGAAAAAATACTGATAGAAAAAACCATTAAAATTGGGCCTTTCGCGCAAGCCCAACATAAATGACAACGTTGTTAACGTAAAGTGATCATACTAAGCAAGCCAGCAGTCAAAACGGCAGTGGAAGACAGCCATAGCCCGTATTATTTACGAAAACAACATCCATTGATTTATTCACAAGATCAAAATAATTGGTTCCTCTGTATTTTTCTGTCACCGGAATCCATCTTCCAGCCATTCTGCTCAAACCACGACAGTCAGCAATATTATTATTCCTCTAAATAACTCATATGGGCACAATACTATTACTTAATCATTCTTCTTTTCATCAGAGCATGTTTTCATGGCCTATAACTATTCTAAAGTTACATTATTAAAATAAAATAGAAGAACTGTCGATGATATTTTTACATCGAATACGATTGACATCTCTATAACAGAGTGTGTTTAAGGTGGAGGTATTGAACATAAGACACCAATTACTTACTCCAAAGGCTATGATTGCGGGTACGTGCTTTTAACAATTTTACATCAACAATCCACTCAGTCTGCAATCGGTGGTGTGAGTGCTTGGGTGCGCGTCGGATTATAACGAACGGCTGCTCTCCGAAGATGAGCCGTTGATCACATAAAACATAATCAATCAATCAATTATTTATATGCTGTGATAATTTCTTAGTTGGTTGGTGGAAAACAAAAATATTTTTCCTTCCTATCTATCTGTTAATTTTTTTTCAAATTTTTTAGTAATCGAGTGCTGTTTTTTTTTTCTATTTTTTGTGCCTAGTTTTTAAACGATAATTTGATAAATCATAACTAAACCCCACTATGAATTGTGCGTATGAAAAGTCAGTACTTTTTATTCCTTCAGTGATTGTAGATAAGCGCTAAGGGATGGTTTGCCAGCCGGTTATAAAATATCTAACAATAAGTTTGGGTTTTACTAAAAGTTTTTATCTTTTTATTTAAAACGATGAGAGAAACATAACATAATTAGTACCTATATCTATCAACTTTTAATTCATGCTTCTGTTTAATGAACCTGGTATCACCAATAACAAAAATGTAAACGCCTTCACACGTGAGTAAAGTTTATGTCAAAAAGAAGACTTCGCGAATTTCAGTAAACAGTTTGAAAATAAAAATCCTCACTTACGTGAAATGAAAATATAACGGCCTCTTGACCTATTATTCCAAAAGCTGACAACGTCACTTTTATATAGTTTAATAAAAAAAAAGTATAAACATTGTTGAAGTTATTATCGGAGTGTAGGTACAGAAGTATTACATTTTTGTTTCAATTAGATCTAAAAGTATGACAATTTTCCGGTTCTGTAAGTTCGTTAATAATAATTGGGCACCTACCTGGGTGTAATCTAGAAACGGATGAGTAATTGCAATCGTTATGACAAATTTCAAATCATACAAATCATAGACAAATCATAATTAATTTGTGGTGTTTCATAATCTGGAAACGATCGAAATTATTCCTAAAAAAACTGGAAATGATGTTTTTAGAATGATGAGAAGTTTGGGGTAGTGCTCTCCTTCTACAGACTTTTTACGGTCCGATTTTTGTCTGATTTTTTTTTCGATCGTTGATTTCTCTGTCTAAGCCCATGACAAATTAACCTTTCCCCCATGCAGCAATTTCTACAAAAAGTAGATCATACTACTTTGAACTTTCTGTGTTAAATGTGTTTTTTCTACCTCTTTCTATTAATCTACGGCCTGTTTAATAAGTGCTCAAATCTAACTCCTGTCCAGTCCAGCTATCTCTCCATTTCATGATCTCTCCAGAAACTTCTTCTCTGTCTAAGTTGACTTCGACTGTGTCTAAGGTCTCTGTCTTTCAGGGGTTTCCTTCTATGGGTCGCAACTTTTTTCATTTCCGCCATTTTAAACGAAACTGTTTTGTCCGAACTGTGTTAGCTGTAGCTTAGATCCCGTATATCATTAGTGGTTGCACGTATCGTGTCGAATAAGAGTGCCAAGGAAAGATCCAGATTTTGTCCCATCTTACATATTGAATAAGTATCATCCATTTGAGGCTTCATTATCCTCAATTTTCTGAATGTTTATTCCAAAAAAGCCATCTTCGTATATCTTTTATATAACCATGTATCTGCAGTCAGTCACCTACTGAATTGTTGAGTTGCCCATCAGCAAAATAACCAGTATTAACGTATGAGTTGTATTGTGTTAACTGCTGACAAATCTCACATTCAACAACACACCTCACTAGCAATTGTCGTTTTACCGTCAAACTGTGTCATATGGCGATTATTGCCGATTGCATAAACCCACCGCTCTTTTGTTTCATTTCCACAAAATGTACCATTGTACTGTGTGTGTAGGTATGTATTTTGTTTGTCAATAAATAAATATGGCAGACCATTGTTTTATGTAATCGATACAACAAAGACTTATCGGCTCTTGTATTGTCGACAGTGCTGGTGTATTGTGTCAATAGGTTCGCTTTGAATATTGTTTTAATGTGGAGGTTTGTTTTGAGATAACTTTCCCTGCCTTTGTGGAAACTGGAAGTGCCACTTAACAAGTACTTGACTCACAAATAAACATTTCCTTACCTTAAGAAACAAAAAAAGTGTAATAAAATGATCTATCGTGGGGTTAATACATGTGGGGTGTTCCAGATAGCAAAATTTATCTTCCTTACTTTCAATGTTTGGAATTGTTTTCATCAAAGTCTTGAATCTCATTTTACTTGGGATTAATTCATATTTGCTGGTTCTTGGGATGCTTTCCAAATCGTATGCCGTTGCAACTTCTATTTGCTAATCGATGGCTGTATAATTTTGTCGAAATTCTGTCAAACACGTGTCTAGATCAAGGGTAAATTTCTATGTTTGGTGCTAAGTCTCTTCTTTTCTGCCAAGATTCTCAAACAAAATTTTATCATTCATATTCTCGAAAAATTATGCAAGAATATGTATGGCCTCATAGAATTGTGTCATATAAATTACCACCTTTCGTACCAACTTTGGTATTTTACTGTCATCACATTTTTTACGAAATATAGGTATTTAAGTAAAGATGTGGAAGGAAAAATATTAAATACCTAGTCGAAGATGATGATTTAGGGGTAACGATTGAAATTCAATTCCGATTTCAATGTCGACTGATTGCATTTGAAATAAATTATTGTCGTGCTGTCGGAATCGCTTACTAGTCAACTTTTTAGTGTTTTAATAATGTTAGGGTTTGTACAAACAAAATTCCAAAGATACCTATCTGAATTTTCTCAAATATTGCTGTAGACATAGATCACTCTCTCGAGAGTGGAATGCCACGTTTGAAGAAAGAAGAAGAAGAAGTCACAGAACGATAGTATTATCATATTCTTAAATTCATCTTGTATATTTTTCCATATTGTGTGTTTTTTTCTACCTACTATTTATGAAAGAATATTAATAAACGCATACTAATATAGAGAAATTACTTGTATACATCCTTATTTATACTGTTTTTTTTTTCGCAAACGAATACCAGATTCAAATAGATCAACCAAAATCTAAATGTCATAATGACATCTTTATTGAGATTCCAATCGAATCAGAATTGCGATGTTTATGCAGAGTAAACCCCCTGATCACGATAGTGGCTCAAATTTTAATATAACCAAAACCAACGGTACAGAGCTTAATTAAATAAGATTTTGAAACAAAAGCTAAAGATTGGTATAATCATTTTTATCATAAAGCTCTCAATCAAGTCTTGAAAAAAAATTAAGCTCAGAAATAAATCACCTTAGTTTTTTTTCCAGAAAAAAAAAACATTAATAATAATTTAATCAAATGCAATTCTATAGAAATTGGCAACTATTGTATTTGTCTCTACAATGCACATAATTCGTCATTGTACCTGATTCGTATAAACTAATTTGCATAATTCGAATATTAATTTGCAAAATTAAATTCTCAGTACTCAATTGCTAGAAATAAGAAAAAAAATCAAATCAAAACATCAATTAATAGGAAAATATTTTTTTCAAAAATAATATGACATAAAATTTAATTGATTTTTTTAAAAAAAGTGCAGTGCTTTCAGTGTGGTGGATTGTATTTTGGTTTTGGCGGTTTTTTCATTTTACCGCCTTCTGTTCACAAATTAATTAGAGGAACGATAAAAATCTCCAAACATTTGCAGGTGAGTTTTGCTACAACTTTTTTGCTATTTTACTTTCTAAGTTTATTCAATTGGGTATATATTTTTTTTATTTACTCGTTTAAACTTGAGCCAGCTTTACTTTGACTCAGATTTCGTCATTTTCTATTATATTATTCAGACGTTCAAAAGATACCCATATAACCTTTTTTCCTTCATTATTGGCATTCACCCTCAATGCATCGAGAGTATAATCCATTGCTAGCTAGATACGGTGGTGAGAGTTCATAGTGTCTTGATTATTGAACAAGAAAATTGGAAATGAGAAGTCTATATCACCAATCGATACCTCTAAAGCTCAGAATCTTCCAACGCACGGAAAAATAGGTAGGTCTACCTCGGGTTTTTCCCCATCACGCAGTGTCACGTAAGGCCCTGTCCTAGCTGATCGCATGATCGCACGATTGCGATGATCGCATGAACGCGGACGCCCTGTTCAAACATTGTATGAACGTGTCCTAACTGGGCAGACGGACAGACGTAAATTCGATCGTCCGATGGGTGCCTTGTTTGAAATGATCGCGCGTCGCTTGTATTGCTCTGTTGTATCGATAAAATACGACACCTACTGAAAATACTTGTATAAATCCTTATTTATAGGTACTATTTTTTTCGTAAAGCAATAACGGATTCAATATAGACCTACGTGAAACTATTTTATGTTCAGCAACCGAAATCTAAATTTCATAATGACATCGTTGTATTAAGATTGATTTGCATTCTTTCAATATGCCCCAAGCCCTCACAGCTTATTGACACATTATTTCTTTCCTACCTACCATAGTCATTTTTTTCTTTAATGAGTCGTGTTGTGAAAGTGGAAATCGTCGGCACCGGGATTCGAACCCACGACCTCCAATACGCTGTGCGTACGAAAGTCGTCGACTGATACCACTGGTCTACCAACCACTTCATTTCACACAATATTCTCTCATGTCCATTGCATATACTATCTTCCTCTCTTTTTCACGCCCACGTTTCACAGCGATACATCATATTACTTTGAGAAGAAATCACCAATTAAAACGCAAAAATAAATCAGATGCCGTAGGTTGTCAGTATGGAATGCTACTTTGCCTAAAACGAGGTCAGCTGTGCTGTGGCTGTGACGCAATGTTGAGATAGCGTGGCGCTTTGGGTTCGATTATGCGGGGCTTCCCGCTGTGACCGCCATTTCATAAAATAAGAAAGCCTAGAGGACCCGCACTCTTGTAATTCTGTACTTGTAAGTTATTGTGAGTAGCTACTTGTTAAAGGTTACTCATAGGGGAAGAGAATATTTTTTTTCTTAAATTATGTTACTTCATATTCTCTGTCTGTTCTACCGAAGCTGCTCTTCTGAGGTGGAATTTAAGCTGTATTGCCATCTTTAAGGTGGTCTTCCTCGAGGATAGTTAAGTACCCTATGGCTTGTTGATCATGGAATCAGGTAGTCTCCATTCTCTGAACACGGCTATACCAGGTCTTACTTAGCTGTCTACGACAATATCAGCAGCCCCACATATCTCACGGATTATGGTGTTCCTGACTTAATGCCTTTATCTCTAAAGTTCTGAACATCTACTTGCTCCTGAACTTGTCTGCTCTACTTTCGACACCATAAGTCACAACACAACAGGTCTTTCGCACGCTTTGTAGATTCTCATTTTGCTCTCTATGGGCAAATGCATTTCTGAATATTGTATTCTTCAAAGCACCAGCGGTTGCAGATGTCTTGTTTACTTGGGTCTGCATTTCCTCCACGACATTACGGTAGTTAGGTACTCTTGAATCTCAATCCCGATCTAAATGTCAAACGTCAAAATATTTTTACTACTATACATAAATAAATCCTTATTTATACATTTTTTTTTGGTAAATCAATGCCGGAATTAAAATAGATCTACGTGGAACTATTTTTATGCATAGAAACCAAAATTTAAGTGTGATAATGGCATCGTTATCAATTTTGAAAGTGGATTGGTATTGTGATTGAGAGTTATCGCCCTGATCCACTTACTAAACCTATACAAAGGTGTCTGAAGGAGCCGATCTGTGGGGCTAGTACGAGTTTAATCGAAAGCTGATTGCACGCTTATAAGCGTTTATTAGCGTGCAAATAGTGTTCGAAAATCAAACGATCGAATTATTCGATCATTTTTGTATGGAAATTTTTCGAAACTCTTTCGATGATCTTTTCGATATTCGATCATCGAAAACTTATACTAGAGTAACTAGAGGTACAGCTGCTCTATGATTTTCTATTGGTTGTTGCGGAAGATCACGGGTTTCGACCACTGAGGACAAAAATATAATTAGATAACTTTTTTGGATGCGCAGAACAGTCACGTGACTGAAGATAAAAATCGTATGTAACACACCCCTCCCGACAAACGTCACAGTTTGTATGAGTTTAACAGCAGTCACGTGGTACTTGTTGGGACAATGCGCAAAAGCACATTATTTCTCTAGTATTATTTCTTCTAAAAGGTTTCGACCGACCATCTTCCTCTTTCACAACAAAAGCTTCGCTCTCTGTGAAAGATATCAAGAGTATATTTGTGTTGGCCCAAATTCAATTGAAAACATAAACATTTTTTTTAAATATATATCTACTCATTTTTCAAACCATTTTGTCATTTAAATTAACAATTGGTTTTCCGTTTATTTTTTCTGATAACAACACAACAGAATATACTTTTCTTTTAAAGCGCAAGCATACAACAGTAAGTTGTAGACACACACGCACGCGTGGTTTCAAAAACAATAAAATTTGCCTACAGTAGATATTCGTATCCTCATGGTTGCAACACACCGTTTTTTCTCAACGATAACAACTGCGTGGCGACGCGTGACGTTTTATAAGACTATAAAGAATTAAGTATCATTTTTTTATCATACTGATTTGTCATTTTTAATTTGTTTTAATAATCTCCTCCACGTATATCGATGGAATTTCGCGTTAACTTTTTTAAACATGCAAAATAACTCTTCCTTTTTTCTGGATTAGGTTTGCTTGCCTATTGTTTCTGCTACAGTGACCTCATTAAAAAGCTGCCAACCAGCTATGCCTCCAGCGTTCAGATGACCATCTGGGAGTTGTCCTCTGGCATTCTTTACGACTATTATGTCTTCCATTCAGTGGCGTAACGTGGGTTTTCGCCGCCCGGGGCGGGATAAACATTTGGCGCCCCCCCCCTATCTAATAAAGTTTGGCGCCCCCCCCCCCCCCCAATCTAATAAAGTTTGGCGCCCCACCCCCGTATATAAATGGAAAAAACTACTAGCTAGCTTACGCTGAGACAGGTTAAAAGGAAAAAAAACTTTATTTTATCAATTTTAAGAATTTTTTTTCTCATATATTTTCCCTTCACAAACTCGGGGCCCCGATTTTTTTCTCAGTTATTTTCCCTTCACAAACTCGGGGACCCGATTTTTTTTCTCATTTACTTTCCCTTCACAAATTCTCGTACCTATTTAAGTTTTGTGTTTTTTACCAAGTTTTTTTTTATTTGTCGGCTCATTTTGCCGCCCCCTGAAAAGTGCCGCCCGGGGCGGACCGCCCCCCCCGCCCCCCCTTAGTTACGCCACTGCTTCCATTCGTGAAATAAAGTCATTCCAACTAATAGTTGGCAACTATCCTCAGTCACAAACTTGCCTAATCTTAGTTTATCAGTATTTCAATAATTTGATGAGGTCTTGTTCAAAAGGTTCCTGTTTCGGATAGTATGCTTTGGCTCTAAATTCTACATACAAAAAATATATATATGAATACAAAAAATCTTCAAAATTCTAATTTCCATACATAATTATATATCAAATTCTAAGGTTCCCGACAGACGTCCTGATTTTACTATGAATATTGAATTCGAATTTGTATAATTATACATTGATTACCTATTTGACTAATTTAATTTTGACCGCTCTATCTGTTTTAAACGATGTTTACATTGTTTATAGGTCACATACGGACAATCGCAACAACTGAAAGATGTCAAACACCAAATATAATTAAAAAATAGAAAAGTTTATAATATTGTCAAACTACAAAGAAAGTAGGTACTAATAGAAGTAATAAGTACTTTTTTATCTTTCTAATGCTACTATCTAATTTCATAAGAACTTTCTTCTGAAAATGTCAAACGCAAGAAAGAATCAGCGAAAATGGTCCAGCCAATAACGTAGATATATAAATATGGGTCAATTTATGTATGTACTGAGATTAATAAACACTAGCGTAGATTCAAACGTACAATGAACTCGGTTACATTACGTGCATAGTAATTCATACTTACTAACAAATAATTTTTATACAAAATAATACTATGCACATTGCACAGCCATTAAATGCATGGGGTACCTACTCACTTACTAAGGTGTAGGTAAGTACTTAGTTGTGATTTGAAAATATTATCATGTGTGACATAGGTATGCATCTTTAATTGAACATATCATATTTCTGTACGTTATACTATGTACTATGATATGCCGTAATGATGCATCTCTTTAGTTATCATGTTTATATCTTAATTGTTGATAAATTTTATTGTTATTTCACGCTAAGGTAATTTTATTTGTTGTTTATACTAAAATTTCTTGTTCGTTGTGAATATGAGTGTCTTTTTTTACATTTCGCAATCATACAATAATAATCTATGGTTTTTGTTACCTACGATCAAAAACCATAGATAGAATTGGTTCTCATTTAGTCCTTAATATAAATATCGATATTGAATTTGTAATTTATACAAAAATACGTTTAAAATATGTTTGAATGTTAACAAATTATTTCTGAAAGCTTGAAAGAAATTCTATCAAAAATCTGCGTACCAATGTTTTGAAACTCAATGTTTATCAAGTACATAATAAAAATTGTGTTGTTATGGAAAAAAATTTCACAGATGGCGTTTTTGTCAGTAAATCCGTTCCATACGAGCTTTGATATAATATTTTATACTAGCTTTCCCGACAGACGTTGTCCTGTGGTTTTAAATCTAAATTATTAGGTATTGATTTCGAATTTGTATAGTAAACTTTTGATCAATGTGATTCCGACTGACGCATCTGCTTTAAACCATATTTTCCATCATCATTCTGTCAATGCACCAACTATCTTACAACTGACAGTTCCTGTCAAAATTTCAAAATAGGAATATAAATAAAATTGTAAAAAGTACTAAAAAGGTTACATACTTAGAGTTTTCATTAATTTTCTAACTTTCCAAGCAACTTTCTTTGTTTTTTCATTCATATAAGAAGCTTCTCCTGATAAAAGCCAACACGACAAAAATAAAGAATAAGCGAAATCGGTCTAACCGTTTAGGCGTGATGCGATGACATCGGAAAATAGCTCTTTCTATTTGCTTTCCATTTTTTGAATTAATCTGTTAAATTTTGTCGAATTTTTTAATAATTATTCTGTTATTCGGAGCGGAGAAGAATCCATTCAATCAAGAATCATAAAAATCTGTTTCGCCGATCTCGAATTATAAGTGTTCGCACTAACCCGACTTTCTTTTATATTATAAGATTATTGGTTGGAAAAAAATTGTTCTATATATTTTTCGTCTTTCAAAGTTTAGCTTCCGATGTAGTACTATAGCGTTCGAAGACTTTCTGTGCCACTATTGTTTTTGCATGCATGAGATTTGGGGCCATCTATATAATATTTGCCTTGAACACTGACTCACTGACTGACTGACTGACTGCCTGACTGACTGACTGATGTCATTAACGCCGCTAGATGGCGCGCCACTCGCAACTAAAGACAAAAAATAATAATATTGTTCTTCTAATACAATATGGCTGACAGCAGTGACAACTGACGGTAACATAATGATATTATTATGCCTGGTGGCTGAGCACTTTTTTTAAAGGTCTTGTAGAGAAAAACAATTTTTTGGGTTTATTAAAAAACTCACATGCGAAGTCAGCCATAAGAAAGCAAAGTGTACCAAATTAGGAAACTTTTACGCACAGCGGGACTTCATAGTGAAGAAAAGCCTTACTAATGCCATGAGTGCAATAAAAAATTTTGCGGTTTCAAGTAATTTAAAGAATGACATGCGAACTCATAGCGGAGAAAAGTCATACGAATGCAACAATTGCAATAAAAAGTTTAATCAATCAAATAATTTAAACAACCAATGACATGCTGAAAGCTATTTGAATGGTAAGTTTGCAATAAAAAGTTTAATTTCATTTTTTAGTTTGCATAAATAGTTCAATCAACCGTGTGCTGTAAAGTATCACTTGCGAATTCGGCCAAAAAATTGACAAATCAGAAAACTTTTACGCACAGCCGGACTTCGCTTTACTAATGCAATGTGTGCAATAAAAATTTTGCACACTAGCGGAGAAAAGCCATACGAATGCAACCATTGCGATAAAAAGTTTAATCAATCAAATGATAAATCATGATAAAAGCCATTTAAATGCATATTTTGTTAGAAAAGGTTCAAAATTTGTTATAAAAAAAATATCAAGTGCTTTAAAGTCTGACATATGAATTCGGCTAAAAGAAAGCATAGTTTGTATGAAGAAGTTTACAAAAAATCAGATCTTTAACTCACAGACGCGATTTCATTGCCAAGAAAACCCTTGCTAATGCAATGTGTGTAATAAAAAGTTTTTTTGCATTTTTATAAATTGTTATATTATCATGAATAGTTTGTTATAATCTATCATCGAGTGCTGAAAACAAAGTTTCCACGAAAAAGTTTACCAAATCACGAATCTTTAATCCACACACACGAGATCATAGCGGAGAAAAACCATACGAATGCCATGTTTTCAATAAAAAGTTTACACACCTAGAGTAATTTTTTAAAGATTTTCATGTGAATTCATAACGTTGAAAAGCCATACATATGTAAAGTTTGTTATAAAAACGTTTTTTGAGTTTTCATGAAGAATTCAATTAAAACAATTCAATTAATCAAAGTCTCATATAAGAATTCGGCAATACGAATGCAAAGTTTACATGAAAAAGTTTAATCAATCAAATCAGTAAATACCCACATGCCAAAAGCTATTTGAATGTACAGTTTGTAATTAAAAGTTTAAGTTGTAGGTATTTGAGTTTTCATAAAGAGTTGAATCAACCGCCTTTTAAAACTAGTTTTCTTATATTTATCAATGGGAAAAATTATTTGCCCTCTATCAAGACCGTCGATTCGAGATTGCTGTCTTTCTATCCAGCCTTCGAAATAACAGTAGAAGATGGTCGTAAGCCCGTAGTGGTTTGATCCATTTAAAAATGGAACATCAGTAATGAATTGTTACAGTCATTAGTTGTTACATATTCGTTGAGACAGTAATTGTCAATGGCCTCGCCTCTGCTAGGATTGCGTCTTGCATCAATTGCCCTGCATTACTCAAAGGAAGAGCTGTCTGTATGCAAGGGCGGATCCAGCATTGGCGCCAGGGGGGGTCACGACATAGTAAAAAATGTCATTTCCTAAATTTGGTATGATCCCCCTGACCCCCCCCCCCCCCCATTGGATCCGCCCTTGTGTGTATGTATATTATTGTAGATATACCCTTACTCTGATTGGAACGCTGTTCTATATTTGCCATCTGCAATTCATTAAGGTAGGTAGGTATATCATAGTTTTGATTATTTTTTGTATTGAGCTATGGACAGTTAAATGTCTTCCCAAAACTTCTTACTTGAGGTACGGATAAACTAATAAATATTAAGTATAAACTTTTCTTCTTCTTCTTCGTGTGCCTCTCCCAATGGAGGTTGGCGACCATCTCTTTTAACTCCTCACGGTCTTGAGCCATCAGCGTTGTCACTGTCTAAGATTTTTGAGCCAAGAGACTCTCTTCCGCCCCATTCCTTTGTCTTTCTCTATTTTTTTCTTTAATTACAAGTGTAGAAGGGAATAATTTTCCCCTTACTATCGTTTAACTTGAGCAGTAAATTAATATTTTTACACGGCAAAGCTGATAACATAATATATTTTTGCTAAATAGACACACTTTCTTCGATTCTTCTAGTAAGAAAAGCTTGTAAAATCCCACAAATAAGCCTAACTATTGCAATAAATTTTCTTCCTGTCAAACGGTATCGTTTCAATCTGAGATATAAATTTTAACACAGTTTTATTTATAAAAAAAATCGATGATTACACGATCACTTCAGATACGCCGATCAATTTTTACTTTTTATTTATAAAAAAACATATTTGATCCGCGTCTTTTATGTATGAAAAGGACATTTGCAGAAAAATTTGTTAACAAACAAAATAGTAGCCGGGCAACGCAAGTGCTTACAACCAAGATGCACTATGTCAGATTTGAATGATTTCGAATTATTATTGAGGCAGAATAGGTACATTATTTTTTAATGATTTGTTTTCTATCATAATATAGCTGATTTTTATTTCGGAAAATAAAAAGTTGCATTACATCATACCACACATTTAGTTCCAATTTCATATTTGAACCTTCTTAAAAACTATTTTTTTTTTCTTCAAAACGTTAATCTTTATTTAAAATTTAGTTTGTGCATCATGGTTGTAAGCGCTCGTATTATTAAGAAAATTAAATTTTCTATGATTAAAATGATAAACCAAAATACAATGGACCTAAAACTGAAGGGAGCACATAATTGGAAGGGAAAAAACTTAAATACGGTGTATTTATTACAGAAAGCGTTCTTGTATGGTGGAAACAACTGTCAGTTGACGTAAAATCCAACATGGCGGGTCAAAATCTACAGAGTTCAGCTCACAATCAAGCGATATGGGTTAATCTAACTCGACGACGCTTGATCTCGTGATTTTCCATCGCTGAGCTATTTTTTCCACTGATCGGAGTTTATAAATAAAGCAATAAAAGTTTAGTCTCCCCTGGTATTCGAATCATAGCTCGACGTATCAACTATACTGTCATAGGCAAACAAGGTGTTTAAAACAGCAGCCAATAATAAATATTCGGTTTTTGGAGTAGAACCATAACAACTTTCCAAATATTTCACAATTTCGATTAATGGTTTTATTGTTTGAGACCATGCCCATTCGGATCCAATAACTGGTTTCATCTTTAACCATATCGTGATGTCATCAAATGACCGCAGCATAATCATTACATCGTATCTATTATCGAAGGCATTCAACCTACTTGTCATAATAGCAATTACCTACATTGTATATTTTATTATTCTTCGCATTGAAATATATGTATTATTCAAATAGTGACCAAGTTGCGTAGTTCATATAGTTGTGATTGATTCTCGCTATAATTCTTTTTAACTAATAAACATAAGTATTATAATGATAATATAACACACGACTTCCGACCTTACAACCAATTACACCGCTCTGACACACTTCAGCTAAAACGAGTTTTTTTTTGGTGGGCAATTTCACTTTTCTTACGATATCATTTCGCGCCGCTACTGAGCCAGATGTTTCGCCTTTTTGTACCGACCACAATCGATCGATGATTAATGCACGTCACTGAATATTTTGACAGATTCTAACGTCATATTTATAATTGACAGGAATTATTATACTGCACAAACAATAGCTGTCAAACATTATATTACTATTGTGTCATTCCATTCCTATATCGAACAACGTAGTGAGATTTGAGAGTTACAAAACTGTCTACTCGTAACATTGTAACTAAGATATTTGGATTGTGTAACGCATATTTTACTGTGTCATAATTTTTGCAAACATAATTAACAAAACTGTGTGAAACAAACATGATTTGATAGTATGATACAAGTCTTATGAATAGATTTCACCTTGGTAACTGAATTTAAAAATAAAATACATAAAGTAAAAAATGATCGACTAATAATATAACTATACGTTTTTTAATAAACGCAAGGGCCGCAAAGTTCGTCTTCTTTTTTAATGATTTTTTATCTCACATGTTGACTTCCGAAAATTGAAGTCCGAAATGGTCTTGGCAGTTTCACTCAGTTCACCATCTTTTGGGATCCATTATTTTACTCAAGTCTAACGAATCACTTATCAACATTACTGTTTCTACTGAACCTTCGTATAAAAAACGTTTTTATATGGACCAAAGGAGGATTTCTATCATTGTTTACATTGGAACTTTTTTTTAACGAATGTACCCTTAAAAAATCATCACAGGTAGGTTAACTACTAATCATTACCTACTGAGCTGGCAAGTGGGCTTTTCTTACGAATATATTTTTAGAAGAAGAGCTATCTAATACAATAAATTCTGCTGGTTTTTAAAGAGTTTTGAGGATTTTTTTGGTGGTCTGCCCGGGAGGCGTCTTCCGTGGGGTTGGCCGTACAACGCCATGTGAGGGAGTCCATTCTCCTCACATGTGCATAACAGAATCTTCTACTTTGCCTACCCCAACTTACTATGTCCTCGACCTCGCATATTTCCCGTACACTCGTATTTCTGACACTTTCTCTGAGGGTCTTCCGGGCTATGCTCCCGAGAGTTTTCATTTCTGAAACTCTCAGCGCATTTTTGGTCAAAGTGGTGTCGGCCCTGGACTCGATCCCGTATGTCATGATGGGTCTAACACAAGTTTTGTAAATCTTTATCTTGCTGTTGATTCGCATATCAGGGTTCTTCCATACGGAGTTTCTAAGACATCCTGATATTGAAGCAGCCTTGTTGAAATAAAACCGTACTCACCAAATAAAATTATACGTAAGTACATAGAACAACCTCTTATCAAACTCAGACCGTTGCAAGGGTGATCGTTGAATCTATTTTTTTCATGGGCAATTTTAAATAAACTTTTCTAAACATAGATGTCAGTATAGCTGGCGGAACATAATTCTTGAAGCATTACCTACCAGTCAACCGGCGCCGTCCAATCTGAGACAGGATTCCAACCCCGAGTAGAAATTTCAAGTAAAAAAAAACACACTGGGACCTCTTGATTGTCGAAATTTTAGTAGGGGTTGTCATTCTACTTTATGGATATTTACTATTTTCCATACTTGTTAACACATGATCTTGGATCTCTTCTTACTCTTGTTAATAGTACAGACCTATCAATTTCAAAATAAAAGTGTCTGTGTGTGGATAATGTTATAATATCGTACGAAAAGAGCTGTTATTTCGGTGCAAACGTGCTGATCTCCGGTCGTGAGGAAGCAGTTACTCTGCGGTGAATTAAAAATTACCGCGTTCTTAGACGTATCGTCAGGTAGCTGCCTACTTGCCTGATGGTGCACTAGCTTCCCACACTATCCAATTAGGTACTCTTTGTTGTTATATAACGTCCGTGACATAACCGGCAATGCGTTACACCGAATCACGCCGGCGCGGCGCACTTTGTGCTCAAATTATACAAATATTACAATTATTTCAAAATTATTTTATTAAAACTTAATATATATTCCCAAAAATAATTTATATATATTTTTTTAAGAAGAAGAGATGACCTAGAAGTCTTTTCTAGTAAATTTGTTAAAGCTACATACATAGGTACCCAAAGAATCTTTCATTGGACCAAGTCTGCCTATATACATACATCTGCAGAAGAACTTTCCTCTTTCAAACAACTTCCGCTCCTGCTTTAATTAAACACTTTTAATTTCCCTTATGATTTGAAGAAAACTGTCACGATTTTCAGAAAAATGGGCTTAGAAAAATGAATAAAAAGGAAAACTAAATTTAAATTCATTGGTAGTCTAGCGGTTAAACGCCGACTTACGTACTGTTTCGTATCGGGTAACTTACTATGAAAGAGACAAAGACACTATGAGTGAGCACAGTAGGGCTATTCTCGTAATCAATCGCTTTTAAAAATCACTTAACTATAAGATTAAGACACGATCGCAAGCAGTCGTATTCACAAAACTATTGGAATCTAATCTTAATCCTATCTTGAATTGGATCATTTTCATACTGATATTTCAAACATAACGAATTTTTAAGATATCTACTAGATATCTTGTTTTGTGAATTCCAATCCGCCATTTTATGATTGTCAATCAAGATAAGAGCGTATTAAGACCGCTACGAGAATAAGAGCACAGATTCATTAAAAAAACAAAGATGGGTTTACCACCAGCATATCACACATCCATCATTGTCGTCTGACTGATTTTATTTTTTATGGGATGAAATTCCAACGACAAGCCTTTAATTGTCATGCAAAAAGTTTTAAATTCGTATTATTTTGTTCGTTCCTTCCAGAAATAGAGAAACATATTGGTTCATATTATTATAATAGTCGAATCACTCGAAAACGAGAGCACAGTTAAAAAAAAAGTCGATACAGAGTACCGTTATGGTATTTCTATGATCTTACATTGGACAGTTTTTCTCTCAACGGTCTTTTCGAAGACAGGATATCGAAGACCCACAGCTTTGAAAAACTGACCTAGAATTGTGTTGTCACTTGTTAGTTTTTATCGAGTATCCCGTTTAAATCTGAGTATAAATAATCCTTCTAGAACTTTTCTCTTTCGCTCGATATTTCACAGTAAGCATCAGATAGGGATAGTCACAACCGCTCCTGAAGGTGGCCACCGCAGCGATGGGCGAAATATTGAGAAGACCCTACAACCGACCTCGGCTTTGAAGATAGGGAAAGAAATGCCTTAAATAAATATTCAGTAAAAACACATCACTAGTCTGTTATTCGGACGAAGAACACCCAATTTTGTATATTGGGTCAAAAGCTCAACTGAACAAATGGTTTGGTACAAAAGTTCACATCTCACTACCAATTCATGTACATTGTGAACAATACTTTGAAATATACGCAGGTTAATGATATTATCATTTTAATTATTGTAATATTTCACCAATTACCTACCTGTCTTTGATCAATGATTTAACATTAATTATTCAACTCATAATAATTCACGCATTAAAACAACATACTCGATGAATTGTCTAAATATAATATTATCTACAAATAATAATTTTCCTATGTATTTTTGTATGTGGAAATATTACGCTGAAAATAAAATGCTTCGTCCGATATTATTCTGCGCAGAGCCGTGCAAATCCCTCAGAGCGTTTTTAAACACAGTTTACTCCCAAATCCAATCCAAACTCCCTTAAGACCCCACTTAAGGGCATAGGGAGGCAACAAGAGCTCTTACACACAGTTCACTACATTTACTTTAATATTTTTTTAGTTAGTATCATTATAGTAATGTTTCAATAACCACATATAAACATCTTTTGAAAAGACTCATGTAATTAAATGATGCAAGGAATCATTATCAACGGTATGAAAATGTAATAAAAAAAATAAGATTCATTTGAAGTACAAGTAAATGTAATTCCAATCCCCCTATGACCCTCTACCCTATTATTATGAGTTTTATACTCGTAGCAAGCGACTGCTGTCTCGTTGCTGGTAGTTAGGAGGAGAAGAAAATTCACCAATTGATATAAACGAAATACTCTACGCTTGAATAAAGTAATAAATCATTATCAAAATAATTTGCATATCTTCGGTATACAAGGGAAATCAACTAAGTCCAAAAACACCATTTCGAGATAATCGACAAATAAGTTTTGGTGTTTTTGTTTTCCTTCTAGAATCGTAACGAAAAAAAATAGATCTTTATTTTTTTTTACAAAACAAAGATCAATCCATATACTAAAGATTTAAAAGATAATACATATTTAAAATTCTAATCTATTAACCCAAAACAATAAAAAATTAAAAAAAGAGATGGAGTTAGTTGTTTTCTCCTGTTGAGGTGTAATTGGTGCAATTCACCTGGTGAAAAATTTGTTCTTGTAAACTTGATGGGTGGATTTAGTTGATAAAATAAGGAGTTGGTGTATTTCCCATGTATATAATGCTTTGTTTTTTGGAATATTAATACTTTGCGTTTGGAGTTAAAGGCTCATTTTGGATACTTAAATTCAAATATTTTATTTTAAATAAATTATTTTTTAATTATTCACAGAAAAGTAATGATTACTGAAGGGACAACCAATGAAGACTAGATTTTTAATTTTAAATGCAGGTTAATTTAATAAAAAATAATATTGAAAAATAAATTAGGTAGGTAAGTACATAGGTAATGTATTATATTCTTCGTGCCACAGAAGTAAATAGGTACTTAAATAACTAAATCTTTATATTGGCTTATAAAAACTAACATAATTGTAACAAAATATCCCAAAAAGGCGGGATGGTTGACGTGAGAGCCCAGTACCTACACAAAAGTGTGCACAACATATCCACAATGCCACCCCCGATGCTCTTGAATGGCTCGAAAGCCTGGATGTTGCTCTGTATTGTGCGAGTCTCCTGTATGTAGCAGATAGCATACTTCTCCATCTTTTGACGTTGCCGCCTGTTGGTGGCAAAAGACATACGAAATAATAATAATAAGGACTTGAAGCTGCTCAACCTCTTCTAGCACTCCCAAGCGGTCGATCAATATCACTTTGGCTTTGTCGCGGTTGATTCTCAATCTGAGTCTAACACTTTCGGCTTCCATTCGTCTGAACATTCCCATCTGTTCTCGAATATTTTCCGCAATAAGAGCGAAGGTTGTTGATTCGTTAACCATCTGTGTGTTCAACCAGATGTGCGCTGCTAATCTTATTTTATATGTCTTGCATGATCTTCCTTCCGCGAGACAGCAGTGAAATTGTGTGAAAATTTTCGCATTTTGCTGAAAAAACTTTTGTTGTAGAGGGGACGACAATTGTTTCCATCCAGTTATCTGGCCACTGCCCGGTGTGCCTTATCTTTAGGCTGTTGTTCAGCATACGGATACTCTCTCTGGAGATTTGCTGCGATTCCATTCTTTCCCACAGCATTGTTCCTCAGGGGTGCAACTCCCTCGCGAACTTCATCCATAATTTCGTCCGACTCTTTATCAAAAAGATATTCAATCCTGTGAGATTCATGTTGGTCAATATTATTGTAGAGGTTCTGGCAGTAACTTCTTCACTATCAACTACCTGTATACATTCCGATATCAGGGTCCTATCCACCTTTTCTAGTAGCTTGGTTGTGGCTTTACGCTTTTCTGTCAAATTTTTTACATTTTCAAATAGGTCATTAGTGTGATAGTTGTATGCATGTTCTTCGATTTCGCTGCTGATTGATTCAATATGGGAATTAATTTTTATCTCTTCTACATGCTTGTTTATTCGACTTTCTTGTGTTATCTGTATCTTTCCTTGTTATTGAGGTTGTGTTATGCCTGACTCTTTTGATACGCCGTCTCTCTGAAGAGCTTATGATCAAATCGACGTGTGCTATCCACTCTTTGTGTCTATGTTTGTTGGAATTGTCCTTTAGGTCATTAGTAACTTATGTACGTGACATATCTTAAAAAATAGTACTCATTAGCTGGTGGTCGCTTCCACAATCTGCTCCTGGGTAGCATTTAACATTATAAATATCTTCATATTACGTATTGTGAAATGAACTAGATAAGTCCACCGCTACACAAATGATAGACAGGAGATTTGCATTAAGTCCACTAATGCGTTTCTCCTGCAACTGATTGTCCAATTTGGGACATAGTTGAAATTAAAAACCTTAATAACTCGCATATTGGTTTATAGGCTTGTACATCAAACGATAGAGAATTTAAAATCTTACAAAATGGTAAAAAAAAACTCCAAACTGCCAAAAATGGACTTAGTTGATTTCCCTTTTATACCGACGATATTTTCTGTATGAAAAGCAATAAGCCTAGACCCACGGTTTGTATAACTAGTCAAAATAATTTTCCCACGAAAATTATGAATAAATTTCTCATTAAATATTATTTGCATGGAAGATGCTGTAACACACAAAATAGATTTTTATCGATAAAAAATAGACTATTCGACAAATGTTTTTTTAATTACTTTTAGTTTCCTTAATTACCTTCAATTATTTCGAAACGAACGCGTATATAGAGTTACCAGCAGGAACGTGTTTGCATCAACGGAAACTTTCTTCTCTTTTTTTTCTTTCTTGGGTTTCTGAAGCTTAAATTATGTCTGAGGGTCGTATTCGTATGCCATTTTAGTCTCTGCCTTTATGTTTAAGTATCTATCTATATAATATTTGCCTTGAACACTGACTCACTGACTGACTGACTGACTGACTGATGGCGCGCCACTCGCAACTAAAGACAAATAATACTATTGTTCTTCTAATACAATATGGCTGACAGCAGTGACAACTGACACTTGACAGTAACATAATGATATTATTATGCCTGGTGGCTGAGTACTTTTTTTAAAGGTCTTGACGTAGAGAAAAACAATTTTTTGGGTTATTAAAAAACTCACAATGACATGCGAAGTCAGCCATAAGAATGCAAAGTGTACCAAATTAGGAAACTTTTACGCACAGCGGGACTTCATAGTGAAGAAAAGCCTTTCTAATGCCATGAGTGCAACAAAAAGTTTGCGGTTTCAAGTAATTTAAAGAATGACATGTGGAGAAAAGCCATACGAATGCAATAATTGCAATAAAAAGTTCAATCAATCAAATAATTTAAACAACCAATGACATGCTAAAAGCTATTTGAATGGTAAGTTTGCAATAAAAAGTTTAATTTCATTTTTAAGTTTGCATAAATATGTAGTTCAATCAACCGTGTGCTGTAAAGTATCACTTGCGAATTCGGCCAAAAAAATTGACAAATCAGGAAACTTTTACGCACAGCCGGACTTCGCTTTACTAATGCAATGTGTGCAATAAAAAGTTTGTGAACTTATAGCGGAGAAAAGCCATACGAATGCAACCATTGCGATAAAAAGTTTAATCAATCAAATGATAAATCACGATAAAAGCCATTTAAATGCATATTTTGTTAGAAAAAGTTCAAAATTTGTTTAAAGTCTGACATATGAAATCGGCCAAAAGAAAGCATAGTTCGTATGAAAAAGTTTACCAAATCAGATCTTTAAATCACAGACGCGATTTCATTGCCAAGAAAACTCTTACTAATGCAATGTGTGTAATAAAAAGTTTTTTTTTTTGCATTTTTATAAATAGTTATAATCTATCATCGAGTGCTTTACAGTCACACAAATGAATTCGGCCATCAAAAAACAAAGTTTCCATGAAAAAGTTTACCAAATCACGAATCTTTAATCCACACACACGAGATCATAGCGGAGAAAAACCATACGAATGCCATGTTTTCAATAAAAAGTTTACACACCTAGAGTAATTTTTTAAAGATTTTCATGTGAATTCATAACGTTGAAAAGCCATACATATGTAAAGTTTGTTATAAAAAGTTCACGTTGTTTTTTGAGTTTTCATGAAGAATTCAATTAATCAAGTGTTTTAAAGTCTCATATAAGAATTCGGCAATACGAATGCAAAGTTTACATGAAAAAGTTTAATCAATCAAATCGGTAAATACCCACATGCCAAAAGCTATTTGAATGTACAGTTTGTAATTAAAAGTTTATGTTGTAGGTATTTGAGTTTTCATAAAGAGTTGAATCAACCAAGTATTTTGAAGTCTCACATGTGAATGCTCACAGCTATGCTATGAGAAAGTAAAGTTTGCATAAAAAAGGCCATAAGTGGGCGCCACGGGCGCCTTTGAAAAACTAGTTATATATAAAAATGGAGAGCTATTTCCCGATGTCATCCCATCACGCCTAAACGACTGGACCGATTTCGCTTATTCTATTTTTGTCGTGTAGGCTTTCGTTAGGAGAATGTCCTTTTAGAAGAAAAAAATTAAGAAAAATGCATGGAAAATTAGAAAATTAAAGTAAACTCTACGTAGACAACCTTATTAGTACTTTTTAACTTATATTTTTTATTCCAATTTTGAAATTTTGACAAAATTGTCAATTGGTGCGATTGATAGAATCCGGATGGAATATGATTTAAAACAGACGCATCCGTCGAAATTACATTGGTAAAATGATAATTAATTCATCACCATAGAAATTCGAATTCAATTAGGAACACAGGACAACGTCTGTCGGGGAAGCTAGTTAACTATAAATTTGACAAATAATGATTAAGTATATAATATCTTCATCCTATGACCAACCGCGATCATTTTCAGCCTCACTTTGTTTTTCCAAATGAAATTGCCTTGCTCTGTTTTATGAAATGGAGCATTAGTTGAAATTTGATAGGTATCAATAGTTCTAAACCCGTTTCTTTATACTGGTTTTTAAGGCTATACTTATGTCATAATTAGGGGTACGTAATTTTCGTATATACGAAATAGATGCGAATAAAGGCGAAATTTGCCCAATATGTGCTATAAATGCGATTTTTTAATTTTTAGTCAATTTCAGCGAAATATCGATAATTATTATTTTTTAAAGCGAAACCATCAAGTAACTCGTCAAAACGACCGCCTGTTACCACGAGCAAGCCTACCAGCACATTGGCAAATTATTTTCTCCATTAATAGCAGCAACCGTACCTACATCATCTATGAACGTAAATGGTGTAGGCACGGAAGTACGTAGAAATCTCAAAAATACCATTTTTCAAAGAAATGCTACAGAATGATCTTAGATATGGATGGATATACTCGTTTTCATAGACCACTACTTGACGTGATTAACCAAGAAACTCCTGTCGATGTCATACCTACAGATTTTAGTAGCAACAAAATGCTGCTACCCTAGCTTTGCAAAGGCAGCTATTCAAAGCTTCTTCAGTCCAGTCAACAGTGTAGATGCTGAGAGATATTTTAGTATCTACAACATAGTTATAAAATGATCGAAGGCAAAGGCGAAAGGAAGAAAATGTAGAGAGTTCTACATTTTCTTCTTTAGCTATAGCTTTTAATTAAATATTTAAAATATTATATTTAATTATTGATTTTTTAATGTAAGTTTATGCGAATAAATGCGAAATATTGCTTTTGTATTTTTTTTAAATGCGAATTTTTAATATTTTATTTGCGAAAATTACGTACCTCTAGTCATAATGCTATCATTTCGTAGAAAAGTAAAAACTAATAAAAATGATATTCGCGTGATAGAACATTGTCAAAATGACGCGGTTCTGTGTGGGCGATGTATCAGCCTGAAGGCAGAATTTTGCAAAATACTTAAAAACGTATTTTATTATCTTCGACGGATTATGATAATAAGCCTTGTATGTGGAGGTGTTTCCCAACATTGTGAGATTGTTTGTAACGATACTGTGTCAAGAGTTAAATTGGTCAACAAACTAATAAAAAGTAAGCAGGCAGTCACGAATTATTATTGTAGAGAAATTGTAATCAATTGGGTCTCTCCAACAAAATAGTTTCTTTGACATACTTATGAATTTGGTACCTTTTTAGTAATTAATTGTGATTCTGAAATAATATAACTTTTAAAATCTTTTCTTTGCCCTTGTCTTTGTCGAATTATTTATATTAAGCTCTCTTACCCCTTCACTAGCTCTGTTGATTCTGAAAAACCATTGGCAATTGGTATTTTAGAGTACATAGTTCTTATATTCTGGATATGTTTTCCTATAGTTTGCTTCAAAATAGGACCAACTATCTTAGCCTGTTTTCTTCAGTGTTGTGCTGATTTATGTTGATCAGCTATTAAGAAACCATGAACATACTTAATAGAAACTGCTACTTCTTCTTCTTCTGAGTCACAATCCTAAGATTGGTCTGCACCAAGCATACCGACTTTGTTCCTTCATTCCTCCCTGTTGTTGCTACATACCTTACAAAATGTTGAATTCATTAATTTTTATTATGGGACATTCACCCTAATATTGGAGTCTTGGAATTATATTGAAGTCCTATAATAATTTGTCTTAAATAGTGTATTTTTTTGTTTTTTTTGTCTTAAGGAGTATTTGGATTACTCATGTAATGCATTTCTTCGCATTGTCGGATGATGTCATTGTCTGATCGGATTTCCATCTCCCGAAGATCCATAACAATGGAACCTAAATGATATTTCTTAAAAAAAGTATTAATATTTATTTAAATACTGTCTTTATGAACCCATTTTATGGCATTGGAATTGAAGGAACAAAAGCAGTCAGCTGCGCTAGATCTTGCGCCATGTGAGAATATATTTTATGAGACACCACTATAACTTGTTTAAGAAACATTTTCAGAGAGGAAGAACAACGTTCGTCGAAACTATATAAGTGCAGACTGGATAATACAACGGTGCTAAGCAACATTTTCTCTGTTTCAACCACTTAGCATTTTTGTAATGTCCAGTCCTTAATTGTCATATTCTGCCGCTAACTACACGATCCAGCATTGTCCATTACCATTTTGTGTTCAAACATCCCTGATTATTCAAAATTGATCATTTTAAATTCAAAATAAGTATTTCACCATTTCGATAGTCTGATTATAAAACAAAATATAGAATCAACGACAATTAACAAAATACGAATGTTTTTTTAGATCAGATTAATTAGAAAGAGATTTGTGTAAGTTGTACAAGGTCTTTGCGTTTAGAGTATTTTGTCAATGACTATCAAATTTCTCGGAATGTCTAGAGATAATGTTATTTTGTGTGTGTTTACGTTAATTGTTGCATTCTTACAATAATTTGAATAATTAAACGCTTATACACACAATTTATTTATTGAGTTGCTCAACCGCGTGAGTTTTGCAATAGATTATAAGAAGTATATACGTTCTGCCGTAGACTTCAGACTTGAGGCACATGGTCATGCGGTTCGTAGAAAAACGGTAACCTCGAAATATTTGGATTTAACTATTCACCTTTTTGCGTGTTTGAAATACAAATCTATCTATTTGTTATAAGCTGTAATATTATTTCTTTTTTAAATACCAGAGCAGTTTTTAATCAATTTAAATTCTAATGATGAGTCAATGTCATGTAAGTAAACTGCAAAAATTGGACCTCTATCATTTAAGCACCTACATACTCTCGCGGATTTTCCTATAGTTATTAGTTATTAGTTACCTATATACACAAATATGGTATTTTAACCAGCGGAACTTATCGCATGAGGTATTTTTTTCTAGCCAACCGGTCCCGTCCAATATTAGAGAGACCAACCTCGGGTAGAAATTTCAAGTGAAAACACCTAGAAAAGATCTGAACCGACCAGAATCGAACCAGGGACCTCTTGATTAGTATACAGCACCTTTAATCTATACTAATATATAAAGAGGAAAGATTTGATTTTTTGTTTGTTTGTTTGCATCGAATAGGCTCCAAAACTACTGAACCGATTTGAAAAATTCTTTCACTTTTGGGAAGCTACAATATCGGCGGTGAACATAGGCTATATTTAATTTAAAAAAAAAAGTGGGTAAACAACGAAAACTTCAATAATGTAACCCAAGGTGTAAAAAAATTACCTAAAATATTCTTTTTATCGCGAACGCTGTGAAAACTAATGATGATAGAATAAAACAATGTACTATAATTTTGTAGAAAACATCATTATTTACAAAAAGTATCGCGACAGCATATGTCTAACTATTATAGTTATGCCACAATAAGTGTTTTTTTATTTAAAAAAAATCAATAAACTGTCACCTCTAGAAAAGGCTCTTTATTGGTATCTTGGTATTATTCCTTATTAAAATAAATTAGTTCATATTTAAGTCTGCTTCAATATGTTTGTATAACTTTTTGAATTATTCAATTCGGACATTCCATTCGAAAGTTATCACGAGTTTAAAAATGTGAGTATTGGAAAAAAAGCATTGTCTCTTATCATCTCAACTTATCCGATGCAGAGTGCGTACAGGAGCGGGGAGGGGTCATGTCAAGTTTAGTAGAAATACCGCGCAAAGTAGTCACGGTGGTAAAGTGACGTGACACGATACATTGCAATGCAATTATTCCAGATTAACATATGCTATAAAATATTTTGAAAAAGTTAGGGATCTGTATGAAAACTAAATTATTTTTAAGTATCTATCTATACCCGTGCGAAGCTGGGGCGGACCTCTAGTATAATATAATTTAACACTTTTCTATATAAAGGTGTCAGTATAGCCGGTGGAACTTATTGCCTGAGGCAATTTTTTCCAGTCAACCGGTCCCCTCCAATCTGAGACAGGCCAACCCCGGGTAGAAATTTCAAATAAAAAACACTTAGAAAAACTCTGACCCGACCGGGAATCGAACCCGAGACCTCGGATCTGAAGTCCACGCTAGTACAAATAGGCTACCTTTACAACTAGATTACTGAGGTCGGTCATATTATATATTACTCACTAACTTCCGATGGTCATACAACTCCTGTAGATTTGGCCTCCTGAACAATGATTTTCCAAGCCGTCCTATCCTGCGCAACAGACTCCCACTGATCTTCCACACCCAGAACGTCCAGGTCCCGGGTGACGTTGTTCATCTGCCGATGTCTTGGTCTTTCTGGTAGTTTTTTACCAATAGACTTACTGTCTAGGAGTCTCGATTCTTTGTGGACCTCTCTACCCCGGACCTGGCAACATGCGCGATCCGTGCCAACCTTCTAGATCTGATGTCACTGGTGGTCAATGGTTGTCCTGTGAAAGCACGTATTAGGTAGGTATATCTTATGAATAAAATTAATTAGTGGACATACAATTTTTACTTCGGGGCGTGTAAAAATACTACTTTACCTACGAAACATGTCAGGAGAAATAAAATTGTGCAAAATGTGTTTAAAAGTGTTTTATTTAAATTGTACACTGCATAAAAGTCATATTTTACGTTTTCTCACTTCCGAAAGCTTAATCATAATCAATCAAAACTCTCTTAACACCCCACTTAGGGGTTTAGGGAGGCAACAAGAGCTCTCCATAGCGCTCGATCTTGCGCAATATTTATTACCCTCAGCTCTGCTTCGAAAGCTTCGATGGTATTAGGAGGTCTTCGAGACCCTGAAGGAGGAAGAACTGATGCGCTCTCTTAACACATGTCACAGTCAAATCCATCTCGTTTCCATAATAGTTGAAATGATGGGCCCAAACTAAACGCTACTTAAAGCGTCGTTCGTGATGCGGGGGTACCATCTTATACCCAAAATTATCCTGAGCCACTTCGTTTCAGATGCAGAGACTTTATGTAATTGGGCTTTGAGAATGGGAAACACACACGCATCAAACAGCTTACATTTCGTCTCGACACTAAACTTCGACGCCTTCCATTTTTAACCCAAGTGTGAAAACACATAGGACGCCTATTCCGAGTGGCCGGCGCTGATCGCCGGAAAGAATGTTGGCTATGGTTTCAATACATTTAAAGGGGCATGCCGGAAAGCGGGTTCCTGCATTTGCTGTGCGTATGTATGCCCATTCAAATGCTTAGAAACATTATTTGCGCCGACCGGCGCCGGTCGAAATCGGCGTTCTTTGTGTTTACATTTTCACCCGAAGGCTTTATATAGAAGTATATTACAATAAGGAAAACCCACTAATAGACCTAAAGTGTTAGGCTTAAAGCAATTACAAACCATCATAAAGAAATTACATCGCGTTATAAATCTTCGTGTTATATAACACTACATAATTTAAATTTATGCAAATCAAATATTTATGTAGTTCAAAGACCTCTGAATTAGTATCACAAGTCATCCTGGATACTCACATGGCACTCCCACGACCAAACATACCGCCCAGCCGTACGAACACCGCCTAACTTTCTTCTCATTCATAATGCCGATACGTAATCACCGATAATAACAATTATTATTTTCTTTAGAGCAATAATCATATTGTTTATTACTTAAACGATAATAATTAACTTTTGTTCTCGGCGAACTTTTAAATACTACTTAGCCAAAAAAACAAAAATTACTTAAAATTTGCTAAAGTAATTACGGAGATAGTTAATAGAGAAGAGCTAACGTAACTCTAATTATTTTCTCAAATACTGTATCTACTAAAGAAAGTTTAAACGCCGCGCGCCAGGAGTGATCACACTAAATAAGTTAAACGTATTGGTATTTTTCAACATGTTGAACATTTCGAAAATTCCCATGATTAGGAATTTTGGGAATTTCGAAGATTTGACCACCTAAATTGTGAACGTTATTAATCTAAAGTGATTACACTAAGTAAGCCATCGGAGCGGCAATAGAAGACGGTCGTAAGCCTGTTGTAGTTCCATTTTACCCCGTTATTATCCACTGCAGGAGATAGGCCTCCTCATGCTCACGCCAATCCTCTCTGTCTCTGGTCATCCCCATCCACTTTGTCCCAACTGTACGCACGATTACGTCGCTCCACCAAATCGGCTGTCTTTCTACACTTCTCCGGCCAGTCTCTGGTCTCCAGTCCATCACTCTTCTACTCCACCTTCCGTCGTCCCTGCGGGATACATGACCAGCCCACCTCCATTTGAGCTTAGCAATTTTATCTCCCACGTCTGTAGTGGTTAAATTTGTTTAAAACCAACTCTTAAAATCGAACATTTATTAGTTAATGATAGCATCAAATTGTTGGTAATATGATAATACTACCAACAATGATTATAGAAACAATGTCTTCCTTATTCGATTTCTTAGTATATATTATGGAAAGGGAAAGATTTGATCAAGATTCTTCTGGAGTATACTATAACGAAACATGGATCACTAGCCAAACATAGTCCGGAAGTTTAGCAGCTTTTGAAACGGGCTGCTACAGACGCATGGTAGGGATTCAAACACAACGGAACATAACACAAATGACGATTAGAGCCGTGAAACAAGCCAACTAAAAAGAGGCGTTTGCGTTTTACTATCGTCGAAGGAATAATTATTGAGGGCAAAAACCACTGAGGTCGCCCTATTGTAGCCAGGAAGAATTGTTATCAACTGATTGAAATCTCAAAACGGCAAATACCATTACACAATTATTATAACGTGATGGATGCATGGATTACCTAATGGAGCGAATTTGATGCGAAACGATCCGTGGACCTCCTAACGTACATAAAAACAACACCACCTGGCTTTGACCAGCCAAGAAAAATCTGGTCCGCTCATGTGTTTTGACAGATCCCCCTGGGTGCGACATTGGAACCGAGAGACGGACCATAAATAAAATAGTTTCAGAGTGTGAAAGAAATGCATAACAAGGCAGATTCTCAAATTTCCTCATCCTAACCGACGGAGTGAAAGAAGAGGGAAAGCTTTTATTGATATCTTAGACGTGAGCAGCGGACAAGCAGGAAAATTGACCCTGTGCTATATAGGTACTCATTTTATTTGCAATATACCTAATCATTTCGTATGTAGGTACGAATTGCAATTTAACATACGGAAGGACCGTTTGCAAAAAATCTCTTGAATAAACGAACAATACTGCTTGCCATTCTCCAAGATTTCTCTTATTTGTCGGCGCTTTTGGTGAGAATGACGTCAGGAAGAATGGAGGCACAAGAGATGCTAATCAGGGCGAGGATAAAACGCGAAGTGGGTATTAAATCACACTCTTATCGTGTTGAGCGCATAATATAATATTATTGCGCATGGTTGTGGGTATGAGTATGTTTGAAGTTTGGAGAATTATCTGTACCACGCCCTACTTTCACTCTTTTTTAAACGAATTACAATATCATTTCAAGTGTAAAAATAATATACTTAAGTACTGAACAGGATTGAATGACATATCGCCACATACCAAAAATGACAACCGTTACTGTTAAATAATAAGGTTCGACTTGAATTATCGTGTTTCTTTGATTTACCGTGGTAGGTACTTTTATCGCAAGGAGCTTTGGCACCTACTAAAAAAAATCGAAAATTTCGTTAATTTTTTTTCGGATTACCTTCTTTTATTAATTTTTATCAATCATACCGTGTTCTTTAAGAGGTAAGAGAGAGAACGAACTTCTACTATTTTCTATACCAGCACAATCATCAGAACAAAAGTCGGAAACTGAACTGATAGGCTCCCAACTTATTAGATATCTTCCATTACTTGTTTTTAACCTGGATCCTACCAACCAATATTTTTGTCAAGTTTTTTCTCTTGTATCTACGAATGTAATATTTGGTTCTCTCTCCTCTTGTGGGTCGTGGTCACCATGATTAATGGACTCTGTCGTTGACCATTCCTCTCCAGGATTGCCTGTCCACAGCCACGCGATGAAGTGTTGGAGCGGTGCTCTGCTTTATTTGGTCGGACCAATGCATCGGCGATATAGCTTTTCTATAGTTTCCTCTCCACTGCAAGCTACATGACCTAAGTATTAGAATACAAACTCAAGGCAGAAAGGTTATGCTTAATTCTTGTAGAACTTCGTTTTTGCTTCCTTTCTATCCTCTCCCGCTCGCATACCTTTTTTTAAATACGACTATACCGACCGACCTCGGAAGCCTAGAGGCTTAGGCGTGGACTTCAAATTACGAGGTCGTGGGCTCGATTCTCGGTCGGATCAGAGTTTTTCTAAGTGTTTTTTCACCTGAAACTTCTACCCGGAGTTAGCCTGTCTCAGATTGGACGGGACCGGTAAACTAGAAAATGTCTCAGGTAATAAATTCCGCTGGCTTTCCTGACACCTTTGTATAGAAAAGTGTTAATTTGTTTTTTTTTAATTTAATTTTTTTTTTTAAATGAATCTGGGCTCACTCCAAGTGAACACAAATACACTTTTGACATCTTTCACAATAAGCAAATCGCACACCGCTGGTCTATCAACCACCTCTTTTGTATTTTATACATTATTTTTAAACAAAGGTGACATCAAATTCTCCTCGCATATGCACATAAGATCAATAAATTATCTACATAAACTGCTGGAATAGGTAGAAACCTAATTAGAATGCTAAAATATCTTTCGTTTGGCAGAAATAGGTAAAATCAGTCTTAGAGTGAAAAGAAGATTAGAAAGAAAAGAACGCTGAATCTAACCGGCGCCGAAAGAATGTTTCTTTGCATTTAAATGGGCATTCGTACAACAAAAAAACAGGAACCCGCTTTCCGGCATGCCCATTCAAATGCATTGGAACCATAGAAAAATTCTTTGCGCTGATCGGCGCTGGTCGGAATCGGCGTTGTTTGTGTTTTTACACTAACACATTAAAGAATTGATAGAAAAATGTTGATTATAATCAGTGTCTCACAGCACAAGATAGTATTTATTAATTTATGATAGTACATAATCACATGTAATTTGTTGCGACACACTAATGCCATCCTGTATTAACAACAAAATTTTAAATCGATCATTAAAAGTTAACAGCGAGTATGTAGTATGGCTACAGGAAGGATGTTGTGACAGAACTAGTATTTTTTTTTTACAAAACCTTATCCTATTTTACGGGAGATGATTTCAAAACACGGTACATGGGCCGAGTACCAAGTTAATGATAAGATTGGCGAATAACGGATGCCCCGAGGTCGGCCTCACTGTTGAACGATGAACATAAGATTTAAATCTTACTAGATTGACGTAACCTACCCACATTAGGTAGACTCGCGTATATACACAGCTCGGGGTTATGTTTTTGCTTTGATTAAGCAATGTCGATTTTCATTAAACGCTTAATAATTTATTTTAATATAATATATCAATAATACGAAACTTTATTCTGCGCACTGATCTAGTTTATGGTTTTGAAAGTTGAAGCGTTGCGGCAGACGTATCCCGTTTTATTTTACACACTATAGGTATATCATATTTCATGTTCAGTACTGTTACACCGCAAACATTAAACACTACCTGCTGTATTTAAAAACTCTGATCAGTGGAAAATAAGAGTTCAGCGGTAGAAAATTTGCGATCAAGCCGTCGTCGAGGTAGTTTAACCCATATCGATTGATTGCGAGCTGATCTCTGTAGATTTTAGCCCGCATGTTGGACTTTATGTCAACTGACAATGGTTTCAAGTGTACAACAACGCTTTCTGTAATAAATATACTGTTTTTAAGTTTTTTTCCCGTCCAATTAGGTGCTCCCTTCATATTTTGGTCCATTTTGTTTTGGTTTATCATTTTAATAATAGAAATTTTAAACAAAAAAAGCAAACATTGCATTCCCGTAATCATCGAGGTCTTACAACCATGATGCACCAACTCAATTTATAAGAAATATAATGACGTCTTGAAGAAAATACTCAAATAATACTTTTTAAGTTGGTACAAATATTAAAATTGATGTGATCAAACATTAATTGGTTCATTTTGGCTGAAACATAAAGGTTTCGTATGATTTAATAAGGACTTAACTATATTTTTCTATAAATAAATAATTAAAAAATAAGGTATCTATTCTGCATCAATAACTCGTTCAAATCTGACATAGCGAATATTGGTAGTTACCATGCACTCGCGTTGCCCGGAGTTACTATTTGTTTGTTTACAAAATTTTGTATGAAATGTCATCTTCATACATAAGAAACGCGGATTAAGTATTTTTTTATAATTTAAGTAAAAACTGATCACTGATTTATATGATATCTTACGTTTTATACGAAATCTTTCTTTTGATTTTTTTTATGAGTAAGACGGTACAGGTTAACCGTAAATAATAATGTTTGAAGCGGTTCCTTATTTTCCCCTGTCTCAGATTGAACGGAGCCGGTTGACTGGTAGATAATGGTTTACCTATAGTAGAAATTAAATTGTGTTTAAGTATATGAAATGCTCGCCAACAATTAATTCTGTTCGTTTTCCATATTTAACCAACAATGTATGGTTATATGGAAGAGCATCTAAGTATGCATATTTCAATGATGATTTTGAATGGATGAATGACGTTTCTTAGAGTTTTTAATCGAGACAAAATAATTTGTTGCTTTCTAACAAATTATTACCTTTTTAACTCACACAACACTACATTCAGAGCTCCAAATGTGCGATGGAAGTGAGTGTGTGTGCTTATAGATGTGGACCGCGGGTATCACATCGCTTCGGGTAAGCGGCGTTAGTCGATCAGTAGGTCAGTGTTCTTGGCAATTCTTATATAGATAAGCCTTGGAGTACTTTCCAACCCCTAAGGTTTCTTAAAATTTCGTCAAAACATCCAGTGTCTTAATACTTATGCATCGGAGGAAACGAGAGACGTTAGTGGGAGTCGTTTTAAATCTAAAGAAGTATCCGCATTAATGTGTCTTGAGCAAACTGAGGCTAACTCATACTGATATAATTGGTTCAGACAATAATTTACAGCAACAGATTTAAGAAAATTCTTATACTAACCTTAAATCCAAGCTCATATATTTTATATAAAAGCGTCATTACAATAGCACTAAAAACAATTGATACACAATCTATCTCTCTACATAATAATTCAGAAATGTTTGTTTGCCTTTTAGCCTATGTGGGAGCATCACGCTCAAAATACAAATGCTACGTCAGATATGAATCTGCGCAGAGCCGTGCAAAATTCCGGAGAAGGTTCTTAAAAACAATTTGCTGCATTAACTTTAATATATTTAGAGCTATTTAAAAAAATCTTTTTTTTAGGATCTTCATACAAATTTTTCAAAAAAGACAGTAAGACATCTTTTGGAAACAAAACTACTCATGTAAACGTTGAATGGAATCTTGGTATTACGGTATGAAAATGTAATAAAACAATTGTATTATAGATTGATTTGTTATACATATAAATGTTATTCAAATCTTATTATTCTCAATAAATAAAGATTTAATGAAAAAGTTGCAAAATAATTCCTCCATTTTGAAGTTTGACATATTTTAGTGACATATATTTTTTTTTATTTATTGAAAGAATAATATTAGTACAATTTTATAAAGATATATTACCATACAATAATTACTTAATGCTATTTGTATAATATTATATTTACTGCTCCATTGTAAGCATATAACTTGTGTATGGAGCAGAGGTACATTTTTTTGTTATAATATTATATTACCAGTTTTTATTTATTTTTTATTTTATATATATATTTTTTTCTACTAGACCTTATGGATATTTTATATGAGGTGAATTATAATGATATTTTTATATGAATTAATTTAAAAAACTATTGAGATAAATACAAATTTTGTTATCCTTAAGATAAGGTCGGTAAAACAGCTGCCTTTATCACACATAGAGGTCGTAGGAATTTTTTTTTTTTTACCCATCACGCCGTTTCCCGAAGGGGGTAGGCAGAGAGTACGGATTTCCATTCTTTCCTATCCAAACAAACCTCTTTCGCTTCTTCAAAACACATAACATTCCGCATCCATGCTCTCCTATTTCTTTTGCTCCTGACTTGGCCCTCCTCTAAGACTGAACCGATATGATCGGACCATGTCATTCGAGGTCGACCTCGTCTGCGTGCACCCATTCTTTCAGATTTTTATATCCTTTTTGTAATTCTTTCCTCGTTCATTCTCTCTACATGCCCAAACCACCTTAATTTATTAACTTTCATTCTAGTCACTACACTAACATCCACTCCACATTCCTTTCTAATATTCTCATTCCTCACCTTATCAATCAGTCTCTTTCCGCATATCCTACGCAGTGATCTCATTTCCACAGCATTCATTCCAACTTCCAGATTTTTCGTCCATGTCCATGTTTCAATCCCACATACATCATGGATGGTATCAGGATTGCATTGTGCATCAGCTGTTTGGATTTAAGAGACACGTTCTTATTTCTCATCAGAGGTCTTAGTGCACCGCCAACCCTTCTACCAGCCAATTTCCTTCTTTCAATCTCCTTTTCACACCTTCCATCTCTGCTAAATAGACTACCTAAATAAACATACTCATGCACTTGTTCCAAGTTCTCATCATTCACAGCCAGACAGCATTGCGTTCTTACATCTTCTCTTTCAAAAACAAGCACCTTTGTTTTATTGACATTCATCTTAAGACCATTCATTTCACAATTTCGATACACAAGCGTCACAAGTTCTTGCAAATCACGTTCGCTTTCAGCCATCAATACTAGGTCGTCTGCATACATCAGAGCGCATACATTCATCCCATTCAGATCTACACCCACTGTACTATTTTTTATATCACGCACGCAAAAATAAAAAAATAGATTGAACAGCCAAGGTGACATCACGCATCCTTGCTTCACCCCTCTCGTAAGACGGAACTCCCGTGACAGATGAGTATTCACCTTGACACAAGCAGAACTATCAGAGTAAAGGGAAGCAACAGCGCGTATCAGTTGTCTATCCACTCCATAAAAAGAAAAAAACCTCCCACAATTTCTTTCGGTCGACTCTATCATACGCTTTCTCCAAGTCTACGAAAGCACAGAAAAGCTTTTGATGTTTGTTCAATAACTTCTCCGTTACCATTCGCAGAGAGAAAATTTGGTCCGCACATCCTCTTCCATTCATAAAAGCACCTTGCGCATCCCAGACCTTACATTCAGTCACATTCCTCACTCTATCTATTAAGATCCTGCCATAAATTTTGCCTACAGCGCTCAGCAAGCTGATGGCTCAATAACTGCCGCAGTCCAGCTTTGACCCCTTTCCTTTATATAGAGGACGTATAACGGCCTTCCTCCAGTCTTCTGGAGTTCGTCCAGTCCTCCAACATTGGTTAAAAAGATCTAAGCACCACTGCAGTGTCACTTCACCGCCCAACCTAATGAACTCTGTAGGCACTCTATCATATCCAGTCGCTTTCCCATTTTTCCCTTCTTTAGTGCAATCTTCTGTTGTAGGAAATGTAGCTAAGATTCAAACCATAGAGAGAGTAACTAGCATAATATTATGTAGGTAGGTTCGATTGAACAGTGAAATTGAATCAAGTGTGAGATGTAACATATTATTATGATACATGCAGTTTTTTTTCATGTGAGTGGCAAACTATAATTTTTCTTCATTCTTTTTAATAAACATTAAAAGTGTCATTCTTCTTTTTCTGTGCTTATGTCAGTTATAGAGGTCTGTTAAGCAATGGGAAGCTAGACTAGAACCTGTTTAATTACCTACCGATCAAGCCTGACAATCGGAATCAAAAACGTAAAGCAAGACGGGTATAAGCTAGTGAGAACATAAATTAATTTGAAATGTAAGTACCAACCTACTACAAATGTAATGTGTGCTATAGATTTATGTTCTAGTAACGTTGTTTGTATACATGCAGGTACTTATAAATATTCCATGCTGAAATTTGCCAACCAACTTTGCTAAGAGTCATATGTACATACCTACATACGAAGTTGCAAAACTAAACTAAAAATAGCCTGACATATTGAGTATAATGATCAGAATAGTATTATATGGGTCTACCAAATGATCATAGCACATGCGTGTATGCTTATTCTTATATGTATTATTAACTAGAGTGTATATTTAATTTAAATATTAATAATAAAAATGTTTCAACTTATCGATTCGCTTCTATGTCGAAATTAGAATATACACAATGTGATTGGTCGAGATGTTGCAATTGATGTTTAGATTTAGAATGACTACATATTATTTCGAAATGACCGATTTTCAATCTGAATGAGATTCTATATTTGAAAATACTACCGTTTAGATTGTGTTCTTTTAACATTTAAATAATTCTTAGATAATTGTTTTTCTCATTCGTAAAAGTCGTTGGCTACCTATCCATCTCTTAATCCGATCCACTGAAACTTTTCAGTCTCCAGTGATATCTTTCAGAGTTAAAATAATGAAAGCTTGAAAGAGACAGTGCAAGCTTGACGTTTATTGTCATTAAACGCTTGGATACCTAGAATGATAAATAAGACGGTCGCTGAAATTAAAACGTATGAACTAAATAAAAGGCTAAATTTAAGTATTAACTTCAGCAATATTTTTGAGATACCTACAGCGTGGGTTAGATCCCATGTGCCGAACATCTTCCTCTTTCACGACACAAGCTTTAAGAAGCTAACTGTGAAAGAGTATTTGTGTTCACTTCGAGTGAGCACAGATTCATTTAAAAAAAATTGTAATATTGAAAATTAGATACCTAAGGGCCATTTAATTGGGGTCAGCTTTTCTAGAATACTATATATTAGTCTTAATTTCCATAACGGTGCACTTTGTTTAGAATTCCCATTAGAAAATAAACATGATAATGAAGTAACCTATAATTATTAGGTATAATAGGTATATAAATACTTTCACAAAGGTATTAATATTGAGAGAATCAAAGCCTAATTTTTTTTATATGTGGAGGGCATTCTAAAATAGAAGTAGGTACCCGTAACCGAACCATTTTGTCGCTGTGTTCGCTTCAGCCAATAATAATCTTTATAGTCATTCTAAAATAGCATCAAAGCTGCGTGCTTTATTATAAAATGTTGCGTGCTTATAAACTTTTGTTTTTTATAAGTATTAATATAAAATCTTTTATAAACTGATCATATTATAATTAATGTCTTAATGGAGGGCCAATTCAGGAGTAAAAGGAATGGGAGAAAATGTATGCAAAACTTTGTGCTCTGGATAGTAAAGGATGGAAGTCCGTACTCTCTGCCTACCCTCTCCGGAGATGCGGCGTGGTGGTTAAAAAAAATATACGTACGGTTATTTAATAATCAGTATGTTGGTTTTTATTTGACGATAGATTAGGAAATGGTTATATCTATTTTAAAAAAATGCCGCAATTTTTGCAATACACAACAATCAAATTTATTTTCGTGTCGTAAAGAAATTGCAGTTTGTTGTTATATTTTGAGCAAAGCCTATTAAAATTCATAATTAAAATAATATTGATGGCATGTTTGTTCACCGGTGTATTGTTGCAGAATTGGCAACGTGGATGCAAGTTTACCTAATGCATATTGATGAAAACTTGCATTTCATTATATAGATTGTTTTCATGTGTAATATAAATATTATATAGGCTAATAGCACAGTGAATTTCAAGTGGGCAATAATTCATCCGGGTGTCCAAATCACTACTATACCATTCTGACATCTTGTTTTCTTACTTATTTTCTTTTATTATGGTCGAAAAAGGGCATAATTATCGAAAAAATGCAGAAACTCAAACAGCTCACTAGACTGAAAAGGGTTTTAAAGAGGTTTCTGAAACCGCCCAATTCACAACTGCGGCCGGCGTCCCTGAGCACCGCGTCGCGTCACCTAAAAAAGGATGTTTTTTTTTTAACTTTATAATTTTGTTTCAGGTGTTGCGGTAGTGAGGGTGGGGCATGCGGGGGACGAAGGGGAAATATGCAGGGCTGGGTGGGGGGAAATCCCTCACTCTCCAGGTAAACTATTCAAATCTTCATAAAAGTATATCATGTATGTATTGTTCCTATTTACATAATTATGATTGAAATATGTCACCTCTTTACAGAGTAAACCCTATATACTCAGAAGGAGAAGATGCCATCGCCGGCAGATCCAAGGCTTCCTCTTCAGGCTATGGGAGTCAGAGAGGTTCTGGTGGCGGCTCTCTCAACAGTCGTCCCCACGCTATGCAGAGACCGGATCTCAGACATGTCCCATTGCCCATTTGGCCCATAGATAAGCTAGAAGACCCATACAATTTATATTCCACATACAGTAGAAGACCGTCTAGCACAAGAAGCAATTATCTTGTGAGAAGTCAGGTCTATCAAGCTCCAAGTGATTCATCGTACAGAAGTGGAACGGGGAGGGGTGATCGATTTTTACATTCCTTGCTCGCTAAAGACCCCACTTATGGCACTCACAGCGATGGCTATTCGAGTAGAAGCGAAACTGGAAAATATTTGGATACTTTTATAGCTCGCCATCAGCATTATTTAAAGCAGCAAGCTAAAGAAAAAGCCGAAAATAAAGCTACAATTCCTCGAAGAAGAATCAGCGTAACTGATGCTAGCGAAGTCAACTATATTACGAAAGAGTTCGATTATTTAATGAAGTTGACAGATTTAGACGAAAAGAAATCTAAGAAAAAACGAGAAAGAGATAAATATAGCAGCTACAGATCCAGATCCAGCAGAGATGATGCGCGATACGTTTCAAGGCGTTCTAGAAAAGCTAGAAACGCGTCATATTATGAATCAAAGGGGAGGAAGCTTGGGGAGTTGAATCCAGCAATGAGTGATAGCGATAGTAGTCTTAAAACTATCAAATACAATAAAAATAAATCAATTAATGATAAACCAACTGAAGAGGAAATCAATGATAAGCCAATTAATAATTCTGAAAAACCCAATAAAGCAGAAGAAATTGCCACAATAAAAAAACAACCAGAATCATTTTTCGATTCCTTACAAGCTGATCCGTTCTTACTTTATTCTCATTTTATAGCTGAAGAAGAAGCAAGAACACAATCTAGTAGCGTCAGAGATGTCACTAGGTCTACATCCAAAACGTTGGTGGATGGCGACAAGAGTGATACAGCTCTTTCATATAAATCAGTAAATCAGAATAATTTGGATGGAAAGGGTAAAATCAAAGAAATACACAAAGAAAAGCTAATCAAAGAACCAGACAAAGTGTCTAATGAATCAGAATATACATTTGTAGCGGATGTTGAAAGGGACGCTGAAGGAAACATATCTATAAATCAGAGAATTCTTGATCAATATAATGAAATCAGAGAAGAAATACAGAACAATAGCTTATCAGTTGAAAGAGAAGATTATCTTCGAGCACTTCTTCAAGATGTGGCTGCTGCATTAGAAGAAGCGTTAGACGCTAAAAAAGCACCCCAAACGGCTCATTCTGGTGTTCTAAAAGAAGCAAGGGAAAGGGTTGCCATGGGGTTAGTTGCTTTAAGACGTGCTGGACCTGAAGAACTGAAAGAATTATCCACAGCATTAGCTAGGGGACCTCCAATACCGGTTGTACGAGCTATCAATTCTTTTACTCCGAGAGCTCCAAGTCCGCATGCAAGAAAACCTAGTTTGTGGCAGCAGTACTACATGAGAGCGCACTCAATTCATTCACTGGATTCAGTACATTCTTGCCTGGTAAGTCTATATTTCAAAATATTTCATTTTATCGATATTTAGTTCTAAGCTGTTAGAGAATTATAACGTGATTTTTTTAATTTGAACATTATGAAATACCTAATTATTTAGTTTTCAATGCTTTAAAAAAATAATTAGAACATAGTACGTGATACAAATGTAAACATTATATCACACAATGTTGGTATGAATATATGTGTGAAGAAATGACCAATTGTCGGCAAAATGCCAGTATCAATAAGTTAACCTTGTTTTTTGTATAGATAGAATGATAGTATGCTTAGAGCTGGCGGTGCATTCCATACAAGGAAACATGCCTTTACAAATACTAGAAACGGCTATTTCACTCGACTTCGCGACAATGTTACATAATCAATGAGATATAGGCACCGGCGCGGCGCAATGTAGGTATAATCGTTGTGAACTTACAAAGTTCAACAGCTAGTCACTTTCCCTTGAATGATCTCATGCTTACAAACGTACGACGGCGTACAGTGGAATCCGCGTAATTAACAGCTGTTACCAAAATAAATATCACAACAAAACCGTCTTGTGCTGTCAGGTCACTTCGACATTTTTACCCTGTTTTTTTTTTACCCTTTGCCGGTTCTGTACAGTTTCTCTGCTAATCTTACCCCAGTCTAGTTCCGAATGTTCTCAACCTAGATTCTTTTTATCTGCCGATATCTGGAAGACCCTTTATTTTGCCCATCATTATAAACTACAAGAGGTGGCACTTACAGTATTTTACATCACAAAATAGATGACCCAGATATGAGATACTACGAATTTGACAATTATATGATTTTTGCATTTTAATGTTCCGAATTATTCTTTTTTCTTCTACTATAAATCCTGTACATCTCTTTGTAGCAGCATTAATTTTGTATCTTTAGACATCAATTGCCAAATATATCTTCAAGAATTGCTTTGAATGGCCAAACGCGTAATTGTATCGCTGACAATCCATTTGGCTATTCGTTTCAGTGTCACGTATGTAGTCTAGTAATGAGACACTATGTATCAGAAACCCTTTATTTATAACTAGCTTTCCCGAAAGACGTTGTCCTTTGATCCTAACCAGAGACAGCCCGTTCACATGAGCATAATGTACACTGCGCCCCAGAAACAAAAATAGATAATTAATTCGTTTTTTTTATTTAATAAAAATGAATCTGTGCTCACTCAAAGTGAACACAAATACACTATTTGACTCTTTCACAGTAAGCTACTTAAAGCGTGTGTCGGGAAAAAGGAAGATGGTCGGCACCTGGGATCGAACACACGACCTCCGAACGAAACAGTACGAAAGCCGGCGTCGTAACCGCTAGTCTACCAACCACTTCTGATTGAGTTAAACTAATAAAATAATAACATTAAAATATTTCTAAAACATCCATATTTCATTCGTATTCAAAGCTCAGGTGGGAACAACGCGAGAATATATGCGCGCGCGCACATTCTACTTCGCCTATGATGTACCGAATACCGATGCTGCGTGTGCACATTTTGAAAGTGCCCAATAATTTTATTGATTTTGTATGAAAAAAAAACGCTCGAAACGGTGGAGCAAGTGGGATGGGCTACTGTAAGAGCGACAGATACGTATGCGAGGGAACTACTAACTATCGTGTAGTAAACATTGATTTTGTTTTTATAGATTTTTCATAGATGGCGGTGGCAGCGTAGGCAATCTGTTCCATACTAACTTTAATATTATATTTTATATTATTTCTTATCCATTTTCAAACTTATTATTAATTATTCTGTTATCCGAGCGGAGAAGAATCCAATAAATCAAACATCGAAAGAATCTGTTCAGCCGATCTCGAGTTATAAGACTTTCATTTATATTATAAGATATTACTAGTATAGTATAAGTCGTTTTTTCATCAACTAGCGCCTGAAAAAGGATGTGGTTATGTGAATGCCTGAATTCTGAATTGAGGGTTCTCAGTACCTACGCAATACCATGTAAGGTCTGTAGTTTGTGTACACTTCTTTAATAAATATCGGTTAACATGATTTCATAGATCACACTATAATAGCTTGTGGCAAGATGCGTTTTCACCCAACTTCACACAAAACAAAAGAATTCGAGAGAATTTGGTTATAAAATTGATCAATATAAGTTGCTCACTTTAATTCAAAATCAAATTTCGCTCACGCACGAATGATGGAACAATTTCAGATAATTATTAGCAAACCATGAATCTTGAGTTTAAAATTTTACTGTCTAGTCCTTTCTAAACGTATAAAACCTTCAGTAATCACCGTACACTTTCAGATCTCTGTGCGCGATAATAGTGCATTATAATGTCGATTTCTTCTCTTTTATCAAAGTTTGTGAAAAAAGCGATTAACGATTACGTACTGTAAAAGTGTTTTAATCAGATTCCGAAACATTGAAATTAAATATTGTACCTACTTATTTTTCTTTCAAAAAGCGCATGATTGGGATTCAGTGGAATTTCAATATTTAGGTATTTATTTGTGATATTCTTTTACGTGTAAAGTATTATGTACATAATTTATAAATCTTCTTCTTCTTTGGGTGCCCTGTCAGGTCCCCCCGACGTTGGCGACCACCTCTGCAAAAGCCACTCGGTCCTGCGCTGCTCTGAAGAGTTCATCGACCCTTGATATTCCGGTCCACTCCCGGATGTTTCGCAGCCAGGACATCTGCTTCCTGCCCACTCCCCGTCTTCCCTCAATCTTGCCCTGCAGTATGAGTTGAAGAAGGCGGTACTTCTCCCCTCGCAACACATGGCCCAAATATGACACCTTCTTCACTTTGATATGCGACAGCAATTCTCTCCTGGTGTTGGCTCTCTCTCTAATTTATAAATAAGAAAAAGGAATTATATGCACAAACACACACCTTTTTCAAATAAAGGCTGGAGTACATTTTGTAATATGTTGCGTTGTTTTTCCGTCAGTTGATGTTGAACTATTGGTTGGATGGATGAAATTGCATTTGGCAATATGTCCGCCAATTTGGTTAATTATCTGTGTATATTAATACGCAATTAAGTGTTTTGATTATTGTTATTATAACTATATTCTTCTCAGTTCAGAATCCATTGTGCTTTATTCGAATGTGAACTGTTTAATTATTGTGACTGACTGCCAACATTTAGAGTAGGTAGGTACCCAAATACTATTACTTTTTTAAAACTTTCTTTTGCCTAAATGTCATTTATCTTTTGTCTTCCAGTCCGATATTCATTTCTCTATCTCTGCAATACAACTTAATCCCATTTATCACATAACAATAATAATTAAAATATCTCTATTTGGTATATGTATCTACTCAATTGTATCTGTTATAAATGATATAATTAAGCTATTCACTGTCTACCCGATGTGTAGAAAGCTTTTTTGTTAAACAAATTGCTCAATTAAATCTCTTTACATTTAATTATGTGTTCGTACATATCCTTACATATATGAGCGAAGAAACTATAATAAGCTTTTTATAGATTTTAAGTATGCATTATGTTGTACAAGTTTAATTTAATAGGTACACCATAAAGAACACCGTATCAAATGAAGTTGGAAAGATATCGTTTCCTACTTAAGTGTATCCATATTTATACTGGTTTTCTTTTTTACAATTTTCTAAGACACCTTTTTATGCAAAGTGTTAGTATAGTAAATATCCCTGTCATCAGGGATGGCCAGAATATGAATAAATGTTGGGCGTGTGATAATTGATTACCTAATTTATTAATAACATGAATAATAATATTGATTTATTTTACTCGCACACCAGTCAAGATCACTTGGGAATGCAATGCCAAGACAAGAAAACACGTAAGAAATGAAAATACACGAAAAAGACATGAAAATACGTAACGCGTAAGAAATATGAAAAAAAATGCGATAATACATGAAGACAGAAATGCGAAAATACGTAATGCGTAAGAAATGTATAAAATACATTCTACCAAAAATAGGCGCCAACAGATAATATTAAACAGAGTGTTTAAAAAATCAAACTAAAGTTTACAATAATAATGATTCGGTGTAATTATATAACTGTCCTTATTAACAACTTCTTGAAAAATTGACGAGATCGATTATATCGGTGCCGTTTTAAAGGAGGGCCAAGTCCAGGAGTGCAAGGAATAGGAGACAATGTTATGCTGCGCGAAACGTTATGCTGTTGAGTGAAATGAAAGAGGTTTGTCTAAGAATGAATGAAAAACTAAGTTTCAGCCATCCAGTCAAATCGTCCATAAAAATATCGCTCAGACAGGACCAAATTTGTTTTATTTCTGCAAGAATTACATTTTTCTCGTTTGTCTATGGCAGACGAGACGAGTAGTCACAAATCTCAACATGCAGCTGTGTACCTATAGGTATTAATAATTTCACTTTTCGCCCGGGGTGCTATTCATTCATATGCAAGTAAATGAATCAATATTGAGTATTTTTTAACAAACCGCATGTCGGGCCACCCAATCGCGGTTCACACCGGTTCGTACAGACCGACAACCCGGAAAGGTAATCATAATTCAATATTGACCCAATCAGAAATCGTCAACCCAAAGCTACAAACCAGAAGTAGATTTCACATTTCGTTAAAAAATTGTCGATACATTTTTGTCTATGGCTTCATGCAATCACTAAACCTGTTGGATCACCTGCCTCTAAGCTCAAATGACGATTTTGGAGACTTTGCGTGAATTAATACCATAAAGCACGCCTTAGAATCCGAGTTGATTTAAGGCCATAGGATATTTTTACATGGTAATTTCAAATTCTGTTGCCCCTTATAGGGGTAGTCCTATTACTAGCAATTTTAGACATTTCTCCCATTTAGCGATACGTGGTGAGAGTTCAGGATTCCCCCCCCCCCCTCCGTTTTGATCTTACTTGAATACCTAAAACAGACTCTTTTTTACGAAAAAATCACACGTATATACAATTAAAATTGATATTTAAAAATGTAAGTGTGTATGTTTAAATTGGTCATTCTATTGTGAACGCCTTTTATCTCGTCATTTATGGACAAAGAGATGATAACTATATGCACCATCTCTTATACCATGCCTCGTTTTAGACATTTAATTTATTTATTTCTTTTATTTTATTTGAAATCTGTTACAGAGTTATAACAATAGGTATATTTGGATTAAACATCAATAATCATACGTATGTTTTTAACATTTCCTCTCTTTTAATGCTTTGTAGAAAGACATGGTATCTGCATGTATGGTATCTGCAAATGAAAATTGTTAAAGGCAACTGCTGTTTTAATTCAGCGGCTGTCATGACCCATCTATATATTTCAAAATGTCATTTTGTTTTATTTCATCGTATTTTTTTTTAAACTTGATTTGTTCATCGAATGTTTGTGATCTTTATATAAGACATTGGGCACCTATGTACATAGTTTGTTGTTAAGTGAATTGTTTTTAATCAGTATCTGATTGTATTATATTTTGTTGATATCTACCGGCGCTAATATTCTCATTCCTCGCCTTATCAATCAGTCTCTTTCCGCATATCCTATGTAGTGATCTCATTTCCACAGCATTTATTCCAACTTCCATATTTTTCGTCCATGTCCATGTTTCACTCCCATACATCATGGATGATATCAGGATAGCATTGTGCATCAGCTGTTTGGATTTAAGAGATACGTTCTTATTTCTCATGAGAGGTCTTAGTGTACCGCCAACCCTTCTACCAGCCAGTTTCCTTCTTTCAATCTCATTTTCACACCTTCCATCTCTGCTAAATAGACTACCTAAATAAACATACTCATCCACTTGTTCCAAGTTCTCATCATTCACATAACATCGCGTTCTTAAATCTTCTCTTTCAAAAACAAGCACCTCTGTCTTATAGACCATTAAAGGATGACGTCATCTGACATTGGCTGGAGGGACAACGGCTGCCATGGCGACACACACACACACACACCACATACACAAACCATAGTGATGGGTTTATGTATAAACACACTCATACCAACTCTTAAACTTTTTGTTTATTTTTATCCCTCCAGGATAATGTCAAAATCCACGTGGTCTATTGACATTCATCTTAAGACCATTCATTTCACAATTTCGATACACAAGCGTCACAAGTTCTTGCAAATCACGTTCGTTTTCAGCCATCAATACTAGGTCGTCTGCATACATCAGAGCGCATACATTCATCCCATTCAGATCTACACCCGCTGTTCTCATTATTAAAAGTACCAATGTATTATTTTCGTAAAAAAAAGTTTACAAACCCCTGATTTATATTCGTCACCACATTCTTAAACGATTATAAATATTGCCGTATTTACGCACAGACCTACCGAGCGTATGAGTAGATATATCACAGCGTAATGCGTACCTACATAATACATTTTTAATTTTATTTGAACTTTCTTTTGGAGGTGCTCCGTACATTAATAGAGATACACCACGACCACATCTACCTATAAATAATAATTATTTAATAATATCTAACCGCTCTCTGGTAACAATAATTTAACTAAATTAATTACGCAATGTCGGTCATAATTATTATTATTATCATGTAAGTTTACATAAAGATAATTTCGCCATTAATTTATCACAGGAAATTCCGATATATTATATTTGCAAGTTGCTACTTACAGTAGATATACATTTTTTTTAAATTACAAAAGAAATAGTTATAATTATGTATATCTTTTAAAACCTTAAAACAACAGAATCGGAATCGGACTGGAATTAAAACGGTTAAAGTGCTTTTTGCAGCTGCCCGAGACAGGGACAGATACTCTCGAGTGATTTGGTGGACTAAACATGACAAATGAAGAAGAAGAAACTAAAAGAGACCATTATTTTCCTTTTTTATACATGCACGATATTCATAAGAAATCGCAAGCGTCGCGCAAAAAACTACGTTTTTGTGTACTAAAAGGACGTAGGTATGTATTTTATTCAAATTTTGAAATTTTGACAGAAATTGTCAACTGGTGCGATCAACAGAATGCGGATGGAATATACATGGTTTAAAACAGACGCATCGTTCGGAATGATATTGGTCAAATGATAATTAATAATTCATCACCATACAAATTCGAATTCAATATTCATATTTAGGAACACAGGACAACGACTGTCGGGAAAGCTAGTACCTGATATTATTACTCATAGTATATGGAATATACATGTCTTGTGATCGGATTTCAAAAAAAAAAAATACCCGTACCCGTACGCGTACGCCAAAAATGTGTGCGCACACATAACTCATAGTAATTGTTATCCGATTTGATTGAAATTTGGTAGAACGGTTAGCCCCTCGATGTAGATGAGTCAGTAAAATGTTGAGATCTGTACCTTCAGGGGAACCCTCTTAAAGTATCCAAAGAAATTTTCACTTGTACTAGAAAAAGGGCTAAAAAAGGAAAAAAAAATTTTTCTTCGATTTTCATAAAATTTGGTATACGCGTTGGTCTTATGCTCCTACACAAGGACGTAAAATTTGAGGTCCGTAACTTCAGTGGGTCCCCCTTAAAGTGCCGATTAATATTGAATAATATGTATGTAGTTCTAAAGCAGATAATAAAAAGCTCCAATAGTCGATATCATTTTAAAGTTTCTATAATAATTCCAAGGATAAATTCATTTTAATCGTAAAATTATGAATTTTTATGCAAAGATATGTTTTACACGAAAAGGCTGTTATACTATACTATGAGTTCTGGGCTACCCTATGTTAGCAGCTTTTTTAACTTACACTCAGGGCCGATCTTAACAGGGTCAAAAATATCCGTAAGTTTATCGATGGTTAACTAGCTGATATCCGTCAGTGAGTGTATTTTATAACAATTTTATAGGCAATGGATTTATATCTGTATCTGTTAATATCATCCTATTTCTTTACCTACGCTTTACTTCATGATTTGATTTCTCCTTTCCGTGTTAATTTAAAATACTCATAATTATTTTGATACATGATGACATCGTTGATGTGAGGGATTTATTCAGATGTGTTATTCAAAATATTGTTAAGTCATTATTTGAAAATTTGGGAACGCGATGGTAAAGAGTTTGAAAACCAGTTGCTTCTTTGTTTATGACAGATTAGAATAATTTTTGGTATTTTTACATAGTGAATGGATGTACGGGGAAACAATTTTTAGAAAAAATGTTGTTTAAAGGGATTAGTAGAGAAGGCAAGGCTTCTTTGTTTTGAGATAGTATATTTGGCCCTCGATAGGACAAATAGTTTTTTTGAAGTTTAGTCTAGATCCACGCTCCGATGGGAGACGTTCTTAAATTTTGTGTTGAAGTGTTTGAGTAATTTTTAATATCCTTCGCATATTTCAATTGTACATATTATGTACCTACCGGGGTGTGTCCGAGTGTGTTGTTATTAATACGGGATTTGCGTGCGACTTGATTAATGTGTATCTTTGGAGGTTGAAATATCACATTTGATAAATTCGCGTTTCACTTAGAATCTTCGGTTTTGGATTAAGCCTTCTGTTTAATTATTATAATATATTATTTATTGTTTGACTGGGCTAACCATAGAGGGAGGATGCGTGGCGGATCGTTAGATTGGACAGCCCCGTGGTAATTCAACTTCCAACTATGAATGTGACGTGTTTATTTTCGTTTTGTGCTTTTTTGCTAAATATTTGAAGGTATGCAGAATTTTGGGTGAGTGACCAGATTTTTTTGATATTAGAATTTGTATGGACACAGAGAATTGTTTTCTTGTGTGGTATTTTGTTTGTTGCTTGGTTGCCCCGCCAAGCATGCTTATGAGCAAGTTGCTCGATTGGTTTTAGCTGAGAGATATATGGCCGATGCGTTACGGTATTGTTTTGAATATTTGTGATCTCTGTGTGCCATTGGGCTTATTGTATTGCAGCATGTACCTCCCTGTATTGTTTTCACACGTCACATGTCAAGCACACGTCGCGAATTGTTATCTGTCATTCGCGGGTTACCCCATTTTCCGATACCAGTGATGTGACCTATCTTTAATGTTTATTTTTGAATCCGGTTAGGAATTTCATATTTAGAACCTTCTAGTAAGCTTAGTGTAGAATTTTCATTTGTAAAATTAGGTACGTCGGCGTGTTCCCCGAGAGAGTAATTTTGTTATGAATATCCGGTCGCGATAGTATGATATTCTGAGCTTGTTATTGCCCGCACATAAGATAGATTAATATGTATTTTGATCGCACCGTTGTAAATATATTACAGTTATAGTTACGGAACCCGTATGATAATATTTAGTATGTCAGGAGGGCTGTGGACTGAAGATATACCTCACATGACTCTCCGGGAGAATGGGTTGACTGAATTGGACGCTCTTCAGCTCAGCTCAGGAAGTTCCCTTCGAAAAAGCAGTGCACAAGCCCAAGATGGTGAGCCACTCGGAATCCTACTGAGGAAAACTTGCGGCCCGACGAACAGCCCACGGATAGTACGTAATTCGACTAGAAGGATAATTAGTTCGTCGATAAAGTAATTACACGTTTATTTTGATAGTGAGATCGATAATAATTAAATGCACGCGAGGTAGACATTAAAATTGTTAATAGGCAGGATCGTTTTGACTGTAGCTAGAGCCGTGGCATATTTTTCGCGTAGGAAAATCCTGTCCTATTTTGAGTCTCTGCCGGAAGTACGTTTAGGTATTTAGAGGCAAGAGGTAGATAGTTAAAAGAAAGCTTTCAGCCCCTGTAGTCTGTACACCATCAGGAACCTTTTTCAGTTGTATATATACACTATATCTGATAGCCGAATTTCGGCCCCCTTTTTGGTACCTGTTCGAGGCGTGAGGTCGCATCGAAACTGGGCCAGTCTTGGACCTTCGGAGTTTTATTTTTGCCTGAATTTTGGCAAGAAGGTTCGTTTGACATGGAAGGCCCTCTTCCGGAGGCTAATTCCTCCCATAGACCTCGATCATGCTTATCATCGTGACAAATTCTTTGATGACACTATTACTTTACTATTTCTCTAGAAAAAAATATAGATGAAATAATAATTTTATTGTAGACTAGTATAATAATGTCGTATAAGTACCAAGTTTACTTAGCCTCATCTAGATGAAAATGTGAAACATTATGCTACCTTCTTTGAGAGCTACTTACGTACATAAAATATAATAATTGGTTGAGTTCTTCCGTAGTTCGATAGTTTCGTTGAAACACTATCCCCACGCACGCGAAATATTTACATTTTTTTTTCATAATTTTTGTCAAAATATGATTTTTCATACTTATTTAATTTTTGTTGGTAAATAGATAGTTGCTGATGTATGTATGTATGTATATTACAATCTTACCATAATAATTCTGTAAAATTTGGATTTAATGGAGTTTATTCATCAACCAACATAATATACAATAATGTAACACGCTTCACATGTGACTTATTTTCTACTACACCGCCATCTCTTGAATTTTTAAAGTTACGCAACTATAGAGGAATTGTTTTTATTACAAACTTAGGGCCCGTCGAACTTCACCCCGCATCAATAATAATCAACAATCTATATATTAATACGTGAGGCAAAAACTTTATGTCCCTTTTTACGAAAATTGAGCGGACGGAGGAGTATGAAATTTCGCACACTTACAGTTTATATAGAGGAAGGATAGCGAATGCTAATATTTTTATTAAAATCATACATAAAAATGGATTAAATCAATAATAAAAACATTACGCACACTAATGTAATGTTTGTACACTACTACTCACACACACATCGATGTATTTGACATTCTGTGGCTAAATAGAGAAAAGATTAATATTTTTTGTCGCATCACGCCTAAACGGCTGGACCGATTGCGTCAATTCTTTTTTTGTCGTGTTGGCTTTTATCAGAAGAAGGTTCTTATGAATGAAAAAATTAAGAAAGTTGCGTGGAAAATTATAAAATTAAAGAAAACTCTAAGTAGGCAACCTTTTTAGTACTTTTTAAAATATATTTTTTATTCCAATTGTGAAATCACTCAAATTGGTGTATGATAGGAACTTTATTTACTTGGTAACGTGTTAGCAACGAATGTACCGTGATTGATGACATAATTATTTCATTCAAACGTTATTTAATGTGTTTTTCATCTGATATACCTACCACTGAATTGAAATTATTGTGCATTTTTTTTAAATATCTGCTACTTACAATAGAGTTTTAAGAACGTAAGCTGATATTTTAAGATATTACAAATATTTTATTACGCAAAGTGAATACAAAGAGGCGAGCTTTTGACACGCCTTATATTAATTTATTGTGAAACGTTATGCCGTGTGTCATCGGAAGTTTTGAAGATTGTAGATGAATACGAAATTGAATAAAAGAAATAGTGTGGCCGATCTTCAAGCATCACAATCACATCAACAAAAACAGAAAGTTGACAATAAGAACCTTTTTTTCAATGCGCAAGAAGAAATGCTTCATGTGTTGATTTAAAACAAATTTCAAGGTAAATGAAAAACAAAACCATCCCTAAGTGATTTAAATAATCATTTTCTTTTGGTGGTTCTAAAATAAGTTATAATAGTTTTTCTTTTACTTTACAGATACTAAATTACACATTGAATCGCAACCACTAGAAGACGCACAGTATAAACGCATCTTAATATTCCTTTACAAGTATTAATACGACAATAAAAAGAGTAATTCCTCTCAGAAGTCGCAGTAATTCGTAAATAAACATTATACATCGTTTCGGTTATTCGAAACTGGATTGGCTGTGGAACTTTAATATCGATTAAGCGGTGAGATGGAGAAAACAACGTAAAATATTCTGGTATACGCAGGTGAGTTGTCCAAATTAGGACAGATTTACGTAAACAATTTTGAATAAAATTAACAAAATTTAAATGGTCTGTAAAAGTAAATTATTTTCAAAACTACGAAAAATTATGAAAATATGAAAAGAGCCCAATATTATAACACAGTCTTTAGGTGTACAGAAATACTGTGAAATTTTATTTCTTCTTTGAGCTAAAGAAAATAAAATGGAAAAAAACTTTGAAAATAATGTTTTGTAAAATTGTTGTAGGTACAATAAATAAATGAAACAGAAGTAAAAATATTTTATTGACAGATATTTTTTTATTTTTAACTTCTATACCATATACCTTCCTAATATTCTTATTCCCATCGATATCCCAGATATTCTTCGAAGAGATCTTACCTCTACGATTAGGGAACCTCAGAACCAACACCACCTATATAAGAAGGCCTTAGTGCAGGCGGCCATTTATGGCCTCCCGCGTCACGACTGCCTGTGTGTAGACAGATATCATAGTGCACAGGTAAGTACATACAGATATAGGTGAGTGAATGTTGGGCCTCCCGATGTGACGCAGCACTAAGGCCTTCGTATATAGGTGGTGTTGCCTCAGAACATGCTTTATAATCGCTTCTTCGGTTGTCAAAAACTAAAATTTATGATTGTATACATTTTCTTCGGAGTGTATCGTGTACCTACCAATCAGTATTTTTTTTTAACTTGATATTATTTTTCAAAAATGGTATCTAACATATTGAGTGGATATCATAGGATATTTTTGGGAAGTTTTAATGAGATTTGAAGAACCTGATCTTTTTATGAGAATTTTTTTAAGTGAATCATAAACTAACCACCGAACATTGTAAAAGCACTATAAGATACACAATATAAATGGACATAAATTATACATCAAGAGGAAGTTGAGAGGTGAGTATGTACCGATATCAATCAAAGCAGATCAAAATTCCCTTTGAACCCCACTCAGCGGCATAGGGAGGAAACAAGAGCTCTCCATTGCGCTCGAATTTGCGCAATGCTTATTAACTCCTACCACACCAACTCCCTCAGCTCTGGCTCGAAGGAGCGGAACACAGTATAAGAGGATTATCCACGTCTTCGGGACCCTGATGGGAGGAAGAACGGCGCACTTCACAGCCAACTGTCATTCGGCATCATTAACACATATCCCAGCTATGTCTATCTCCTGTACCGATATGAATATTTTTTTAATCAACTTTATCACTTCAACGTGTCAATAGTTTGATTTCACTGATATAATTTTAGGTGAGGAAACGACGAATAAGGTTAGCTCAAAGAATTTTAACGCATAATAGAGTTTAAAGATTCTATACGGACAGCTCTTTACTGATGAATTGGATGGCAGAGATCCTTCAGGATAAGTCCGCCCTTTCTACTGTTCAAATGTTTTTTATTGCCACATTGTACTTATGAGTAATAAAGCTTTATTTATTTAACAGAACTATTTGCTACGATTTCGTCATCATTATTACTTCAGTAATATTGCGTCGAAAAGTAGGTACCTCTGCCATCTGAAACGAAGCTAAGAAGTTGAATCAAATCAATTTACCGTAAGAAGAGAACCTATAATATTAATTATCAAAATGCAATTAACCTATGCTAACGTAGTGCTGAAGTTTTTAAAACGTGTATGTTTGCTAATACTAATTTTTACAAATGTACCTACTATGCAGAATGTTTTTTTTTTACCTATTTAATTTTTTGGAATTGCATCCATTTGGATGATTCATGCCACCAACAAATCAAAATTATAACAGCAAAAAAAAAATAAGTATAAAGATAATAAAACTATGCAGAATGTTGAAACATAAGAAATGAAGGCATTTGCAGTATGTAAGATCATCGCATCGATACAACGTTCCAAATATTTAGGGATTCTTGCGCCGTTTTCCTACTACATATTTTGACAGGTACCTACTTATATTAAATCAATTAGTGTCAGATTTTTAAGAGGTTAATTTTATACAAATTTGAACCACTGCGGGCGTCGTCTACTTCTGCTTCAAAGGCTGGTTTAGTGTGAATAATTGAAATATGCTGTTTCATTAAAATAAAGAATATAAAATGAAAAACAGCAGTAAAATTTTTAATTGTCAAAGTGATATCGAAAATGTATTTGTTTTTATTTTATTAGACAGATGGGTACAGGTACATACAGATATTCGTGATACAAAAATTATCTCACAAATTATATAAAAACACAAGTAAATATGCAAAAAAAAAAATGACACAATATATGCAGGCGCATCTGGGGTAAAGGGATGAAGACAAAGTGTGAGGGAAAGGAATAAAGGCCATAGAAATGGTAGTATAGGGAATATGGACCAAGATTTTTTTATTTGAATTTTACTTACAAAGATTGTCTTTTATATTTCGAGATCTGCAAGAAAATAACACAATTATATTTCCCAATAATATTGTTTTTTCGTATCTCTAAGTTATTTCCAGGAAGACCAATGAATATTCTCATAATATGATTGAACCAATCTTCCAATAACTTTTTATACATTGATTGGGCATCCGAAAAAATCATTTTTTTCAATCGTATAAATCGCTTCTTCGGAGTAAACCAAGTTTAAAAATCTCAAAACAGAAACGTTAGTTGCTAGATTGCAAGACTTAGTAAAAAGAAAATCCCGAAATATAAAAGGCAATCCTCGATGCAAATATGTAAAAATATAAGCCATGAAATTAACTTTTTACTGCTGTTTTTGTTTATTATTGCATATTCACTGTCTTTGTATCTATAAACAAGTCAAATTCATAAAATTTATGAGTTTTGATGTTTTTGTTAAAAATGAATCAAGTAAGGAAGTTATTCGAATTTATTGAATATAAAATTATTAAACCTATAAATAATTCCTCACAGCACGATCTCTGCTCAATTTTGGGGGTAAAATGTATATAAAAAAGTATCACTTTGTTTATTGTATATTATGCAATGTGTTTTTTTTATTTATCAATAAAATATTTGATTTTTCAAACACATTATTTATTTTGTAATACTTACCTATATAGTATATTTTATTTACAAATAAATAGGTAAAATATGTGAAGTTGAATAATTGTAATTTAAATTCATTATGGTCGAATTTCGACCACTGGGCGACCACTAGTAATAATTATTACATAATGCAATATATTATAAGTTAAATTTAATACAGTTTTTATGTCATAAACTGTATTTAATTCATGTAATAAGTAAAAAAAAAAAAAAATTCTGGGCTTGGTCGAAGTTCGACGGGCGGGTCAGCTAGTTAATAATAACAGAAATATGACTGATAGTTAACCAGATGTTCCTTCATACAACTGTTTTTAGGGGATGAAATGAATGACAAATGCCCGCAGTTCCCAAAATGCCAATGTATAATGAATGGGACCATCTTTGTTCCATTGCATGAATAAAGATCTGGCATCTCTAGGGATAGGTAACGAACTATAACCATATTCCGAGTTCTACTCACTAACGTAAGTGAGAAATTCACGGGAATTTCGCATGGGCGGCGGAGTTTTCCTAAGTATTCTGTAAGGTTGCTATACACGTTTCCATACAAAATTGTGTTACTTTACGCAAGCGTAAATGAAACATAGAGTAGGGGTAGTGTCGAAGGACTCCCGACAGGGTGAATAGCGACGACTGCTTGAGGAGGGCTAGACCAACAATAGGTTGTAGCGGCATAGATAGTTGTTGATTTGAGCAGTGCCGCGATTAACTCAAAACTAATTGATGATAATATTATATTGAAACGCTGGTCACAAAGTGCACTATCTACGTTTCGCACTTGACCGCTTTTACGTTTTGCCGTGTGTACGTGCCGTTGAACTGATAACATCGTTATTCCGCTGACGAATCTTGTTTGAATTTACGACACAAGCCCTATGAAAATATTGTGATGAGATGTTGATAAACAATTAGACGAACAATAGAATTTGTTATTAATCAAAGCGTCCATCTTCATTATGTTAGATTGATATTACCGATTACCACACGTTCCAATTTAACTTACCGAGGAATCTGTTGTGTTTTTACTAAGTAGGCCCTTTTCGAACAACATTGTCAATCAAGCACGAAAATCTGGATTAGATAGAAAATAGGTATCCAGAACAAAAGGGTATTTTCTATGGGAAATATTCTTCCCTATATAGGGATTGGGTACACCTTGCTTCATTCATATGAAAAATCAAAAGTGATGAATGTTTTAATGAGATTTACCAAAGGTAAAATAGCTCGGCAACTTAATATTAGAAGTACTATTTCGTTAACACAGGGGGAAAACCTATAAAAACAATACAAGAAAATCGTCATGGAAGTAAACTTAGTAACAGCTTGTGAAGTTCTGGTTCACATACACAACCCACTGTAAGATTGGCTTCCCTTGGAAAGATTCCCTCCATCATTACTTGGTATGACTGCTTGCATTTGCAATAAGAAAAATGATAGAATAACAAAATTTATAGTACCGACCTATCCACGTAATTGTAATAAGTAATTTCAAAGTGAAAATTAAAACACATGAAAAGTCTGACCCGACCGGGAATTTCGAAAACGGGACCTGTTGATCTGAAGTCGGCACCTACATATATCATTAGGCTATCGAGATCTGTTTCTGTTATAAATCAAATTAATTTGCTAGAAGCAACATGTCGTGTTTTATGATATATTATGCTTCTTCTACATCATTGTGTTTAACATTCGATACAAGTTTAGAATATTAATTGAGTTTTAATTACACCATTTCAATTTAGTTGCATTAATTAATTACCTACAATAATTAATTTGTCTAGCTTCCAAAAGACGATAACATACTCGTATTGTGTGCACAGAGAGATTGCAAAACGTATGCCGAATCCTTATTTACAAATCAAATTGCCTTATGTATAAACTGTTACAATTTCCATTGAAAATCTTTCCCGCAAATATTTTTTAACATTAAACCTGCGTTGATCACACTTTCAATGTAAAAACTTAATAAAAATGGAAACAAGACTAAATTAGTCGGTAATAGCGCTGCAATCTCGATCGGTTTTTATTAGTCCCTCCCGCGTTTTGAGTGAACAGTTTAGGTAGCTAGAATCCTATGGTCTTTCATTGACCCAATACAAATTCAAATACTTTTAATATTGTTTTTCCTAGATGCCTCACATTAATAGTTTTGAAAAATAAACCTTCGAAAATAATGGATATTTTGTTTCCGTTGCTCGACTGGGTTATATTATATTATAGGTAGGTACCTACACAAGTAATTTTCAATCTTGCTTCCTATAAGTAGTAGTGTAGTGCCTATGTATCATAATGTCCAGTCTCATAAAGCATCGTTTTCTGTTTCCTCCTCTCTATACAGATTAAAGATATGTGGTTGGTTATCCAGATTTCTTGTCATCTCCTCGGTATTCGACGTTTCTCTGGTGTCTCGCACAAAACTTTATTAGACAATTCCAGGACCCATTCTGCCAACTGAATCCTTCAGAATTCCCATCAATCTTTGTACAGGTTATTGTTATTCCTGGGATAGGTCTGAGCATATTATAAGTAGTTATTTAGTTCTTCCTGTGTTTGCCTTCGCTTCGACTGCATATTTCATTTCAGGTCTTATGCACACTTTATCTAACAAATTTTATGACCTTATTTTGCTCTAGAAATTGTTTGTTGGTATATACTTCATTTGTAAGCCACCAGGAGATACCCGCTGTCTCGTTAGTGTGTCACTTAATTTTTTTACTGATCACTGTATCAAAACATGAATTCCTTTTTATTCCTCGAAAATTAAGGTGTAAAAAATGAATCTTATTCAACATTAGTAATTTGAAATACCTATTGTTATATTTTAATAGGATGAACTTTTGCGTGACAAACAAGAAATTATCACCGATCTTTTATTTCATAATACTTATTAGCACAGCGGTCCGTTGTGTAGACTGTGGAGAGAGACTATCTTGCAGTTAAGCCTAGTTCAGATATTCGATGTTATGAGCAGATGCAAAGTGATAGTCAATTTCATCAAATTATGTTTGATAATAGAGACGGCAGTCTTCGAAAATCGGTTCAAGTTTGAATTGAACCATACATTTAGTAATAGAACTTATAATACAATACCCGAGAGAGAACAAGATATTATTTTCATCGAGTAGCGAGTTATAATATATTGTAACTAGACGTGTCTAAACACCCAAATTTAAAGGCAATAAAGATGAGGCATTAACAAAAATTGATATATTCATATCCTGGCGCCAAATACATGACAAAGTTGCTGTCTTTAAATTTGGTTGCTCTCTTGTTCTCAATAATTTCCAACTTATATCTCAATATTTTATTAATAATTATTAAATTTCTACTTGTTGTATACATGGGATTTTTCGACATGTTGAACATGTCGAGAATTCTCATGATTGTGAGTTTCGAAGAGATAAACATAAACAACAGACAAGACGACTGTCATTGAATAGTGCGACTTTTTTTGGTACTACGGTAACAATATTGACATTGTTCTAAGTTGACATTCACCGCTAGAGCCATAGTCCTACCGTTGTCCTAGGAAAACAAACCATTAATGTTTATTTATTTTTACATAAGCATTAATGTTCATTGATGAAAGTTTTTATTTTTTTTTTTTATTTAATAAGGCCTTCCACTCTTAATCAATGTTCATCATTATATTGAATCAATCAATCTTCCGCCTTCGTTTATGGGTCCACAGATTCGACGTTTCCTTCCTTCTTCCCATCAGAACACAATTAGTCGCTCTTAGTTACTCTTTGTCAAAGCCCATATTTCGCTGGCGTATGATAGATCAGGTCTTATTTTAAGGTCTTACAAATTTGAGCCCAAAGCAGCGTCTGTAGCGAGTCATTTAGCTACTAAATAGCTACCTACTAATTTAGCTTCTAAATTACTCGCTTCTCGACGTAGTGTGAACGAGGTTTTAGCGACAATTGAAGCTATTGTTGTTATCATTACGTATAAAGTTATCGCACAGAACTGCTAACCTACTCCGGTCTGCACTGACACGACAATACAACCGAGCTAGCAGTTAGTGGTCGTGCAGATTGGAGCAGCCTCCGCTACACAGCTGAGATGTTATTCAATTAAGTGAACACGGAAGGAAATGTACTTATTGCGACTTACTTATCGGGAACTAGTTTCAAGAGAATTTCTAGAACTTGTGCGAACGATATTTTTATATTTTGTCTTCTAATGCTGGAGTTCTACTCAGCCGCCACCTACCTATTATTTGTTAACATTATTACCTATTTATTACACTCTATAGTAGGTATATGTTTTTTTTTTAAGTGTAGGTATCATCAAAGACGACGTATTAGCTAAAAAAAAAAATCGAAAAATAAATGAAAAAAGACGGATGCACTCAACTTTGAGAACCTGAGATCATTGAAAGATTTCCACCTGGTCTTAATATTAGAAAACGGGAACACCGAATTAAATTGTTAAGAGGTTGTAGTATGGAGGTTACGATGTCGGCTTTCGTACTGGAGGTTATGGGTTCGATCCCAGGTGCCGACCATCTTCCTCTTTCACGACACAATCTTTACGTAGCTTACCTACTGTGAAAGAGTCAAATGTGTTCATTGATGTGTTGCCATGTTGTTTTTTGGACCTACTCTCTTTGATAATTGGTATATAAGTAGGTATTCGGTTGTATCCTTTTCGGTTGTATTTGATCTTAATCTGATCATTCTTCAGTTACCAATTTCAAAGAAAATCGTTCTACTGATTGACTTCTCTTCGCTTCTTGAAATATTCATTACAACCGCGGCGAAATCAAAAATATTCTACTTTGATGTGAGCAAATGAGATTTATGAATACCTGTACCTTCATACAAACTTAATTTCATTATTTTTATGTTGTCTAAAATTAGGAAATCAATTACTTTAATTTTAAATTGTCAACTTGCTTACGAAATACCCTGTATATCCAATTAAATAGATAGTACTTAACTATTCTTATTTAGTAATACACATTTGAACACGACATAATTAAAAATCTCACAGGGTTCTGTGTAAAAACCAAAGCTATGCTGACACAGCAATTACATAGATAATAAAATTTCATCTTCTAGGTGAAATGTCTAACGATATTTTTTCTACAGCGAATCGTGTGAACTGGGCTTATTTATTATTACTATTATAAAATAATTAATTATTATCGCTTATAAAATTAATCTAAAACAATAGTGGTGAATTTTATTTTATCTGTATAATCAGTCTTAGTGTTGTGTAAACAATTTTATTTATCTTCAGTAATAAGTAGGTACTTACTCGTATTTTATGTATTTAATTGAATAGGACCATCGCTGACTGAGAGAAAGAAGTAAAAATTTACCTACATATTTTATGAGATTTTTATAGGTAAATATGAATTTGATTTCATATTATAGGATATAAAAATATATAGGTAATAGGTATAAAAGAATGTCGGGTCAGTGCGAACAATTATAGTCCGACATCGGCTAAAGAGATTCTTCCGATGTTTGATTTATTGGATTTTTCTCTGCTCCCAATTACAGAATAACTATTAAAAAGTTGAAAACATGGATAAGAAATGATATAAAATATAATATTATAGTTAGTATGGAACGGATTTTCTGCGACGCCAACGCCATCTATGAAAAATTCTTTTACAACAAAGTATTGATTATCTGACAACCATTGACATTAAAAAATATTGGTATCTGCTATCTACGCAGATTTTTGATGTAATTTTTATCGAACTCTTTTAATAATTTTTTAACATTCAAACATATTTTAAACGGAGAGCTATTTTTCGTGGTCATCGCATTACGCCTAAATGGCTGAACCGATTTCGCTAATTATTTTTTTGGCATGTTTGCTTTTGTCATCAGAAGGGTCTTATGAAAGAAAAAATATAAGAAAGTTGCGTTGATAATTAGAAAATCAAAGAAAACTCTAAGTAGGTAACCTTCTTAGCGCTTTTGATAATATAAGTTTTATTCCAAATTCGAAAAATTGAAATTAAATTAAATTTGACAGGAACTGTCAGTTCTTGAGATTGACAGAATATCGATGGAAGATACATGGTTTGAAATAGATGCATCGATCTAAATAACATTGGTCAAATTAATGATAATCACCATACAAATTCGAATCCAATATTCATATACATGAGATTTTTCGACATGTTGAACATGTTGAGAATTCTCATGATTAGGAGTTTCGGAGACAAACATTACCACCTAATGGCGAACGTTGTTAACGTAAAGTGATCACACTAAGCCAGCCTTCGAAATAACAGTAGAAGACGGTCGTAAGCCCGTAGTGGTTTGTTCCATTTAAAAATCGAACATTAGTAATGAATTGTTAGAGTCATTAGTTGTTATTTTTTCTTTAAGATCTAGTCCTGAAAAGGTCACAAGAATCTAAACATAATTAGAACGTTGTGCACCAACAAAGCCAATAGGCAATAAATATGAGACATTAACAAAAATGGATATAGTCATATCCTGGCGCCAAATACATGACAGCAGTCGCAGTCTTTAAATTTGGTTGCTCTCTTGTTCTCAACAATTTCCAACTTTTATCTCTATTTTTCATTTTATTATTTAATTTCTACTTGTTGCATACATGAGATTTTTCGACATGTTGAACATGTTGAGAATTCTCATGATTAGGAGTTTCGGAGACAAACATTACCACCTAATGGCGAACGTTGTTAACGTAAAGTGATCACACTAAGCCAGTCTTCGAAATAACAGTAGAAGACGGTCGTAAGCCCGTAGTGGTTTGTTCCATTTAAAAATCGAACATTAGTAATGAATTGTTAGAGTCATTAGTTGTTATTTTTTCTTTAAGATCTAGTCCTGAAAAGGTCACAAGAATCTAAACATAATTAGAACGTTGTGCACCAACAAAGCCAATAGGCAATAAATATGAGACATTAACAAAAATGGATATAGTCATATCCTGGCGCCAAATACATGACAGCAGTCGCAGTCTTTAAATTTGGTTGCTCTCTTGTTCTCAACAATTTCCAACTTTTATCTCTATTTTTCATTTTATTATTTAATTTCTACTTGTTGCATACATGAGATTTTTCGACATGTTGAACATGTTGAGAATTCTCATGATTAGGAGTTTCGGAGACAAACATTACCACCTAATGGCGAACGTTGTTAACGTAAAGTGATCACACTAAGCCAGCCTTCGAAATAACAGTAGAAGACGGTCGTAAGCCCGTAGTGGTTTGTTCCATTTAAAAATCGAACATTAGTAATGAATTGTTAGAGTCATTAGTTGTTATTTTTTCCAATATTCATAGTTAGGAAAACACAGGACAACGTCTGTGGGGAAAGCTAGTACTTGAATAAAATCGAATGGACGGTAAAGCCTTTTGCTTAATAGGAATGCCAAAACTACATTCGTTCATGCTTATCATTTTTTGTACTTTTGTGGGCCAATTAATGTTTTTCTTATAACTAAACTCCTTCCACACTCGTTGACATCTGAAAGACACATTCACAATAGCGCATAACGAAAATCTGGTTTTTAATTAAAGTTCAATGCTGTCAATTCATGATGTGTGGCTAACGTCATGGCATTAGATTAAAATGTACCAACCGGAAAGAAATTTGCAAATAATTTCGAAACTCAAATGAAGACTAATTTCAATTTCAATGTTTTTTTTTTTTAATAAAATGTCACAAACTCTATTCACTACGCCTGATTGGCTACTAATTTTTGTAAATCAAATAGAAAAAAAGTTCGTTAGTACCTAAATCTTAACAGTCCCTATCAAGTATGTCGAATTTGTTGAGTAAAATATGAGACAAATAAAAGTCAACGATTGTGTATACCTACTTAAATAATGAATCCTAACATCACAATATTAGAGTATCTACTTAAAGTTTTAACCAACCTCAGTAGCCTAAATGTATATGCGCTGATTTCTGATCCTCAAATGTTTCCGGGCTCGATTCACTGTCGGGTTAGGAAAGTGGTTTTCATTTATTCGGGGCTGGAAACCTGAATCAGATTGGACGGCGCTGGTTGACTGCTAGAAATTTGCCGAGGCAATGAGGACTGACGGCAATAGATACTGACACATTTGTGTACAAAAATCTTCATTTATTTACTTTTTTTTATTAAAATAATGCACAAATATCCCGTTTTACTATTTTTATTGACTGTCTCTTATGTGCATCATTAAGCATGCATATTATTTTTAGAAATGCGGTACTTCACAATAATTGAATGATTAACTCCAAAAACTTTCGGGATATGCGTTAAATTCTGAGAAGATACATAGATGTACATATCATAATATGTTTAATATAATAAAGTTTATTTCAATTAAACTATGAATTATTATCTAGAATTCTAAAACTAGTCAATCAGGTACCTAACTACATAAATAATTTGCATACCTACTACTCAAATGAACATTTACATACAGATAGGTAAGTATGTCTTGTCTACATATGCAAACCAAAAGGCTGAATTGGCCTTTGAGAAATTATTATACTTCATTGTTAAGCTAGGACAAATTATATATGTCGGTAAAGCTAGACTATTTTGCGTGGTAATCGCATCACCATATAATTTTTATTCCAATTTTGAAATTTTGACATTCAACTATCAGTTCTATTGTTAAATAGTTGGTACCATTGATAGAATGCGGATGGAATATACATGGTTTAAAACAGACACATCGGTCGGAATCACATTGGTCAAATGATAATTAATTCCTCACCATACAAATTCGAATTCAATATTCATAGTTTGGAACTCAGGACAACGTCTGTCGGGAAAGCTAGTAGGTACACACAATAAATAAACGCATTTCATATTGTGCAATATTAAAAAAAAATCACAGTGATTATGGTAATGAGTTTATCACTATAATCGCATTGTTAACAGAGAACAAAACAAGACACTGTTATTAATTTCATTTTATTATTATTAACAAGACAAGTAAAGCCATTCATCGTGTGTTCAATGTCATACACTAACAGATAACAGTGAAAAAGAACAAGGGGATGATAAAAGTGATTAACAATCACAGCGATTGTTGAATCAAAATATTACACCATAATATACGAGATAAGCCTGCGATGGGTTGTTTCCATATTATAATATTTTGATGACCTTTATTTTGTTTATATGTCAAGATTTTTGTGCTCGTTAATGCTTTTGGATTTTTTTTTGAAGGACAATTTGTTATCTTTAAAATTAAAATTAACTGAATGTTTGACCCAATCTCTTCCTACATTGGTATTCACTGTTTTTTGGATTTTTATGTCGTGATTAATTATTGTTTATTGTAAGCGAATGCTTGAAATGGTTTGGAGGGTTATTTTAAAACCAATGACCCTCATAGAAAATTCTTCTATTTTCCTCAACCATCGACAAAAACGATTTTAAAATTTGAGGTTTTAGGAAGCGTTTAAATATTATATTAATACAAAATTTCATTATCCATGTTCCAATTCGTTGCATGCGGGACAAGCTTGAATATAGTATAGGTCAGACAGAACTCCATTAGAACAAATCTTACAATTCACAGATGTCATAATCTTCTTCATCCTTTATAGGTCTTGATGAGGCTTTATAAGGGAAACGTTTCTCATGATGGACTAAGAAAATCCTTTCACACGGAAAACGGTGTGAGAGGGTCTTCTTTGCTTTCAGCAGCCACATGGGAGAAAGAACACCGCTCTCCTTGGTTCGCTCCCAACCAATGCCATAATGGCAGAAGTGATGAGTGCACCGACGTATAGCTTCGTTTCAAAGGTGGATACTTTCTGTGCCTGGAATTTGGCCAAGTACATTGACTATATGGATGGAGGAGGAACACATACGCATCGAACAGTTTACAATAATTCGTCTAAACTATACGTCGACGCTTTTCATACCTACTTTGGTCTTGTTGTTAAAGGCGCCGCTTGCCATACCGATACGAATCGGAAGCTGAGCCCCAATAATTTAACCAGTGCATGGTGGTATAATGGTTGCTCCCACATACTCAATTTTATCCACCCAGGAGACCTGTTGACCATTGGTGGTCATTTGTACATACCTAGCTGTTAATCGGACGCTTGTATTTATAATAATACAAGAGCCTTTATTTTTGTATTGAGAATGTTTATTGTTTTAACTATCACGTAATATTTAATATATGGGAGTTAAAATGACCAATTCATAGCCATGCCCCAATGAAGATGTAAGTGTGGAAGTGACGGCCACTCTGCAAGCCGACCAAGTGTTGTCTGGTACCAACCTTTAGCTGTTATCTCCGTGCCGATGGGTATCCGGGCCAAACCTTGACCCGCTCGAGAAGTTGGCCCGACAATAAACTGCAATACACCGCGCCACAATAACAATGTCTTCTTCGTGAAGACGATATAAAAATCATTGGGTCGAATGATGATTGCATACTATAAAGATAGTCAATTAAAATACCTCGCATATATGAATTCATTGCGTTTATCACGCTTTTTAATGATTTATGACTTAAAAAAACTTTTATAGATGCACTGTGAAACACAAACCTTAATATGATAATATCTCTCTCTATATAAATTATATTTTTTGGATTCACGTCCCATTACGCTTTGTAAATTCTGTAACAACTCACAATATGTAACTTTACTGTAAAGTGACTTTAAGGAAGCTTAATAGATTACCCACTGCGTCCAATCTTGCGTAATTTCAATATCCCATATCGAATGTCTTATCTCTGCTCTAAAGGAATTGAACTACAAGCATAAAAATATTTATACTAATTTCATTAAATTGATCAAAAACTCAAGATAAATTTATAATCAACATGCATTGTATCGTGAAACTTAAGAATGAAAAATAAAATACTTACAAATGTAAAGCAATTTAAATAAAACAATTAATTTGTTATTCCACGAATTATTTAATATACCCTGACTAGTTTAAGTCCTGCATGGTCACATATGACTAAGACATTAGTTCTGTTTTACATAATTTGTATAATAAAAAAACGTTTTTTTTTCTTTCATTTAAACAATTCCACCAAGAATCCACGTTCAATTGTTAACTTTACTTAACAATTTTTTTCAGATTTTTTATTATACGGCATAGTATGATCAGTGGTGTTAAATATGTACATGGTACATAATATTATATACGTACGAATTTGTAATTTATACAAAAATATGTTAAAAATTTGTTTGGATTTTAAAAATTATTTCTGAAAGCTCGAAAGAAATTCTATCAAAAATCTGCGTACCTACCAATGTTTTGAAACTAAATGGTTGTCAAGTAAGTAAATAAAAATTGTGTTGTTATGGAATTTTTCACAGATGGCGTTGTTGTCCATACATCCATTCCATACTAACTTTAATATTAGATATATTTTGTATTATTTCTTATGCATATTTCAACTTTTTAATATATAGTTGTTCTATTATCCGGGGCGGAGAAGAATCCAATAAATCAAACATCGGAAGAATCTGTTCAGCTGATCTCTAGTTATAAGTCGCACCTTTAATGCAAGACTATAACATCCAAAAAAAAGCATTTTTTTTTTCAAAAAAGGTTACAATCATATTTATTTATTATTAATGAAATCCTCAACGAATATTTAATCAAAATATTGCATTTCTATTATCAATTTCTGATTTTTCACAGTGATTTAAAAACTAAATATGCGTTTTTCTCAAAACCACTATTTTTCGATGTAATAGTCTTGCACTGAGGGTGCGAAGTGTTCGCACTAACCCGACTTTCTTTTATATTATAAGATACAGACTCCTGATTCTGGGCACTTACACAAAATATCGAACCAAGGATTAACTTCTCCACCAAAGTGTCGCCTCTTTAACGCGTGCATTCTGCCAATGTTATTATGTGTGCGACGAAATATGATATTTGATTAGAGAGATCCAACATACAACTGTTGCATCGGTAAAAAAATATCCGCAATCCCAAACGTGCTAAAGTAAACAAAAAAAGACGATAAAATTCATTATCCTTTTCTATGCTTGTCATCAGGCAGAGTTTTCTGCTAGTTCATATCTATAAAAGCTATGTAACTCAATGTGCTTATTGCTGACATTCTCTCTATAAGCTTTCAAAATGTTTTACTATCCAATAGTAATAGGTCTACAATATTAATGTCCGGGGCTTAGAAATGTATTCAAAATTCAAGACCTGTTACTTTGCATTATAATAATGTGATATTGCATACACACTATAATATGGCTGACATACAATGAGGTTTAATTTAACAAAGCAAGTAGCTTGTTAATAATACAATAGGTAGCTACATACATTTCATAGTATTAAATAGAGTTTAAAATCTCTATATATAAAATGGAGACCTATTTACTTGGACATTGCATCTGGCGTGAACGGTTTAACCAATTTCGCTGTTTGTTTTGTCGTGTTTGCTATTGTAAGGAAAAGGTTCATATGAAAATTAAGAAAGTTGCGCGGAATATAAGAAAATTTTTGACAATGCTTAACGCAGGGAACCTTCTTAGTAGATATATTAGATAATATTAGCTTTTCTATTTTTAAATTTAAATTGACGTTTGATAAACTGTCAGTTGGTGCGGTTATCAGAATGTGCCCTGAAAACATACTAAAAACAGATGCATCGGTTGGAATAATATTGTTTGAATAGATTATATATATTTTTTTTATTATAAAAATTCGATTTCTATATTCATAGTAAACACAGGAAAACGTCTGTCGTAAAAGCTAGTCAGCAATAAAGAATCGCTGCTGGCAAAATTATTAACGTGCACAAATAATACATTCTTCTGTCTTTGATTAACGATGTTGCCATAAATGTTAAGTTTAATGTGGAAAAGCTAACATTAAAAAATATCCTTCAATGATTAAATCAATAGTACCTACCTAAAGATCGTGAATCCAAATATACCATCACGATAATTCCCAATCCGTCGTAGGTTTTCATTATCTTATATTTTATGAGTGCGGTTTCAGCTGTAACCTCAATAAAGAGACGTACCTCTTTTATTCTCTTGTAATAATGCAGCTTCGGAGAAATGCTAGGGTAGTACCCGGCGCCATCAAGTATCAGTGCATGGTGACTGAACAGAAAATTGGTTGCTTAAAAATTCTCGCAAATTCCAATAGATTTACATCATTTCCCTTCTTAAATATTATTTTAAATCCAACATGATGTAAATGGCAGTTTCTTACACTCAGCCGGTGGCATGGAGATAACTCGGCATGGCATAACTAGGGACGTGGTTTCGAATCCTACCAGAAACATCTTTAACATTTTGGTGACACTCATGAATCATGATGAGTCTAGCCAACTAATGGCGAGCGTTAGGAACCTATGATAAGTCACACCAAGTCAGCCTTAAGCAGTAGTAAGAGAAGATGAGCGTAGGTAAGCCGGTAGTACAACAAATTAAACATTAAAAAAAAAACGAACATGATTGCTGTAATTACCGCAACAAAACGTTAAGTTTGTCATTTTATTTAGATGTATTTCGTTTTGTGTAAAGGCTTTCTGTGGGCATTTATATGAATTTTTTTTTTCATGAAAAAAGGCAGAGATACTCTTTTTCAATAAAGACGTGATTGAACTGCGTTGGATGCCCTTTCTTATTGTATAAAATCCTATTCTCAAACTGGCAGCAAAACCTGTCGGACGACAAGCAAAGAAAAGGGTAATTATTAATTGTTTCATTGTCCTCTAAATCAGATATTGTCCTATCTATCATTCCTTAAACTCATTCTCAGAAGTGGTTGGTAGACTAGCAGTTTCAACGCCGGCTTTCGTACTGTTTGGTGCGGACGTCGTGGTTCGATCCCAGGTGCCGACCATCTTCCTCTTTCACGACACAAGCTTTAAGTAGCTTACTGTGAAATAGTCAAGGAGTGTATTTGTGTTCACTTTGAGTGAGCACAGATTCATTTTATTAAAAAAAAAAATTGAAGGATTCCAATTTCACGTTGCCAAGCTGAGGACTGCGGCCAATTTAACATTTCTTCCCGTAGCAACAGTTTTATGTTGAAACCTCTAATCAAGTATCGTATATTATTTCGCGGACACCTGTTATTATGAAATGTACTTATGGTGTCGTTGCAAAGAAAATATAGTAGGTATGACAAAGTTTGTATTAGAAAAATGTAAGTATGAAAAATATTTCCCGTAAATATTTGTATTTGTTTTTTCATATGTATGGAAAATATTTCGCGTCGGATTTGGGTTAAAGTGTTTAACAAAACTACCACGTTATGAACTAACTAACCAATTATTATAGTGAGTACTTACTTACAAGTAGCCGGTACGTAGGTATTGGACATTATATAGACGTAGGTATAAGCGAAGACTTAATAAACACTGTATATAGGAGCAAAGGTAAAGTATATATGTTATGATGCTCTTCTCAACAAACTAATTTCGTAGTTAAACCACACGCTTACTTAAAATATTGTTATCGATTACTGAACAAATATAAGAGCATTCATAATATTTGCAGTGGAGTTACGTAACTGAACAATCTACATAATATTTTTGTCCGTTTATTTATATTTTTGTAAGAGCATCAATCATAGAAAACATACATTAAGGTCAGATATTAATATGCCCAGAGCCGTACAAAATGCTGGAGAAGGTTCTTAAATACAATTTGCTGCATTAACTTTAATATATTTAGAGCTATTTAAAAAACTCTATTTTTTTAGGATCTTCATACAAATTTCTCAAAAAGACAGTAAGCCATCTTTTGGAAACAAAATTACTCATGTAAACGTTGAATGGAATCTTGGTATTACAGTATGAAAATGTAATAAAATAATTGTAGATTGATTTGTTATACATATAAATGTTATTCAAATCTTATTCTTCTCAATAAATAAAGATTTAATGAAAAAAATTGCAAAATGATTCCTCCATTTTGAAGTTTGACAGCGGCTTTTATACTCATAGCACATATCACCCTCTATGGGTGGAATGCCTAATTAATTATCACACATGGGTGTAGGGAATGTAGCTAAGATTCAAACCATATAGCTCTCTCTATGAAAACTTGCAAATTATGTCGGTAGGTTCGTATAATATTATGAGGTCGGTAAAACAAAAATTGTAAAAGTGTCATTCTTCTTTTTCTGTGCTTATGTCAGTTATAGAGGTCTGTTAAGCAATGGGAAGCTAGACTAGAACCTGTTTAATTACCTACCGATCAAGCCTGACAATCGGAATCAAAAACGTAAAGCACGACGGGTATAAGCTAGTAAATAAATAAAAAAAAAACAACATCATCTATGACTGATGAATCATAAAAGTAGTTCGCGATGAATCTAATGACATAACACTGAGTATATTCATAATAAAAATCTTAAAAAAAAACAATGAGACGAATTCACTAATAATAATGTAAGATATTTTTAGTGATTTTTTTGTTGGTATTCTTATAAAAATGATGTATGAACAAGGAAGTAATTAGATACTTCGTTTTGAGTGCAGAACCTTGAATTTAATAATTGGAGAACAATAATTTGTATACAAATAAATAAATAACTCGGTGTACAAACAAAATAAACAGCAGAAATAATGGATTTTTGACATGTGTGAAGAATGCGGCGTCAGTGTAATGCGTTTAGTCATGCGCATTCATCAGAAAATTAAACACAATCCTGCTGATGTTGTATCATTTTCGTATAGGACTACTCGTTGCTGCAACCATCATTATAAAACTATTATTTTTAAATTTATTTCAACGCTTATTAAAAATAATAACTTTATACTCTTTGCTTCCTTTATGTTCACCATAAACTTGTTGGAAACCATTTAACTATTTATTTTGTAGAAATCGTGCTTTTCTCATTCACCAATCATAGCAGAATTCGCCAGTACCTACTAATCTAAGCTTTCTCTCAATAATGAACAACGATTCAATTTAGCAGATGTTACTTTATTTTGACCTTCTTGGAGTTAACTCTCTGATTTTAACTTACAGACTTATACGGTTTACGAATACGAAAAAGCAATTCTGCTCTTTTTGCTGGTTTTTCGAATATCCTGTTAGAGGTAGGAAATAAAATATCGGGACCGTGAGATTGACCACCTCACTTTTTTTAACACCAACAGGTCAGAAAAACCGCAAAAAATAAGCCTTGACCCCGTCGGTGGGAAGGGGGGGGGAGAGGTTCAGACAGCTGCAGGTCTGCCCCTTGTGATGGCGCAAGATCGAGCACCATGGAAAGCTTTTGTTGCGTGCCTATGCCCCTGAGTGGGGTTTATAGGGAGAATGAATGAATGACATAAGTAAATAAATTCGAATATTAAGTGAAAAGGTAGTAATTATACATAACACTTCTCATTGCTCTTTATTATTTTTTTTGAATAGGTAAGTACCTCAGTTTCAAATCATAAACAACATTCTTAAAAAAAATCAATGTTCAAAAACATTTTTTCATTTTTTTTTCATAACACTTCGGTGAACGCCTGGCAGTGCTCAAGACCCAGCTAAATATTCTTGCTTATTCATATTTTTATTCTTTAAAATATTTCAACTTTAAAGGTATAAAAAAAATGTTTTGAAAATCATACCTATAGGTTGATTTTACCCTTTCTCTTTCAACCTGATCTACGGTTCTGTGCTAAGGAATATGAGAAGTATTATACAAGTTTTCAGCATGCATCCAAAACTGTCAAAACATCACCTCTCGGACTACTTAGAGATTATTGCTGTAATATAATCGTATAGGTATAATAATATACTGATGAAACGTCTTCCTCTTTTGTTTGTTTACCGAAACCAATTACACAAACCGCACCATAAACGCTTATTTGTTTAATGTTCAATTTAACAAATTAAATATTTGGGATTTTGTAATTATTCAACTACTAAATCTGTGCGTGTGCCAACATAAATTGTAGATGGAACAGTTCGTTGGTTTAACACATGTAAATTTATTGAACCATTCGGATTAAGTAATGAACAGAATATATTTTTAAATACGCTCTAAGCAAATAGTGTGTAATGTTGAAAATGTAGCCTTGAAATATGAAAGCACATTATCTTTATTTTTTAGGTACATATTCAATAAGTTTAGCCCAAACAATGTTAACTAACATCAAAAACGATCCCTTAAATAAAATATTGCGTGACCCCATCCAAAACCTCTTCATTGCTCAACATAAGAACATGACATGACATGCATGAACCCCTTCACACGGAATGCTGTTCATGAAAGGACTTTTCGGCTTTACGGATCTCGTCCATAAACCAGTCACAAATGTTTTCCTTAATATTTTTCAAACTATTAAAAATGACTGAAATAAACCGTGCTGTGAATCCGCTAAGAGATCGCACCACAAGAATATCCAACAATCTATACAAAATGCCGTGGTATGACTAGAAATATCTTTTTTGGGTCTAGGAAAATTCATCGCGAACAATTCTGTGGTGGCATGGTAAAAGGCATTAAGTCAGTGGGATGACATTTCTCAGTATGGCGGATTTACTTGTCAGTATTTTAAGAGGTTTCATTTTTGTCAAATATTATTAAATACAAATAAAATAGATCAACTTTGATGCATTTACTTCGTTAAAAAGAGTTTACTACACTATAACTCATATTTATTTCTTCAATATTTCTTTGTTTATATACTTTATTTATAATGCGTGTCTTTTTACCTTGACAATTTTGGCTCATAGGTTGAAAAAATTTGTACTTAGGTCAAATTTTACAAGGAAATATACCCAGTTACTCTCTATCACATGCTAATTTATTATTTTTCAACACTTACATTTTATTCTTCATAAATATTAGTTATTTTTTAGCTTACCTATTACTATTTTCTAGCATAGCATTCTCGGAACATCAGTAGATATATTTTTTTTGCTCAGAATGTAATATTGTTAAGTAATAAATGAAGAATATTCTTTGAATAATAAAATGAAATAAGTTATAGGTATTATTACCTTTGTTAAGAAAACCCTCTCTCACAATGTACCGATCCTTCAAAGCAGAGCTGAGGAATTTATACACGGTTTGGGAAAAGTTCATACAAGCTGCACAAAATCATGCGCAGGGGAGGTTCCAACATCAAACCATTGCAAACCAGATGAATATTCGGAAATTTGAACATTACGACCTAATGGCGAACGTTGTTAACGTAAAGTGATCACACTAATCTAACCTTCGAAACAACATTAGAAGATGGTCGTAAGCCCGTAGTGGTTTGTTCATACTATTTTAAAATCGAACTGTATAATCAGTCATCAGTTGTTGATATAAGAGTTCGCACTAACCCGACTTTCTTTAAATTAATAATAGTATTATAATAGCAATGAAAAAATATATAAAAAAAAAAATATGCAGATAGTATTACCTATCTATTGTCTTTAACAATAAAAACAACGAAAGTTGTAAAAACAGATTGGTCGACAGAAGGCTGATACCTGCCACAAAGTTCACAAAACACATTTTAAAAAGGTTCACTTTTAAAAGAACGGCTTCTCACGGCAGCTCTATCATAGACAACACCGTTTTACTTCGTGGTAGACAAAATTCGACGCGCGTCGTTTTACCTTGCCAAATAAAATTAATATTGAGTTATGCCGGAATGAAAAAATGCTTTTAAATCCTTTATAAGTGGATTTTTTTAAACTTATGTTTTTGAACTTTGTTCTGTTTGTGATAATGTATGATGTAGCGCATATAACTCAAAATGCTGAAAAACACGACTTAATGCCTTTTACCATGCCACCACAGAATTCTCCCAGTGATAACACGGTAATACTCCAGCGTATGTCAAAATCGCCGACATCTTTAATTTATAGGAGTGACTAAGCTGAAGCTTTACCGTATTTTTAGGTCATAAAAAATTTGACAATTGTAATCGCGATGAATTTACCGGCTACCATCTTTCTTAATTCACTGTGTAGACTTTTTTTTTTAGATTGGAATTGGGAGTTGGGACACTGCATGATAACTCCACAAATTTTAAATACTTACTTAACGAATCCGATCACCCATCCACTAGCACTAGACCACTCCACTCCAATACTCTGCAGCTGTAACAGTATTGTCGTTACTCATGATTAGGTCTTGCATATCACACCTCACAGGCATATCTCGACAAGTGAAGAGGTGTTCGTCACTTTGAGTCTCACCGCGGCTACAGGAGACATCCTCTTTCACACTAAAACCCCACCTGTGCATGTTTTTCTTGCATCTGGTGACACCCACTCGTAATCTGTTGAGTGTCTTCCAGGTTGGGTAAGGTAGTTGGTGTCCCGGTCCTAAGCTTTCCGACAGTTCTATAGCTGGCTTCCATTATATTGTGTGTGCCAGAGATCTTTCCTACATTTTTAAATTAAAGCCGTTGATTCTTCTTTATGCAAATATGGTGAAGTGAGGAGACATTACATCACGTTTTTTTTCTTCTGTCCACTCTTAAATTCTAAAATGTTCCTCCTTAAGACAAGACAAGTCTTGTGAATGTTTTTTGTTACTACGGTAACAATATTGACATGTTCTAAATTGACATTCGACGCTACCGCTATTAATTGCAGTACCGTAGTGCTAGGAAAACAGACCATTTGATATTTGTTATTATGTTGTTGAGTGGTATTTTTGGCACAAATCACCCTCATATTGATAGAGGGTGGTTACAAATTATTAATCTATTATTAAAGCGGTGGAAACAAAAATCTTGCAGTAGTTACGAGTATAACAAAATCCTTACCTATTTCTATTTCAACCTTGGTCATACTGTATCTTCATACCGCCGCGCGCCGCGAATATTATGTTTTCTGCACACCACATAACGTTACATAAGAATCGTTTTTAATTTTATTTATTGCAACAAATTTTACCACACACATATTATATTTTTTTTAAGTTTATATAATACATTAAGTATGTGTGTTAAAGATTACGAAACGACCTTGCAAGGACATCTCTCTCATAGATAGTTTGATACTGACCATGACTCAGTGTTTTGCTCACTCTTTTTTTTGTATTCTTTTTAGTAAAAAATATCTAAACCTGACCAATTTAATGTGTACCTATATCATTTTACAACCGTTTCCTTCATTTTTTCCCAATCAACTCAAAATGTCGTTTAAACTTCCTAATTTTAAGCCAAATTGAATTCCAACTAATCTTCGAGGTTTTAAAAATGTCCCTAAAGTGGTCCCTAATTTTCTTCTACCTACTCCATCTTCAATGTCTTCAACTCAATATCATATTTCTCATAATGCGTGTTTCATGACACAGTCTCAGAATTTTGTTTATGAAAAAAGTTTATCTTTCGTCAAATCCAAATGGTTCATTTTCTACCATCGTTATATTTATTTATTTATTTGATTCGCGAAGAAATATCGCAAAACACAAGTTTATTGACAACTCTTGTTGGGACTATGGTTTTTTTTACAAATTGCTTAGTATGGAAGTCAACCTTTTCGATTAAGTAGGTGTGTGTTTTTTTGGATTGAGTGATTATTCCATATATAAATTTGAAGAGAATGGTAGTTCAACTGCAGAATTCCAATAGTTCAACTGCAGAATTCCGCAGTGGAAGTCGTATAGGTTCAATTTCGGATGCATCTTTCTCTTTCACAACTGAAGCTTTGCTTTATGCGCATATTGTCATAAATGTGTTTGTGTTCACTTTGGCTGAGCTCAGATTTGTTTATTTTAAAAATAATTATGAGGGTTAGTGTATTTTGTTTATATCGATAGTAAAGATTGAAATCAACATAATTTTAATAAATTGGTTAATTTAAATAGTAATAATTCCTTTTTTTGAAAATAAAACACGCGATTAAATGTGCAGCATTTGTTTTGTATTAAAACGGCAATAAAAAACAAATTCGAATTTATATTAGAGATTAATTTAGCTTCTTCATTAGTGCCTCCCACATTAGTCTATTCTAGATATGTATTTACCTTTATCTTAGTAGATTAGACGTTAAAAAATGAATATTAATTAAATTGTGGTAAGATGTCGCTTAAGATTCATCCTCTCTCAAGGCGAGATGGCCCAATAATGTTATTTTTGTTTGAAGTTCAATGTCAGTCGGTTTCTGACAAAAATGTAAACGATCATTGCTGTTCATGGTGATATACATATAGGAATATCATATCGATTCAAATATCTTCTTCTGCGGTTTCAATACTGTGGATTGGTTTGCAGCAAACGCCTACATCTCCTTGTCCACTCCTCTCGGCTATCCGCTGTTCTCTTTAGTTCGATGTATGAACCGCACACCATGTCCTGGCATATCTGTTGCAAGTATTCTTTTATTGTTCTTTACCGATCGAACCCTTCACCATTCCTTCCAATATTGTACCCAGTAACTTTCCAGTCTAATTACATGCCCCAGCCATCTTGCTCGTCGTAAAAAGGTATCATTGTTTTTACCAAGATTTTTTTCGATATTATATTATTCTGAGTATCCAATCCAATCCAAACTCCCTTTAGACCCCACTTAGGGGCATAGGGAGGCAACAAGAGCTCTCCATTGCGCTCGATCTTGCGCAACGTGAATGACCTCCTCCCACACCATGTCCAGACTCCTCAGCTCTGCTTCGAAGGAGCGGAACACAGTATGAGAGGGTCTTCCTCGTCTCCGGGACCCTGATGGGAGGAAGAACAGCGCTCTCCTCGGCCAACTGTCATTCGGCATCCTTAACACATGTCCCATCCAAGTCCATCTCCTCCACATAATAGTAGAGGTGATGGGCTCACGCTGGGTGCGCCGTCGTATAGTGTCGTTCGTGATGCGGTGGTACCATCTTATACTCAAAATTCTCCTGAGAAATTCTGACTATATTCGTCTTTAATCAACCATGTATCGAGGGACCATACTGAACATCTTCTAAAACTTTTATCACAGCAATTATTCAGATATAAAAGAGATAATTGAAATCATTGTCGCTTAATAAACCCGCTATAAGAATTAACAAATTCGGGATCTTTTCCCGATTTTCATCTGTTTATCACTTTGTTATACCCACAACTCCAATCTTAACTCCATGTTATAAAAATAAATAATATGAAAATATTCTACTGCTAGTTTAGTTAAACAATAGTTGTTTATCTCTGCAAGATTTTAAGCATACACGCTATTCAAGATCACTAACCTCAGCAGCCCGATTCACGGAAAAGTTTAAGTCTAAGTTTAGTTCGAAGTTCGGACGAAGTTCGATTCAAACTTTTCCGTGAATAGGGCTGCTGGTAATAATAATTGTAGGCGGCGACTATCTACAGTCTATGTACCTATTCACGGAAAAGTTTGAATCGAGCTTCGTTCGAACTTCGAACTAAACTTAGACTTAAACTTTTCCGTGAATCGGGCTGCTGTACAGATGTAAACATTTGTAGGTATATTTTTTATCATCTTTTCTGCATTTCCTATGAAATTGTGTTCAATAAATATGTATTCTTTGATAAATAGGAAATAAAATCATTCGATATACTTGTGTCGTATAACTAACTTTGCCATTGCCAACCCGCTTAGAGTTGCTTCTTGACAAATTAACGAGCTAAAAGGAGAGGCGATTAAGTTAGACAACCAGGCTTGCTCATCACAGTAGCACTAGATATATATCTGAGAAACTTAGAAACGACAAGTAAAACTATAACGAAAAATTAAGCAAGTTTTTTAAGGTTCCAAAGTTTTTCATCACTATTTACCTGGTTCTTATGAACATGATTCTGAAAATATTGAAAATTATTGGTAAAGTTATAAAGAATGCGCTCGTATGGACGCTTTGCCAAAGACGAATTAGGATCTAAGGAGGGCCTGCAATACATAATATAATGGTGTGGATTGAAGAAATTGTATCCGGCTTCGAACCAACCAAGGATATAGTCTTGGTGAAGAAACCTATGCTCAGCAGAACACGACAATTTGCATATACATAAGGCTGAAAAAATATCAAAATAAAAAGTTATTTAATTTATAATCAGCCTTAATGCTGTTTTTGTAGAATTATTGCACACTTACCTCTCCCTGTTAAAGAAACGCTGCGTGAGATGGTGTGATTGTTGGTGTATGCACCTTCTAACTATTTCATAACCAACCATTAATTACAATTATTATTATCATTCAAACAGATAGGTAGGTAGTATACAATAACTATTACCTATTTTATTTACGCAACTAATCATAAAGAGCAAAATGTCTTAATATCCAAGAATGGTAGAAATTGGTTTAGCATTGAACAATAACGACGCATTAAAGTACAATAAAATTAATATGTTTGAGTTAATAATAATATAATTTTATAAAATCTATTATTTACATGATGTGGGTGTTGAATTACATTTCGTGTGACCTCGTCTTTAATAGGATTCGAAGGGTCGTCCCTCACATATTAGGTGTTTAGGAAAAATCTATTGTATTTTAACACACTCTCTTTTGATTATGAAACAAAATCTTTACTAACGTATTTTGACTTGAGAGACTAATGATAAATTATTACATACCAACTGTGAGTTTCTTAATATATATTTTCTAGTAATTTTGCCAATTTTCAACTGCGCCTTTCTGGTTAGTCCAATTCCGTGGCGTCCCACACGGAGCAGACCACCATAGAAGGCAACAGGAAATCATACTGTTAAATAATAACGAATCTCAGAAAGTCAAAATATAGAGGAATGAGTCAAATAACCTTTATTGAGATGATAATTACTTTTGGGGAAACCAGAGCGGTTGCACTGTCTGAGATTGGACGAGATCTTCTAACAAAAAACCGTCATGAAACAAGTTCTACAGGCCTTACCTTATTATAGATAAGAATGTATTTTTAACAATACATACTTATACAACAGGACTATAAAACAAAATAAATTTAACAGGGCTTATAATGTGACAAGAAGCAGTATGATAATAAATTAGTACCTACCTACTAGAGGACTCTTTTAAAAATTAAACAAATACGGAATTTATTTTGTCAAGTATCTTCGTAAAAAATACTGTTTGTAAGTTACACTTCTAACAAAAATTATTATAACATTATATTTATTAAATGTTGCCACTACTTTTATTTGTCATGTTATAATATTAGACAAGTAACAAAAAATAAAAATTAAAATATACAAAGCAGCACCAAACATATCGAGACGTCGTCATGTGGCGCCACGGTGACCTTAATGTCCCACCACTGGTTGTGAAATGTCGTGTGATTTATCATAGTGGCTATTTGAAAGATTGCGTTAATCTTGGACGATGAGCTTGTATCTACAATATGCTTATTTAAATGCGTATATTCTTTAATTATTATTCATAGATGATTTGGTATTCCTTTGTACATCTCTTGGACAATCATCCATGTTCCCAAAGGTTTTCGGGGTCCTATATATTAGTTTAGTGCACAAGCTAAAATCACTTCATTATTTGCGTAAATAATGTGGATAGATGGATTGGAGGAGTAAAAGTAGGTTCCTACTTTAAGTCTATAAGTAAAGCATTGACACCAATATGTGGTATTCCATTCCCAAAAGAAGAAAATGTTCTTGTCTCACGTATTTTTATGCTAAGTTTTTATAAAGTGTAGGTCTTGTCGAATTTTCTCCACTTACCTTGTACTGTATCTACTCCAGTGCCTCTATAATTTTAGAGGCTATATTCTATACCGGAGTCTTACAATTTGTACCCTCCAATGAATACAAAGTTTTTAATGTTCTGATTGACAATTCTTTACTATAATTTAGCAAATGATAAATTTTTAGTGCAATGGTATGGCTTGTCACCAGCCTGAGTAAGCAAATTAACTCTAAATCTTCCTAATACTATGATATTTTGTCTGCGTATGAAATTTATACGAGTACATCGCATACGTAGAGAGCTCTAAAAAGTTATTGTGATGTTGAATGTCTTACTCATTGTAGGAGCAAAATCATAACAGTGGTGAGTTATTTTTTATTCCTTCAACAAATATTCCCATTTTCTCTGTTACTTTTAAATGCAATTGAAAATAATATGAAATTCGTTAAGGACATTCCAGCATCCAATTCTAGTTAAGGTGAGTTTTTGTACTCTAGTCGTTTTTCGTGTTGTAGTTTTCTGTAGAGACTCCTTACCCTGTGAGCTGGTTTTCTAGCATACTAGCTTTCCCGACAGACGTTGTCCTGTGGACTCTTTGGTCCTAACCAGAGGCGGCCCGTTTATTGTGCACTGCGCCTCCAGAAAAAAATTAAATAATAACATTAAAATCTCAGACGAGACCGATGCGAGAATATATAATAATATGCACGCAATTTGGTTGATTATGTATATGAAAAATTTCTAAAACGCCCGAAACGGTAGAGTAAGTGAAATGGGCTGCTGTAAGAGTGGCAATAACGTATGCGAGAATGAGAGGGTGCAGGTGCAGAAGACAATAATTATTTTGTTGTTAGATTTTTTCAAAGATGGCGTTGCATGAAATTCGTTCCATACTAACTTCAATATTATAGGTATTTTATACTATTTCTTATCCATTATCAACTTTTTAATAGTTATTCTGTTATCCGGAGAGAAGAAGAATCCAATAAATCACACATCGGCAGAATCTGTTGAGCGGATCTCGAGTTATAAGTGTTCGCACTAACCCGACTTTAATTTATATTAGAGATACGCTGATAGCCTTGCTCACCGACCTTTCCCATCGTAAGGGTTTAAAATAAATTGATTTTGCCCAAAAAGTAGATAAAGACCTAATTTATATAAACTTAGTAAAAAAGTAATCCCAAAACTATGTTTTGACCTCAAAATGTAATATTTACAAAAAAAATATTGAGTCGTAATAATCTGTGAAAATTCAGAAGATAATAATGAATGGAATAACCATCTCATAGTTAAACATTCGTATTATACAGATGTGTAATTATTACTATTACGTATAAATGCAGGTGTTTGTTACTAGACGTTTAGGTTGACACGAATATATTATTATCACAGTAAAACCGATGGATGTTACCAATCTCATAAAAAATCAATGGACCCAATAATGGTCAAAAAATTGCAAAATAAATAGGTGTCAGTACAGCCGGCGGAACTTAAAGCATTTTTGAAAGCCAAATAAGGTACTTTATGGAAAAAGGTGGAAAACTTTAGAAGAGGCCTACATCCAGCGGTGGAGGGACGGCTGACAAAGAAAAGAAGAAGATGGACAATTTAAAAATGCTTAACAGCACCCTAAATCAAATTTACCGTCACTGCAACAAAAATTTACCTTTTTGAAGTGGTGGGTAGTCCAGTGGTATTAATCGTCGGCTTTTGTACGAACACTGTACAGTTCGTAAAGGAGTAAACCTTCCATCTTCATAATGTACAGTTCGTTCGTTGGTTCGAATCCTGGTGCCGGCCATTTCCAATTCCATTTCCTTTGCTTTATGTGAATGATGTCGATGGTCAAGTGTATTTGTGTTCACTTTGAGGACACTAGATTCATTAAAAAAATGTGACATAGACCTCAATTGTCTAAATTTTAAGGCTATTAAAGTTTTAGTCCCTGATATGAGACATTGATTTCTTTTTTAAAAAGACCCCAATTATCTCTTGTACTTGGGCCTGTTCCTCTAAAAACGTCAACTTCCTCAACAATATCTCAACAATTTCGTGGATCTGATTTTCTCGGAGTTTCCTCATAAACATGTCAAAACATGGACGCCATTCCTCTAAGATTCTATACTGTTCATTCCAGCATCATCTATAGAAGACGATGACAGAAATCGAAGGCACACAACGCCCAAGTTTAAGTGTATGTATCGACACACAGGTATCGTAATTCTTTCGCCGAAAAGGAGAGAAATTCATTTTACTTAAATTAATTTCAATTATTAATTATTACAACTGA